>ML675613.1:61905738-61928120 GCA_007922155.1 Mesoclemmys tuberculata | reverse complement strand
TTCTCTTTAAAAAACTGCCAACTCTCCTGAACTTTTTTTTCTCTTAGATTTGCTTCCCATGGAATCTTACCTACCAGTTCTCTGAGTTTGCTAAAGTCTGCCTTATTGAAGTCCATTGTCTTTATTCTGTTGTTTGGCCTTCTACTATTCCTTGGAATCATGAACTTGATTATTTCATGATCACTTTTACCCAAGATGTGTTCTACTTTCAGAATCTCAACTAGTTCCTCCATGTTTTTCAGAATGAAATTGAGAATAGCCTCTCCCCTATTTGCTTTCTCCATCTTCTGTAATAAAAAGTTGTCTATAATTTATTCCAAGAATCAGTTGGATAATCTGTGTCCTACTGTATTATTTTCCCAATGCTGCACTGTACTTACTCTCACCCCACTCAAATTTGGCCTGACTGCCCCTCCATCCTGCTGACCACATTCTTGACTATTTATATGGTTAGTGTATAGGAGGAGGAATTTGACAATATGCAATTTAACATGTTAGTGAGGTTTTCTTTCATCTTATTCTCTCATGTTTACAAATCTCTATGAGCTATATTTGTAGGCCAGTAACTCTCTAGTTGAGGACGTATGTGTAACTGTCATAAAGAAAATGTTCTCTAACAGTATATCCTGTTGGCAGATAGATAAAGCCAGACCCTGAGAGTATTTGTTCCTTTGAAATACAGTAGAACCTCAGAGTTACGAATGCCTTGGGAATCGAGGTTATTTGTAACTCTGAAATGTTCGTAACTCTGATCAAAACATTAACAAACAGAACAAATGTTTGTAACTCTGAACAAAACATCAACAAACAAAACAATTCATAGGAGCAAGCAAATAGCTGATCACAGCATTTTAGTGCAGGATGAAATGTCATTCTATTATAATATGGATCTTGAAATTTGAATGTGAACCATTTAATTGAATGAAATAATGTAATTTGAATTGTTTATCAGGTCAATGAACATAGTGTCTAGAGACGTTCAAATGAAATATAACTAACTTACCCTCAAGAATATAGGTCTGTGCTTTAATTTATTTATTAAAACCCTCAGATCTTGCCTAGATATTTAGTAGTACATTTTCTTCATGATGTACAAATACAGAATAATGTTGGAAATTGCTCAGCTAAAGCTTTGATCATCATGCTGAAAAAACACCTTTCTATTTAAGGTTATATAAGCACCATGTGAAAGAATATAGGCACTTATTTTAGATACACTGCTGATTTGTCACTTAATTCTCTCACAAATGAAGAACTCTAATTTAATATAATATTAAGGCTGATGCTCTGTTACCATAGCCATGTACATATGTTTTCTTCAAACCTGCTTAATTTTAAGAATGCTGCCAATTTTTAATTTAGAAAATCCTGGGGCTTTCCTTGCTAATATTTTTATGTATAGACTTTTAAAATGTTTTAACCACTGTAACATGTGAGCACCTCACATCATTAATAGATGTGTCCTCACATCACCAGTAAGGAAGTAATGTTATTTATTCCCATTTTACAGACAGAGCACTGATGCACATGGAGATTAAAGGCTTTAATACAAGGATTAAGGAACTCAGGAGTCTTTTCCATTAACTTCAGTGTAGTTTGGCCCCCTGATCAGACAGGAAGACTGTGGCAGAGGCGGGAATAGAATTTTTGGCCTCAGTCCAGGGCCTGAACTACAAGGCTTTCCTTCTATTCTTTTCCATCATTATATCAAGTTTCCTATTAAGGTTATGAGTCATTCACTTTTTGTATTTAATACATTTACATTCTTTATAGTGATTAATTCAGTTGAACTATGGTCAATGTGACCTACTACTACCAAAAAAAGACTCACTCTAGAGAATGTATAAGTAATGGAGAAAAAAGTACTAAGAGAACACACTAATTTTCCTATGAAATTAATGAAAGAGATAAAGACACCATCCTGCAAGTTTTGTGTATTTGCATACTGGGCTTCTACCATAAATAATAAAACCTGTTTTAGAGAATGATTGGCTGGTATATTGCATTAATGTGTCTAGCTGAAAGTGTTCCAGTCCTTTAGATATTATATTTTTCAGTCAGGTGAACTTAACACTTGAAGTTTCTTTCCCTTATCTGATTTCCTTACTTCAGTCCTAAGTGGGAAGTAGAAGTGAGCCAATCCGATAGTTTATGGAAATTCTGGCTCTACCTCAAAGTCCATTAGACAAACCAACTTACTGTAGTTAGTATAAAATGTACTTTGAGATAATAAACCTTTCATATAGCATAGAATACTTAATTAATTAAACTTGTTCACCAAGTTTATTCACATTTATCCATACTTCAGTAGAATATTTTATTCACTCACATTATTTTATTTATTTATTTGCAATATTTGTTCTGTTATACCTTGGAGCACTAGTTTAAAAATCAGACGATTAACTCACAGGTAAGATGTGGGTCATTGCTTTTATAGATTTGGCCAGAGAGCTCATCATGTTTCAGGACCAAGCCCACAGTATGAGATCTGTGAGAATACACAGGCAGAAGAGCCCCAGAGGCTACATTTGGGGTATTTTACTGGTTGCATGCCATCCTGATAGCAATGGTACTACATTAGTCACAGTGCATTTTCAAGGGAGCATGCTATACTGAGCTGACCTCCTATGTAGTGACCACAGACAGGCTGGAGGCAGCTATATGATGGTGCTGGTCGTAAGGTGGCAAGTCAACAGAACTTGGACTTTTAAGTGACAATCAAGTCTTAAAATGGGACTTAGGATCCAAAGTCACTTAAGCTCTCTTGAAAATGTAACCCTTGTTCATTCATCTGGCCCTCATTTATTTTCACTGTGAGAAAGGATTTCTGCTTCTCTTGCCACTGCATATTATATTATTATTATATTATTATCATTAATAAATGATTCCCACACTAAAATGTATTTTGTCATCCTCAAGTGATGAGAGCATTTTTAAAGAATACACTTCCAAACCTTATCTGTTTAACATATTTTTTCTTCTGCAAACTAGCAGCCAGTTTATTGACTAGTTTGTTATTAAATGTTATTTCATTCCTATCTTTGTAAAATATATTGGAAAATAAGATTTTAGACTAGTTTCCCTCTTTTACTCTATATTTTTTTTGGGGGGGGGAAGCGTAGGGAGCTAAGGAAGGTAAAATCTTTGTGCCAAGGATGTGAGAGGATACCAGAATGTAAAAACACCATCTGTGACCTAAACTGCATCTGTTTGTTGGCCACTAGAAGAGAGAGGTTTTGATTTACTAGCCAGACAGCTTTCTCAATTTTCTTGTCAGGAAATATCTTTAAACTGTAATACATTTATGACAGCTTGGATAACAGTGTTTAGCTATACTCCAGCAGCTTTTAGATTTTACATGCTATATGCCTATGCCTGTCAGGGAGAGCTGTGCCAGACACAACACTTCTGAAACACTTTTTTCTTATTGTGCTTGCTGGCAGTGATATCATCTAGTCATTGAGGGTCTGGAGCATGGGGTCTGTTCTCCCCACTATTGTGTGCTTAATTCCTATCTGTATTAATAGGAGACTAGATATGATCATGTATAGTTCAGAAATCCTACATTGTCTTTCTTTCCAGAAAAGTTAAACTGATCTCATGCAATATATGCAGCAGCAATACATTATGTAACTCCTGATTTTGAAAGATGGGTAGGCAATTTGCTTTCTGTTTTTTTAAATAACGTTAATATTGCTCTAATAACAGTATCTGTAAGGACAATAGATGTTAAAATAGTGAGTTAATTAGTAAATAACAGTCCTTGCCCACCTTGGTGAACGGTGAATCTGCATGTAGCCTTGCTTGCAATGTCTGAACTGCAGATGGCTAATTACTGGTTGTAGTCCAAAGGGATGCATCTCTGAGAGAAATAACCTACATCCTTCAAATACCCTGAACTTCTTTATAACTATCTTTTTGTACTCTGCTATTCGGTCACACATTGGTATGTAAAAGAGTAGGATAATATTTCACTACAAAGTTTTTGAAAAGTTTATAATCGCTGGTATTTCGTAGAAAAATGAGCCAGTATGACTAAAAATTATCATATTTTCAAAGGAATTTTTCTGTATAAGTGATATATAAAGTTTAGTAAGAAAATGGATCTGATCTGACACTGTTTGTTTGTTACATCTGTTTGGCTCTTGCCACACTGGTATGCCACCAATGCTGACCATTTTCTCTTGGTGTTGAACTAAGATCTCTCCCAAAACATAGCCTTCTATTCACATGAACCAGATTTTGCTGGCACAAATATTTGAAGAATGGCAGTAATAATTCCTGTACTCTTATACAAACAAGAGTGTTAGTGCATGAAAGAGTATTTGCTATGTGCAGCTGGACAACAAATTATTCTTACACAGGAATGAGCAGTTTCCTTTTCCTTCAGGTTCTTAGGTCCAGCAACAAGAAGTTTCTACAGTGTGCTCCTCCCTTCACAGAACCCCACTCGTTGGTGTTGTCCTTAGTCAGGGCAGACCCAGAGTCTAGAGGTGCAGCAGCAGAGTTCACCTCCCACCCTGTTTGGAGGGAGAGGAAAAGAAGGCATCTTGCTCACTCTGCTGTCCAGCTGCTATGTTAGAATCATAGAATGTTAGAGATGGAAGGGACCTCAGGAGGTCATCTAGTCCAACCCCCTGCTCAAAGCAGGACTAAACTCAACTAAATAATCCCAGTGATGGTTTTGTTAAGCAGCAGCTTAAAAACCTCTAAAGATGGAGATTCCACCACCTCCGTAGGTAACCCATTCCAGTGCTTCACCACTCTTCTAGTGAAAAACTTTTTCCTAATGTCCAACCTAGACCTCTCCCACTGCAACTTAAGGTCATTGCTCCTTGTTCTTTCATCTACCACCACTGAGAACAGCCTAGCTCCATCCTCCCTGGAACCCCTTTTCAGGTAGTTAAAGGCTGCTATCAAATCCCCCCTCATTTTTCTCTTCTGCAGACTAAACAAGCCTAGTTCCCTCAGCCTCTCCTCATAAGTCTTGTGCTCCAGCCCCCTAATCATTTTTGTTGCCCTCCATTGGGCTCTCTCCAACTTCTCCACATCCTTTCTGTAGTGGGGGCCCCAAAACCAGACACAATACTCCAAATATGGCCTCACCAATACTGAAAAGAGCAGAATAATCACTTCCCTTGTTCTGCTGGCAATGCTTGTACTTATGCAGCCCAATATGCTATTAGCCTTCTTGACAACCAGGGCACACTGCTGACTCATATCCAGCTTCTTATCCACTGTAACCCCAGATCCTTTTCTGCAGAACTGCTGCCTAGCTCATCGGTCTCCAGTTTGAGGCTGGACATGGGATTCTTCTGTCCTAAGTGCAGGGCTCTGCACTTGTCCTTGTTGAACCTCATCAGATTTCTTTTGGCCCAGTCCTCCAACTTGTTTAGGCCTTTCTGTATCCTATCCCTTCCTTCCAGGGTATCTACCACTCCCCCTAGCTTAGTGTCATCTGCAAACTTGCTGAGGGTGCAATCTACCCTATCTTCCAGATCATTAATGAAGATGTTGAACAAAACCAGCCCCAGGACCAACCACTTGTGACCAGCTGCAAGCTAGACATGGAGCCATTGATCACTACTCATTGAGCCCAATGATCTAGCCAGTTGTCTATCCATTTTATAGTCCATTCATCCAACCCATACTTCTTTAACTTGCTGATAAGAACAGTGTGGAAGACTGTATCAAAAGCTTTGCTAAAGTCAAGATATATCACGTCCATCGCTTTCCCCACATCCACAGAGCCAGTCACGTCTTCATAGAAAGCCCTCAGGTTGGTCAGGCATGACTTGACCTTGGTGAATCCATGTTGACTACTCCTGATCACCTTCCTCTCTTCCAAGTGCCTTAAAAGGGATTCCTTGAGGACCTGCTCCATGATTTTTTCAGGGATTGAGGTGAGGCTGACTGGTCTGTAGTTCCCTGGATCCTCTTTCTTCCCTTCTGCCATCCCTCTACACCAGGGGTGTCAAACTCAATTGGTATGGCAGGCCACATTTACATTAAGTTGAGTTCAGGGGGGCCACGCATAACACACACTAGTCTACTCTACTTTCATGCTCTACTCTCCGCCTAAAAATCTCCCCGCAGGGTAAAATTTGGCGGCACAGTAGGAGAGTAGGAATGAGAACAGGGACTCGCAGACTCCACTCTCCGCTGTGAGATTTGGCCCGCGGGCCAAGAGTTTGACACCTCTGCTCTACACAAATCACCCTGCCAGCCCTCTCCACCAGCCACCCAGCAGGCCACTCATTGCTCTGCAGGCTGTTCTGCCAGTTGCCTGATAACTACCCTGCCAGCTGCTCTGTTGCACACCCATCACCTTCTGATACCACCTGCTTCTCTACTGGGACCTTTGGGGTTGGTCTCATGAGATTCCACCCAGCTCTCAGTCATTGTCAGCTCTCAGTGGGTGAACCTCAGTGCTGAAGCTGGGCAGGAGCGCTGTCCTATAGTAGAGAAGTTCAGCACTAGCGAGCACTTAACAAAACAAAAGACTCCTAATGGAATCTTAACTAGCTCTATATTTGAACAGTGGGAGGGGGAGGTTAAAACATGCCTGGGTCACACTTCCAGGCAGGAATACCTATCAACCTTCACAGTGCTCTGGCATCTGAGTCCCATGCTTAGCCACTTCAGTTCAAATGATAATGACCCTTCAATCAGAACAGGCTAAGCACAGTTCTGCTGCCCTTTGCTTATACAATGAGGAGAACATTTCATTACCCCTGCATTAAACACTAAAGTGATTTGTAACCCAACACCAGCCAAAAGGGATCATTTGGGCAAAGCAGTCCCATCATGATGAACACCTAAGCAGGGTGGGTGTGCTTATGCAAATACCAGCTTGGCAGGGGAGTAGCATGACCAGATAGCAAGTGTGAAAAATTGGGATGGGGTGGGACCTATCCCTATAAAATTGGGATATCTGGGCACCCTACAGGGGATAGTGCATTCAGACCTCATTTACATTAGTCAATCAGTCCTGTTTCCCTTTTCTTCTATTCAGTGGGTTACTAGACTGGACTATTTTTGGGTTGGATTTTTGAAAAACTCTGTAATTTCTGTTTTTTTTGTTCATACATGATAATTTCATAGTTAGCAGAGCTTTCATCTCATAAGAATCCCCAAAGATATTTAGCAGGCAACAGAAGCCATACTTCTCTCCAGGCTGGAACTCACATATTTCATAGATTAGTGCACCACTGCATCTTTTGTTCTTGGAAATATGTCAGGTGTTCCTGTGCCATCTCTCTATTTTCTCCTGCCATGTATTTCAGCTCCATATTAACTGGCTGTCTTTAGGATGTCCATCCATATATGTATATTGAGAGGTATGTTTATTAAGATCTTTTAAATGCTATTTATTAATTGACTTATAAAAGAAAATCCTCAGGGGATCATTACATTTTGATTCACTGCTGTGACTTATCCATGTATAGAGATTCTTGCATCCAGATCTTCTTCTTGTTAAAGAGTTTATCCCCTGTACTGGGCAAACTTTACTTGACATGTGCTCAGAGGTGAAATATGGCAAAAACAACACTAGTTCCTTTCCAGTTGGGGACCAGTAAGTCACTGATATGAGATAGAGCCCTAGGAATGCTGTCTTACATTAACTTCCAATGGCGTGGTATCATGGACTATGGGTCTTAAACACAGGTCTATAGGATTGTGGTGAGGGCATCACGCTCCAACCATCCACCCAATGGTTTGCTAGCATCAGCTAGAATCAGGACTCCTTGAAGCCCAGCTCAGATATGAGGCTCCACACCCAGGCCCAATTGGTGGAACAGTAGAGCTCCTATTTGGCCAGCTCCCCTTACTTAAGCCAGAAGAAAGAACAGGAAGTTCTTTGTACAACTGAGTTCAGCCCTGATTTGGACTGTTCTCCCAGTGCTACTTGATTTTGTCTACTGGTCCTGATCTCTTGATTTCCTATCTTGTGCTGATTCCTGGTATCTGACTTTGGCTCGTGACCTTCTAGTTCAGAACCCTAACTGGCCTGGGGACCCAGCCCCCTGATTTATGCTAGCCACTAGGCATGGTTGCCTACATCTCAACCCTGATATCCATGGAGTTAGATGTTATTTATGATTTGTATTATCATAGATTAGGACCCCATTTTGCTAGGCACTATGCAAACACAGAACCAAAAAAAAGTCCCTGCCCCAAAGAGCTTACAATCTATGTTCTATTAGCTGGGATTCTATGAGGCTAAATTGCACCTTAGCAATCATAACCATGCTGAGGGCTAGGAGTTCTTTAGGAGCTACTGTGATGGTTCTATGCCAGCAGATGAGTCCCTTATACAAAGGAAATCATCTATATGGCTATTGAGCCAAGTTTAAGTCTGTTTTGTCCAAAAAAACAAAACAAACAAACAATAAAAAAACACCAAACCTGGCGTATCAGTCTTAAATTCTCAGTTCTATGGATGAATAATAAATTCAGCATATTGTACCTATTGTAGCTGTCAGCTCCTTCCATGTGTCTTTCCCTCCTTATTCCTTTTGGTGGTCAGACTTTTAATTTATTGTTTTAAAATTTTTTTAACACCATTATCATAGCAATTTTGAGATGACAGAGAAGTGGCCCCTAATAGCTGTGGAACTTGAAATGGTTTAAAAATATTTATTAACAAAATTGGAATGCTTGTAGTGGAGTGTAAAGAGGAGATATTTTTAGAAAACGTTTTATGCTGTATCTCTAGCCACACATTATACCTTGCCCTGCCATTTACTACAGAAATAGCTGACTACAATGGAAGAAGGAGTGTTTCTTTTCAGCTGATTCCCTAAAGATAAGAGCTACACAATAATTGTCAAGCAATACGAAATCTGGTGTATTTTTGGTTCTAGGAAATATTTGTGAATCTATTCAGACTTTGAAAATATTAGAAGACTATAAGTGACCAAGTTTATTCTTCACATATGACCTACTCTAAGCAAGATGATGTTGAATTGTTGAGAGAGCACTACTGACAATCCCCATTGTTTAAAAATGATGAGACTTGCTTAAAAATCATGATTTAAAATTAACAAAACATTTCTTTTATTTGCTTTTTGGTTTTGGAGCCACTAGGATATATTTGGATCACTTTCCAAGCTTGATTAACAAACATAAAGACTACAAATTTACTCATTTGTTAAAATTGAAAGCTAAGATTCTCATATAATCACTGGATTCCAGAAGCTGGGACTTTAACAAAGACACCAAATCTTGCAAGATTCATGATAAAATTGCAAGAGTTGACAACATTGAATGTCTCTTTGTTCTGGGCACTTAAAGGAAGATGGTCAGGCCTTAGCTGTCTGTATCCCAAAATGATTCTGTGTACAGGACAACCTCACTCAGAGGCAGCGGGGCATGGGAAGATTTGGCTATAGTTTCTTCCTAGTTGGCAATAAAAGCAAGATGTGGGTGTCTCTGGACCAAAGTATACCCTGGCAAAGGGGCTGGAGGTTCACTGTCTCCAAAAGCAGACCTAACCTCTTTCTAGCAGGGTTGTAATAGATCTGATGAGAATCTCTTGTACATTTTTTTTTAAACTGCTCTAATCTTTCAAACGTGACAAATTATTCTTGCTATTACTGCAATAATGTGTACCTGCATCAGACACAGTGCTATATCATTGTTGATAGATAATACAAGTATCTTGGCTGAAATTTCTGAGACATCTATCATTGTCTTTCTTTTTACATGATATTCCAGTGAAAGCCAACCCGAGCTTGTCCAGCATTTCTATGTTTATCATTGTCTGTATTCAGGAAATGGGTACTGCTTTCTGCAGTGAGTTGCCAGCTTGCCCACAGATGGATGGTGCAGCTTCTCCTGATATTTGTGTCAATGTCAAAAACATTCAGAAAACTCAGACACCAAAGACTGGCTACAGCTTATTCCCATTTGTAATGTAGGCTGTTTGTTTTGGGAAGCCTACAGAAGTCTGTCCCTGCTAGGCTTCAATAGGTTTGTGAAGGAATGCAGGGCACACAGTTTTGTCTGCTGTGCGACATTTGCACCTATGCCCTGGCCAAGGCTATGAGCACTGAGCTGAAACTGAACTGGCATTGGGTAAAGATGTAAAATGTGAATCACCTTCTAGTGTGGGCAGTTTTTTCAAAGGACCAACGTAACCATTGTGGCAGTTTCCAAAGGGCTGCTAACACAAACCTGGGGGTAAATCGCACTTGCAGTGTTCACTTTTTAGTTCCCTAGTCTTGAAACAGAATGCTTCCTAATATTTTCTGATGAATGACTTTTAAATGATAGCTGCTGAATGCACTCTTATGTTGACAGTTTGTTTACATGTCTGATTGTCTCTTTGCCACATTGCTGCAGGCCCAACTGGCATAGGGAAGAAGTGTCACAAATTTTCACCCTGTTAATGCATTGACCCAGGAGCACCCCTTATTTTGACCTGAGCCTTATGCTCACTCCTGTGCAGATGTACCCTTATGGAAGTTTACAGATCTGCTCTAGCACATGTATGTATCCATAACTGATTAGGTAGAGGAAAAATACTGAGATTTCTTGTAAAATATCTAATAGGATTCCAGACTGGTTTGCAGCCTAGTGCTGTTTGCTAATTAAGGGGAATAGAAGTGGTATTAAAGCCAATGGGCCTACTTTCCTTTAGACCATTAATGTCATACAGATAATAGCACGGTAATCAGCCTTCCAGCCTGGCTAGACAGTCTTGCGCTAGCAGGACTAGAGCTAGCGTTCTAAAAATAGCAGTATAGTGACTTAGGAAGTAACAGAAAATAGTCAATGAAGGGGCTAAATGGGCACAAAGTACTCGATAGCTTCCTACAAAGGCCTTTTGCATTCAATCTCAGGTGTAGATAGATGGGCATGAGTAAAAGATTTCACCAATTGTTGGAGAAAGTTGGGGTAGCAGAGTATAGATTTTGCAATGACATTTTAAAAAAAAATCTACACTGATAAAGGTTTGAATTATTCGCCATTTTGTGAAATTAATGAAAACCAATTTCATCAAGGTTTTAAAATGTTTTATTTCTGAAACAGCTAATGGTAATAAAGTTGAAATAATGTAAGTAAAATTGGTGGTAGGAGAACTTTTTGCAGTTCAAAGCCTTATGAGAAATTCTTAAACTTCAGGATTCACTAAATGAATTTGTTTGTGAAACCCTTTTCCCATAAACTAAACCTATTTACTTGACCTGAACTTAGACTGAAAGAGGTAGTTCCCAAAATGTGGTGTGTGCAGAGGAACGTCTGGGGGGACAGAGCAGAATCTGGGCCAACCCCCACAGGGGTGGGGAGAATGGGCTAAGGGGTGAGGCCACAACTTTATTCATTAATCATTAGCAACTCAACCTGAGGTAACAGCACCACAACCTTCCAAGACAGTTCCAATGCAGATTTCAAGTTGACCATAGATGTAATATAAAATAGGAGAATTGACTCCTTGAATCCACCAGCCAAGGAAACTTGCCTGGATAACAAAAGTCCCTGCCTCCTTCCTCAGATGAGATTAATTGTTAATAACAGGGAGACTCAAGCAACATAAGAGAATAGAGTTTCAAGCCCTACTAACTCAAAATATTTCTCAGTGCTTAGCCCCTAAACATTGATCCAACCAACTGTCCGAATTCAACTGCAGTCTGCACTCAAAACGTGCCAGAACTGGTGGCAACAACAGCACATCTCAAATGCCAATAGGACAGTTCACCACAAGGCTGTTCATCAGTTCTGCTTTGTGGGGAAAAAGAGACAAATGGCTAGGTCCCCGGTATTCCAGGAGGTCTGATGCGCCTACCTAGAGGACGGAAGGGTGGACACCAGAGTGAGTGCTCCTCAGGGGATTCCTGTAAAAGTCCCTTAAAGGAAGGAGCCAGTCAAGCTTCCTGTGATCCCCGAACCAGCTAGTCATGCAGAGTGTGTTTCAGGGACTGGGAAGAGGCAAAGACCAGAACTCTTTGAGTCACAGAGCCAGCATGCACAACCCTCATTGTTCCTTCCCCACCCCTGCCAAGCAGGAGAGAAAGGGAGAGGCTAGTGAACATTACTTGAAGGAAAGGTAGTGAATGGGGAAAAGAGCTCACCTTTCACAGCAGAGTCTCCTGTTGCCTGGCCCCATCAACTCCTTACTCTGCCTGGCAAGGGAAGCAGTTATTCAAGCTTGATCCAATATTTCACCATTCTGCTTTTCCATTTAAAAAATAATTAGACTTTTCAGCCATATAGTGTTGAATAGCAATGGGATCGCCCTCATGGCTGGATTGCAGATGGATAGGATTTAAGAGAGGTTAGTGGAATTGAATGCAAAAAAAGTGTTCTTGAGTGTTGAAAGCAAAAATGACTCTAACTGTAGCAAAAAGATCCACTTACAACTTTTTGCTGGTGAAAATGTGTCTCCAGCAAACAAATGATTAGGGTAAAAACTACAGTGTTGTGAATTCTCATGATTTTTATAATGGCTTTTTTGTTTTGTTTTGTTTTTTTAAAGCCCCAGGCCCTGGAAAGAGGTTATTACATGAAAATCTCAGATTTGTTTAAAACAAAAGGAAGCTTCCAGCCTTGAATGGTTGAGAAGCACTTCAAAACATGAACTGTAGGTGCTTAAAAATTAGAGCTCAAATAAAAAAGCCACCAAATATATTATTTTTAAGAAATCTCAGATTTTTTTACTACAATCTCAATTTTTGGGGCCTGCCTCAATTTTTTTTTTAAATTCTTGTACTTGGCAAAACTGAAACTCTGATTTTCATGGGGGTTACAATGTAGCAATTATTTACTGAAAGCCAATAATCTTACACTACTCTGTTGCTATACTTTTGCTCCTAATTACTTGTCTCCACTAGCCATAATCTGATTTTAATTTGTTTGGTCCACAAAGAGACGTGGTAGTTTCTGTTGATGTAAGTATCTTTGGCAGATCTGTTAGTTTTTATATCTTATAGACTTTTAATGAAAAATAAAGTTTAGTGCTATCAAACAATTTTATATAGATGAGGCAAACTAAGGAGAAATATAAACCCCAAGATTATTTTCAATTATTAAAGATATAGCAAATTAATTTTAAAAAGCTACTGACAGTTTTAGTGAATTAAGAGTAAAGAAGAGAACCTATTTAATTGCCCACAAATTTAAGCTTCAACCTCAGCAGTATGCTTGAATTCTGCAGTAGGATTTGAAATTTTCAGGAAATATTCATCAACAACAATATCCTGTTTCAAATAGTCACAGCCGATTTACTATCCTAAAGTTCTTCATTTAAACTATTGCTTAAAATTTGGACTCCTAATGAAAATTTGTAATTCTGTTTTTTGTTGTTTTGTTTTTTTTTATAAAACAGTTGTTTTCTATGCTAAAGACTCAAGGTTAAACCTACTCTACAGTACAATGCAAATTTCCCAAAAGCCTGATTCAAAGGATACTGTTGTCTGCACTGTATTGTACGCAGTAGACCAATAAAAGCAATCTGATTGATCTGTCTCGTTATGGGTTTGATGGCTTCCAAAGCACTAGCTATAAAATAAGTAACTGAAAAATCAAAGCTTTAGTGACCTCTGAGGACTCTTCATCAGGTAGTTTGGTCTACATCATGTTGTTTTAAATTTAGATATCATATTCACAACACGTTTTATGTAACAACATTGACTACCTTTTTTCCCCCCCATGCTGAACGTTTCTACCAGGGAAAAGGACTCCAAGTAGGTGTGAGCAAATCTTTAATGGCTCAGTTAAGCACCCGGATGTTTGGGTGTTTAACCAAACCTTTTGACGGCTACCCACCTGCAGCCCTCAGTCTGTCGTTCTTCCAATTTTTCCCACACTGACAAGCAAGCTTGCTCTGGTTTTGGTCATTTCCCTCTTCCTGGGATGTGGTAATGAGAATATGCATCTGCAGAGTCTACAAGTACATCTGCAATAAAAGACTCACAGCTGGACCAAGGTGGCTGACTTGGGCTTGCAGGGCTCAGGCTGCATGGCTAAAAATTGCAGTGTAGAGATTTGGGCTCAGGCTGGAACTTGGGTTATGAGATCCTGCAAGAGACTTGGTGCTGTGGGTTTTTTGTTGTAGGGTAGACTTTCCCTAGGAGGCCATGTAATTTTCCTTGCTGGTCAAAGAGAAAAGTTATAATCTTTTATCTCTACAACACTTAAAATGTTATCTGTTGCAGATCACAAATTATTGAGGAGCACAGATCAGATTCAAATCAAAGATGTTGGAATCAGTTTCAGCTGCTTAAATATTAACTCGTGTATTTATTTTCAGAAAGGTTCTGCTGTTGCATAACAACCCTTTGGGATGGTTGTAAGTTTTTACTTGAAAGTGGTAAAGTGACTTCATTTTATATTCCTGTGTCATGGTCAGATGGCAGCACCATACTATTTAAGAAAGCTTTAAGATTTTTGCTTATTGCAAAAAGCTTAATCTTGACTACTTAATTTTTAAATGTAACTTTAAAATCTTTTGACAAAAGGAGCAATTTGTAGAATTATTTGGTGCTCCTGGTAGTATGAATAACTGAAATTTTATGTTTTTTTCAAAGTTTCTGCTTTTAGAAATAACAATGTTGTTTTAGAAGTATTAAGGCTGATTTGGGATGTCTTAAATGAGACTATATCTCACTAGTTTTAATTTGAAGAAACAAAGCTCATTGATTAGTTGAAATTCAAGTGTATTGATCCATTCAGTTTAACCCTGTGGTATTAGGCTCTTACATTGTAAACAACACTTTTCAACCCTCCTAAACTGTAAATGCTTCTTTCTGGTGAAATCAAGTCTATCAAAGAACCAGAGGGAGTAACTTCACTGAAACATTATAAGTGGCAGTGATAGAGTCCTGGGAACCAACCACTGAGCCAGCACTCTAATCAGCTATGCATCAATTACTTCCCCTGGGTGGACCTGACTGCCTAATTATTAGATTAAAATAGGCTGGGGAGGACTAAAGAGAGAGTGCAGGAGGCAGAAGAAGGAAGTACAGGGAGAGAGGAATGCTAATGGAGTCAGAACCAAGAAATCTGCGTGAAGAGAGCTCTTCCCTCTCTCTTCTTGGGTAGAGCGTTGAGGAGAAACTGCCACAGTAAATGATGTGTATGAATCAATAAAGGTAGCATGAAGAGCAATGTAAATAAACTACATGGTGGTGTTTAACAACTGAATTTCTCCAAACAGTCTGTGTAGACAGAGCAGAATTGTAGGAGTGGGACCTTACCCTGGCACAGAAAGTAGTTAGACTGCCGTCCTCTTTATAGTAGAGAGTTTGGGAAGGAAGCCATTGGCCTGCTGACACAACCTCATAACTACTGTTAAAATTTAGTTTTCCTTTAAGAACTTCCTTTCAGAAAGCCTAAATTCTTATGTTACTTCTGAGCAGCACAACCTTCATTCTGGGTCAAAAGTTGAGGGGAAGCCTCCTAGAGCTGCCAAATTTTAAGAGAAAGAAGCCGTTGCTATCTTAGCCAACAATCACTAAATGTTAAGGGAATGACTAAGAGAAAGATAGGGAGGGAGCTAAGTACATGTTCATGGGTAGAGGGAGGAGACAACTCTGAAAATAGTGGAAATCAAATATTATTCAGGAGATTGTAAGATTATGTCTAATCTTTGCTAAGGTAAATTTTTATTTACACTGATATAGGGAATGATGGTTTGATGTTATATTTTTGTTTGTTGAGGACATTAATTAAACCTTTTATTATAAAACAGATTTTCATACAAAGAAGCTTGATTAGGCTTGAGAAACTGTATACATAATTAAGACTATTTGAAGTATTTTGGATACAGAGCCCAGAATGACGAAAGACATCCTAAGAGGAAGTTCTGTTGCTAAGAAACCATAACTGCAAAGTGTCAGGATAAAATGTTCTTTATTTTAAGTGTTGATGAATGAATGTACTCAACAGATAATGAACAAAGGTATTAAGAGGTACTCGTTGTATCAGAAACCGAGTGAAACATTTCATTGATATATAGAAAAGCCAATGAGATGTGAAAGTCTTCAAGGTAAACCCAACAAAAGTGTCAAAAAAACGGAATTGCCACAAGGCTTGTTACTTGTTTGATTAGAAGGACACAGATGCAGCAAAAAAATGATTCTAACCTCATAAGTGTAGAAAGAATTAGCAAGCACAGGTACAGACATTAAATCATTTAAGCAGCTCCTCAATTCTGCTGATGTTGAAACAAGGTAGGCTGTTGAAGAAAAGGTGGCTTAAATGACTTACTTTATAGTATAATATAATATAATATAATTTACAGATTCAGAAGATGCATTTAGAAAACCATTAAAGAATGTGGAGAGATTTTAAGAGGAGGAAAATTCAGAATGGACTTTTTTGAAGATGAGGCACTGCAACAAACTCTCCAAAGTTAGTTGAAGAAATCACACTGCCCTGAATTGAACAGCCCAACAGATGCATATGCAAAATTTCCCCTCCCTCATGCTCTTTCTCTAGAGTAGATCTGGTACAATGCACAGTTTTTTAAAAGAGATGTATAGATTTAGTTGTAATTTTTTGCTGTTACTTTTTAAATTTTTTGTATCTGGAAAGCTTTTTCTTCAATGGAGGCTAGCACAGGTGTTTTCTGTTTGTTTGTTTGTTTTTTAACTTCAAAGAAAACTGTGTAAAAATTGCCCTTTTAAAAATTACCATAATCTCCCATTCTAATCAATGGGACTGAGATAACAGGCTGCCCTCAGTTAAAATGCCCCCTTTCAATGCCCACTACTGTTCATTATTCCGAATGGGATTAAAGCCAAACCTATCTCAGAAAAGATCATGATGTTGAAACCAATAGGCTGTTGAAGAAAAGGTGGTTTAATTGACCCCATCTGCCTCTCCCACATTCTCTCAGGAGGTGAAGAGGAACATTGTGAGAAACCAGTGAATGGTGGCATTGGCTATCATGGCAAAGGGCAGCCTGTGGTCTTGGTCCCATTGAGAAAAATAGGAGATGACAACCATTTTAAAGAAATTATCTGAAATTGAGGACAGCTTGTGGCTTCAAACTTACTGAGAACAATGGCACATGGCAACCATTTTTAAAGGGATATTCCTTGTAGAATTTGCTGGGGAAAATGTTTGTCTTCAGCCTTTGTTGAAGAAGAAATTTTCCATTATAAAGAATAAGGGCAAAAGCATTAATCTTAGAAACATAAGACTGGAAGAGACCTCAAGAGGTCTTCTTGTCCAGGTTCCTGCACTCAAGTCTGGACTGAGTATTATATAGACCATCCCTGACAGGTGTTTGTCTAACTTGTTCTTAAAAAATTCCAGTTATGGAGATTCCATAAATTTCCTAGGCAATTTATTCCAGTGCTTAACTACCCTGACAGTTAGGAATTTTTTCCTAATATCCAACCTAAACCGCCCTTGCTGAAATTTAAACCCATTGCCTCTTGTCTGATCCTCAGAGGTTAACGAGAACAATTTTTCTCCCTCATCCTTCTGTATATTCAAATGTAGCCCAAAATTGAGTGAGTGTGAACTAATGAAATCTGCGTCATTCCAGGATTTCATTTGGGACAAAAGTAAAGACAACACCAACACCACTTTAAATAAAGTGGGAAATTTCTTAAAGGAAACCAATTTGTAATTTTTAACTCAAACTAATTATTCATTTACTTGCAAATTCCCAGAAAATCAGTTTCAATACTAGTGCCGTAATTTTGGGGAGGACACACTGTAGTCTTCACAGACAACAAAGAGATTGATCTGTGCTTGAAGTGCAAAACTCAAACTGTACTGTGACTGGCGCCTCCATAATACTATTTGATGTCATTTATAAAAATCCACACATGCACTTTAGCTAAACAATCCAAAAGTCAAAAGAGTCACAGGAACCATGAAATTAAAATTAGTGAATGTGTGTTTTATAATGTATCTGCCCTAAAGCTCTCACCCTGTCCCCACCAACACAGGCCCCTAAATAGAGCTGAGCAAATGGCAATGAGCAAGCAACATCAGTCCTCTAGGACTTCTCTTGCTCTTCTCCCCTCCATGGCTAAAAAGTTTTGTTTGAAAATTTTATTTTTAATCCTGATCAGACTGGTTATGGTGAGTTTTCATTTGGTGTTGGGTACTGAATAGCCCTTCCATGACTTTGAAATTCTCTCCCAAAAGGTGCAAAGCTCAACTTATCATTAGGCTCATGAAACCAATATATACAGCTGTGACTAATAAGCTTCACTTCTGTATACAGTGGACAAATATTGGCCCACAAAATACTCATTTAAGAGAAACAGCCTTAAGTTAAAGCAAACAAACAAACCCAAAATAGTAAACGATACAATATCAAGAATAATTAATGCAGTATTTATGAAAACTACAAATGCAGGGTAGGATTATCTACTATGCTTTAAGCTAGCTTAATCTAAAATGATGCTAACATTTAAATATCTAACTACATGATTGTGATTCCTTGTGTTTAATTTCCATATTATTTTAATCAATAAATGATTTTCAGACATTAAAGGGGATAGGTACCATAAACAACTGGGATGAAATATGGTGATGATTTCTAAAATTTTTTGGAAAGAAATGGATTCCAGGAGTTTGACAGCATTCTGCAGTTTTTCAGTCACTTTAGTACTGACAACTTTTCTTGAAAAGCAGTAAAATTAAAACCTAAAAATGAAATATTGATTAAAATATGGAATGTAACAATATTCTTTTGGTGCTAAAATTCTTCTATAATTCCTTTACAGAGAGGTTGTTTTCCAGCTAGTATTAAGAGAGATCAATATAAAAAGTCCATTTTAAACCTCATGATAAACCACATACTATTAGTTAAATATTAAGCACAGAATTGTCTCCAAAATAGCTTTCAGCATTTTAACGAAAGGGGATTTATGCTCCTTTTCCTTTTGAAATAAGCTTTAAGTTTTTTATATATTAGGGATGGAAGATGCTTTTAACTTTTACTTTCTATTGATTTGTGATTTCTAACAAGTATGAACTGAAGTGCTTTTACTATAGAATTACGTCCCTTGGATTTATATTTTACTCTTTAAACCCTTATAGATGTCTTAAAAAAAAAAAAACAGTCAAAATCCCAACAGAGGGTGGTGTAAAGTCTCTAAAAAGTAGAAATGTATTTAGGAGCTATATAACAGCAAAGATTATTGGGAGGCACATGTTCACTGGTACAGCATTCTTTTCAGCTGGGGGTTAGCTGTCCAGCTTCCTTTTAAGGCATTTTTTAAAAAAAAATGTTCCCAATAGAAGTATATACATTATTGAAACAGTTACATTGCAGAGAATACTGCAAGTTGAGATTTATTTTGGAAACTCTCTTTTAACAAGTGTTTCACATTTTTTCAGGCTTTCACTTCCAGATACATGAACTCATATAGGAATGCCAGATGTTTAGAATATTAATATTGCAAAGGCACACAACTCCCCTGTTGTGGCATGAAGACACACAGAAAAAACCCAACAATGAACAGTTGCTGCTAAAACCCTTAGATTCATTTAAGTTTAATATGTTCAGAATTTATAACATTTACAAATAAAACAATGTACCATGGATTTTTTGGGGTGTTTTTAATGCATAAATTTACTTCAGGCTTCATCTTGCACATTCTTACTCACTGTCTTATCCTTACTCACATGAGTAGTCCCAGTAAAGACCTCAAAGCCACTGGGTGAAAGAAATCCCCAATATCTGTGGAAGCCACTGCATAAACAAATGACTTGTATATGTACAAGTGATAGTATTCAAAGTGCAAGTTCCAAAGGGAAGGGAAAAAACCTGTTGTAAAAGAGGGTCCTGGTTTGCTCCTGACAAAAAGAAGGGAGGAGAGGGAACTAAGTCCATGCCACTCCAGTACCGATTTCCTCCTAGTAATCACATTGTCAGACCCCAGCCCAAGAGGAAGGCCCAAGAAAGTGTTATTTATGTATGTCCCTTGGAAAGGCAATGCGTTAAGTATAGGGATCCAAATCCCCATTCTGTCCAGGTTAATGCAGCTACCATAGAGTCAGAGATTTCAGTGGAGGCGGAGGAAGTTCTGGTCAACTTTCAAATCTGACTTCCTGGAGGCACAGTTTATTAAAAAGGCCAACGTAAATAGTAAACTGACAAGGTGGCAAGATACCGGTGCTCAGATTTTCCTGGTAATGACAGATGTAATTCAGAGGAGTGATATTCTCCCAAGGTAGGATGTACAACTACTAGCTTCAGGACAGTTTAAACCCATGTTGCCTTTGGCCAGCTTCAAATTACAGTAAGAAGGTTTAAGGGATACTTTGCAACTTGGAGTTCTTAAGAATTTGCCAGTTGATGTGTTGACTGGGAATGCCCTAATATCACCACCAAAGCTGTTAATATAGTGACCTGTAGCAAATGGGACTATGTCCCTGAGTTCAGAAGCAACCTTTG
Organism: Mesoclemmys tuberculata; assembly: GCA_007922155.1. Taxonomy (NCBI): domain Eukaryota; kingdom Metazoa; phylum Chordata; order Testudines; family Chelidae; genus Mesoclemmys; species Mesoclemmys tuberculata. Next base: position 61,907,749 of record ML675613.1, on the reverse strand, counting down.
AGGAGGGAGAGGCAGCTGAGCAGGGAGGAGAAGCCTCTGCCCTATTTTCATCAGAGAATGGCAATGCCTCCCAAAGGAAGGTGGAGGAGGGGTCTTCCCCTGATGCCTGTGATAGCTCTCCAGGAAAGCACAGACAAATGGAGTTTGCTGCAGAGCAAAATGCAGACTTCTCCCAAGATATATAGGATAAGGGGAGCTGTCTGCAGTAAGGCCGAAGATAGAGAGAATGGAGGGAGATTATTTATAGAAGAGGGTAGACTACAGAGAATCTCTGTAGCAGAAAAATAGAAATCCTGGAGAGCCTTACACGTAGCTGATTGTTCCCTCAAAGCATGGAGTGGAATTAATGTTACTAGCCCATGATTGTCCTTTTGCTGGTCACTTAAAGAATGGAAAGGACATATGAAAGGTTACAGAAAATCTTCTATTTGCCTAATATTGAAAATGAGGTAAAGAATTCCTTCAGGACTTGTGACTTATGTCAGAAGCAGAAGAGTTGTATGGGAGACCCTTGCACCCACTACCAGTAATCAAAGAAGCATTTTTTAGGGTAGCCTTGGATATCATAGGACCATTATTCCAGTCAATCCAGTGGGCTAAGAAACGTATTTAGTCATGGTGGATTTTGCAGCCAGGCACCCAGAGCCAGTTGCCCTTTCTGCCCAAGGGGCGAGTTCTGTTCAATATCTTCATTAATGATCTGGACGGTGGGGTGGACTGTACCCTCAGCAACCTTGCAGATGACATTAAGCTGAAGGAGTGGCAGATATGCTGGAGGGCAGGGATAGGTTACAGAGGGACCTAGACAAATTAGTGGATTGGACCAAAAGAAATCTGATGAGGTTCAACAAGGACAAGTGTGGAGTTCTGTACTTAGGATGGAAGACTCCCATGCACTGTAACAGACTGGAGATGAACTGGCTAGGCAGCTGTTCGGGAGAAAAGGACCTGGGGGTAACAGTGGACAAGAAGCTGGATATGAGTCAACAGTGCCAAGAAGGCTAATACTGTATTGGGCTGCATTAGTAGTAGCATTGTCAGCAGATTGAGGGAATTGATTATCCCCCTCTATTCGGCACTGGTGAGGCCTCATTTGGAGTACTGTCCAGTTTTGGGCCCCCGGCTAAAGAAAGGTTGTGGACAAATTGGAAAAAGTCCAGTGGAGGGCAATAAAATGATTAAAGGGCTGGAGCACATGACTTATGAAGGGCAACTGAGGGAAGTAGGCTTGTTTAGCCTGCAGAAGAGAAGAATGAATGGGGATTTGATAGTGGCCTTTAACTACATGAAAAGGGGTTCAAGGGAAGTAGGCTGTTTTCAGTGGTAGTAGATGGCAGAACTAGGAGCAATGGTCTCAAGTTGCAGTGGGGGAGGTCTAGGTTGGATATTAAGAAAAACTTTTTCACTAAGAGGGTGGTGAAGCACTGGAATAGGTTACCTAGGGAGGTGATGGAATCTCCATTTTTAGAGGTTTTTAAGGTATGGCTTGAAAAAGCCCTGGCTGGGATGATTTAGTCGGGATTGGTCCTGTTTTAAGCAAGGGGTTGGACTAGATGACCTCCTGAGATCCCTTCCAACCCTCATCTTCTATGATTCTATGTAGAAGCTGAAACAGTGGCTAAGGCACTGTTCTTTATATTTAGCAGAATAGGTTTCCAAAGGAGATCTTGTTAGGTCGTGAGTTAAATTTCATGCCTCAGCTCTTTCGTGAGTTATAGAGGATGTGTGGGATAAAGCAATTAAAATTTGCACCTTATTCTCCAGAGAAAAATGGTTTAGTTGAGAGGTTCAATGGGACTCTAAAATCTATGTTAAAATATCTATGTAAATAGAAGAGAGAGGGGCTGAAATGTGGTGTTACTCTATTTGTTATTTGCTTATTGAGATGTGCCCCAGAAGTCCACAGTGTTTGCCCCACTTTACCTTCTATATTGGAGAAAAGTCAGAGGGGCCCTGGATCTCATTAGAGACTTCTTGGGAGGGTGACAATAAGGCAGAGGGGGCACTATTG
>ML675613.1:61765739-61900738 GCA_007922155.1 Mesoclemmys tuberculata | reverse complement strand
AAAGTGTTATTTTTTGGTTCAGTGAATGCAGGAGTCATATTTCAGAATCTCGTTAATCACATGTTAATGGGGTTGCAGGACTATGCACGGGCATGTACGTTGGACGATACTGCAATTTTCAGCAATTCCTGGTCAGATAATTAAAAACACTTGGAAATTGTGCTGAAGAGACTCAGGATATGATGCTCAGGGTAATGTGCACAAGTGTAAAATGTAAAGTCGCTTCCTTAGTTCACTGAGTATAAGGAGACTGGATTTCCTCAGATCCCTTAAAGGTGGAATCCATAGTCAACTGGCCTATACCCCAAACCAAAAAAATCAGTCTAGGCGTTTTAGGATTTGTTAACTGTTACCTCTGGGTTTATAAGTGGTTTCAGCTACACTGTCTGCTATCACAGACTTGTGGAAAAAGAAAAAAAACCCGAATGAACTAATGTGGATGGCAGCTTGTCAGAAGGCTTTGATGAGGTAAAGAAAATTCTGTCAGTCAAGCCTATTCTGGCCAGTCCAGATTTTAACAGGAGGTTTGAACTGTGCACTGATGCATCAGATAAAGGTAGGAGAGGTACTAATGCAAATAGGGGAAGGTAACAAGAAGCATCCCATTGCTTTCTTGTTCTCTCTCTTTTTTTTTTAAATTGACATTGACTGAACAGCATTACTGTTATAGAAGAAGAATGTTATAAGATTGTATGGGCAGCCAAGCAGTTAAAGCCTTAACTACTTAATAGTAAATTCAGAGTCCTGATAGACCACTCTCCATTAGTATTGCTACACAGGACCAAAAGTATTATCTCCAAATGGTTATGTTGGAGCATTGCCCTTCAAGAACATGTCATGGAAATTGCACATATTAAAGATAGAGAAAATGTAGTAGCAGACACACTGTTCAGGTATGAGGATTCTGAACTGGTGCCTACAGGTCAGCCAGTGTCTACTACATCAATGTAAGAGGGGAGGTATGACCCAAGAACCTCAAGATGCCAGCTGGCAGAAGGCCCAGGAGTACATAGAGTACAGGGATCCCCTGTATCCATGAAAAAAAAAGAGTCCTGTAAAACAAAAGCTTGTGTCACACTAGTCATCATAATCATTGTGAAATGTATGTATGAAAAATATGGGAGGAGTTATGTATGTTTTCTGAAAATTCTGTTCTCTAGTCCATGTAGCTAAAGGCACGTTATTAAATGGTAACGTGCTGTGAGATGAGCTTCCCAGGCAGGAGGTGAGACACGCTTATCTCCTTGGAGGACCACTGTGCATTGTGCATCTTACAAAGGAAATCTATTAGCACACTGAGTCAAAAGCTAATGATAAGCTTGCGGAGACTTCAGAAGGAAATTAACAGGAAGAGGGAAACAGAGGAAGTGGAGGGGACCATTTTTCAGGTGAAGATATGTGGTCTGGTATGTCTGGAAGTGCAGAGAGATGCCCTGGCATCCTTCAGTCTGTGAAAACATGCTGCCAGAGGGCTTGAGCTTAGGAAATGGAGATCTCAGCCATCCTGATTGAAAATGCTGGGAAAAGGACTTGGGGTAAGCTATCCTGATAGAGACAGGGGAATGTCTTGTGAGTTAAGTTTAGGTTCTAGAAAGAGCATTATCATTTTTTGTTTTTGTATGTAACTATTTGTTTCCAATAGTCTTATTCAACATGATTTGAATCTCTGCTCTTTCATAATAAACTTACGTGTGTTTTCACTATAAACATATCTAAGTGCTGTGTATTCAGCAGAGCGATGATCCTCAGTTAAAACTGAAGATTGCAAGTAGCAAAACTGAGGATTCTGTAAGCAGTCAGTGGAACTGGGGCTGAGCACACCACAGGGATGTTTAGAGGAGTTGGGTGTTGGTGAGTGTCCATCGCTAAGCTGCACAGAGAGACGGAGGCCTGCAGAAGCCTAGAAGCCACTGCTTGTATTGCCAGAGGTTAGTGGAGTCAGGTTACTGAACCACAGCAGGTACAGACAAGGTTTCCTCATGGTAATGGCAGATGATATGAAGTGCCTCTCAGCCCTGGGTACTCCCGAGAAGTATCAAACAGGACTCCTTTGTTTCAGCTAGCCAGCATTCACAGTGCTGCCACACTTGTTCCTGGACCCATCCTTAATCTACTAGGGGCCTGGGGAGGTTCCAGAGAAGGGACCTGGGGTTTAGGGAAGAGTTATGAGTGCTGGGAGGTGGGACTTCGTTGAGTTGTTGATCTTTAGTATTTATTAGCTAACTTTAAACTTTTTCTTCCCTAGATCCTATAGGCTTGCTCCCAGCCAACCTCTTCTTTGTTATATGTTGTCTTTAGGTGTGTGTAAAGAGATTGACCATCCCTCCCAGTCAGTCTGAGGGAGGCCACACCCACTCACTACCCTGCTCCAGCAGGGGTTGGTCCAGACTGCGCTAGGGGAATAGTCCCTGGGCTCAGGCTGGGTAGCCCTAAGGCAATACCCTCCGGGCCTCAAAATGGGCAATACATAGTGTCAAAGGCCCCCAGCAGGGCAGCACACGGTCTCAAAGGCCCCCAGCGGGGCAGTACACAGTTTACAGCCACTCAGGGTGATCAGGGAAGGGGGAGGGGGATGCAGGCCCACCTGACTCCACTGCATCCCAGCCTAGGTCCCTGTCTGTGGCAGAGGAGTATGCCACGGGGTCAGCGGGCTCCCAACTGCAATACGCTGACTCATCATGCAGTCCTGCAATCTTCAGACTGGGAAACCCCTCTCCTGGGCTACTTCCTGCCCCCTTTCCCTCGGGTACCTGCTCTGCCGCCATCCACTTGTCCTCATCGGGGGATGGTAGGTCCAGCAGCTCATCAGGGTAGTTGGCCAGGGGCAGGTTGTAGAACCCTTTGATCTCGTCATGGGTTGGCAGGTCTGGCAGCTCCTCTGGGAAGTCGGTGGGGGGGGAGGTTCCTCCAGATTGGGCCCAGTCAGGGCCTGTGCCTCATTGTCCTCTGGCAATGCCTCAAGGTCTGGCCCTGTTATAGCCCCCTCCTCCTTGTACGCATCTGGCAGCTCCTCTAAGTCCTGGCCCCTCTGGGATCCTGGGTCCGGCGGGGTGTTTGACCCTAGTGGTACCTTGGGGTACCGGGCCAACCGCTGGTCAGTCACTGGTGCCCAGACCCATGCCCTGTTCTGCTTGTCCGGGTACTGGGTCCTAGGCTGCAGGCAGCTCTGGAGCACAGAGAGGCACGTCCTTCCTGTTCGGGAGCTGGGGCCTGACTGAGATCCTGGGCTTCTCTTTTATACTTCCTGTCCTGCCCTCTCGCTTCCGGGTGGGCGGACAGGCAGTCTCTGGCTCCGCCCCGCACAGGCCTGGCCTGTTTCTCCCAGTCAGTCTCAGAGGGAGGCCACACCCACTCACTACAGTGTGTCATTTCTCTGCTGGGCTTTGCGCTAATGTACTTTATGGTTTCTTGGGTATGGGGTTTTATACTCCTTGCCAACAGTGGTAGCATTAGTCATTTTCCTGATGGATAACACCCCTGTATCCCAGGCACAGTGAAGAGGAACCTTGGGTGGAGACACAAAGCCAGCAGCACTGAAAAGAACCTAGAACCCAAACAAAGTGAGGAAAGGGGAGAGGCCACTCCAAATAGCAAGCAGCCAGGAGGAGTTTGAGCCACACCTTAGAGGTGAGGCTACATCTGGAAACATGTTTTTATGAAACCATAAAATATAGGAAAGATTGATTAATTTTTCTGCTCTGCTGTTGTAAGCCACCCTCCCTCCCTTCCTGGGTTTTTCGGGAGCAGGCAGCACTCACCTGTGTGTCCTGACATCTGATGTTGACAGAAAAGGAGGTCCTGAGTACTGCAGTGGTGATGTTGGATAGGTGGGAATCCTTTATTCCCCCCTTTTCTGCCATCTGTAACCCGTCCGTGCCCACGGTAGCCCACTGATAATGCCAGGGTCAGGGCAGGCTGCAAAAGGAGAGCAAATTCTCCCAGCACTGGTGGGTGCCACTGCAGTCAGACTTCCCAACCAGCCACAAACAGTGCTTCTGATTCCCCCACACTGGTTATCAAGAAGCCACTGTGCACATACACACAGCCCCCTTTACTGCATTTCAGTCTCTGGCTCCCAAACTGACACTAGGTCCAGTAAAGAGACCAGTTGTTTAAACTCTATGCTCTTTACTAAAAGATTCCCTCTGATCCCAAAGGACCAGCCACAGTACCAGTTCACTATAAGTTTGGATCTTACCCGAAATACCACGCTGCCAGCCAATCCTTTAGTAACTAAAACTAAAGGTTTATTAATAAAAGAAAAACAAACAATAAGAGAAGTGTTAAAGGGCTTAAAGCAATCAGATATATACAAATGATTTAAAAGTCCATATACATCAGGTTTCTAGAACAATTGTGGAGTTGTATAGTTCCTCTGGTATACATCCAGTACCTGGATGGGTCTAAATCCTTCAGTTCAGTTGCAAAGTGTGCTAATCCAGAGGTGTGTCTGCAGCTGGACAGGAATGAACACAAGACAAAAGACAGAGACAAAGACAAAATGGTTTCTGTGGTTTGATCTTATATGCCCTCTGTTGCTGGCCATGTGGCTTGTGGAATTTTACAGGAACCAAAATGGAGTCCAGAGTCACATGGGCCAATCCTGGTAACTCTTCAGGTATGCCTTTAGTTTCTTCCTAGGCCTTTGGCTTCTGTAAAGGTCTTGATGGGCCATTAAGCGGGCTATTGTCCTGCGGCCTCTTGTCTGGGGTGTGTCTTTTACAGCACAGTTTGAAATACAGGGATATCAAAGATCCCCATAACTTTCTTCACATATATCACACATGAATACAAATATTATCTTCTTACTCAGCACATTATAACCTTTCTAACAGCACCTGACATGGTATGTCTCACATGAATTACTATGATGTTGACATACTGATGTCAAATAACACAAATGCCGCCCCCTCCTAATGCAGTCCGCATGACACCATCCTTATACTTGTAAAGGAAATTAATCTTGTCCACCTGGCTGGACACTGTATGCACTCCATGGCGTGTCTTGGGAGCCTCCAGGAATAAAGCTGAGCTAATCTATGCAATAGGTCTAACTCAAAAACTGCCGGCTATAAACAATATACAACCAATACAAACTTGGATTAGAGTTAACACACCTTTACTTAACAACTTTAAAAAACATGATATAACAGACTGAGATTAATTAAAATGTCACAACCAATTTAAATCAGCAGGGGACCCTTCAATAAATCAATTACTAAGTGCAGTTTACAGTAGTAAATGAAATATAATCCACTTACAATTACACCATCACCATTTACCCCATCCTTGATTGTACAATCCTCTGAATACACGCTTGCATGGGCACGCTTGAAGATCTTGAAGCTGGGGACAGCTCACTCTGTTGGTCCAGTTAAACAGTCCAGCCAAGGCCACAAGGGACAGAGCAATTCTAATTTGGGATCATTCCGGGCTGCACAGCCCCTCTGAAGATGGTAGTTGTTTTAACCAGAGATCAGTAACCCTGGATCCTGGTTAGACAATAAGACCACTTCATCTCTTCTCAGACTCAGGAAACACATTAAAGTCTCCTTGCTCCCCCCACCCCCTTCCCTTGCAAAGCGCTTTCGCAAACAACAAAAGTAATGGTTACTCACACTGCCTGCACTGCAGGCCAACCTCAGTCATTTCTGGGCACAACAACAGTCTCTGCTCTGGCTTCAGTGAAGCCACCAACAGCCTCTGAGGCTCCCTGCTTGGTTAAAGCCCCAGTAGACTCTCATCTGCTGCTTCTGTCTGGAGCTCCTGACTTGGACAGAGCTCCCCAAAACAATCTCATTTCCCCTGATCAGCATCTCATCTCCCCTCCAAAGTGGAACCTGCCGCATGCTCTCCCTGCATCCCCTGAAAGTGCAAGTCTCTCTCTTTATCCCCAAGCCATCTTGGGAGTTGTAGTCTCCAAGGCTGGATTGCAGCACTTAGGATCTCCCCAACTGGAACACTCCCAATTAAGTTCAGAAGCCCCTCTCATTGAGGGTGCCTACACTATGTATATGAAAAGCAATGTGAGAAGGGGTCCCATATTAATGTCTAGCTATAAATAGCCTTTTCTTAGCTAAAATTTAACACTTATTAAGTGGATGAGAATGTGGCCAGTTGGAAATAATCTTGGTCCAAAAGATGACAAATAATGACAGGCTCCATCTCTGAGCAATGGAACTGTTCAGATCATAATAACCCGGTGTTTCAGGGTGCCTGGCCCTCTAAATGAAGTAGCTCTGACACCTCTGTGTCAGATCAGGTGCTCCCAGTTTGGCCAAGTAATAGGGTTGTCTGGGGTGCTATCAAAGATCAGAGAGACACCCAGTGAGAAGAAACTTGGCTGAATCAGGCCTGAAATGAGAAATACTTATTTTGAAGAATATGTAATTCTATAAACAAGCACATCTGTTTAACAGGAATTTGTGCATACAATGATAATGTAGGTCTGTGCAAAAAGCTGAAAATGATGGTGCTTGATATTGTCACAGCAATAACAAAGGTTCTATATCCACGCCCAATACCTTTTCTTCTAGAAATATCTGCAAGATAGGGTCCTCCAAATCACACCTGTGAGACGGTGGAGTTTGACACACCATGAAAAAAGTCATAGTTCCGGACCACAGCAGATTCATGACAGAAGGAGAGACCCTCCTCTCTCTCCCTAGATAATTGATCTAAAAGGCCCTATTCAAGACACCCTGAAAGAAAGGACTTCTTCAGTGAAGAAGGGCTTTGCAGCCTAGAGCTGTATTCTCTTCTTAGTAATTTGGTTGTGTTACTTTAGTACCTTTTTGGCCAAAGTAGAGTCAGCTTTGCAGAGCAGCTCTGTTAAAGAAAAGGTGCATAGCAGGGAAACAACCTTCCATCCCAGATGCACCTGGTCCAACTCTCCTGCGTCCAGAATATAGACAGACACATGTGCGTACACGCACACATCACAGTATCATAACAAATACAGGATAGGGAAATATTTATTTACAGAGGGATAAATGGAGAAAAAAATACCAGGTTTACATCCAACATGAAGATCCATGGATCCAGTGATACCATGATATAAAACTACAGGTGCTAAGTAATGCATCTAGACCAGTGGTTCCCAAACTTTTCTCTGTCATGGCACACCTTGATAACTTTTAATTATTTTGAGGCACACCACCATATAGTCTCCAAATGAACTCATGGATATTCATGAGCCAACTCAACTCTTCAAGGAGTTTTTCAAGAAATTCCGTGGCACACCTGCTCAGACCTGACGGCACACCAGTGTGCTGTGGCATACTGGTTGGGAAACACTGATCTAGACTCAGAGTTCAGGAATCCTGCTCAGAGTTCCAGTCGGGCAGTGAGTCTCGGGTGCTCCTAGTATTTTTTGGAACCCATAAACTTTCCCCGGCAAGCTCCTCTGGTGCCCTCTTCTACTGCTCTCCCTAACCCCCCACACAGTGACAGCTTCCCCACTTCCCTCCTCATTCCTAGCTCAAAGTCACAAGCCCCAGTACTCACGGCCTCATACACATCTGGGTATCAGTGACAGCTCTGGTCTGTCCCTCTCAGGTGATTCCTTCTGGGCACTGTAGTCCTCCTGGCTTCTGTTGTGATATATCCGCAGTCAGCCACTCTGACCCTCCTAGGCTTTGGGCTGCTTCTCTACGGGAAGGTCTGTAGGCCCTCTTGTCTGGAGCTACAGACATACACCTCTTGTCTCTATCCCCAGCTTGACTCTGCTCTTCCTAGAGCAGTCATCACTTTCTCTTCCTTAGGACAAGGTCTTAAGGGGGCCATACTTTCTAAACCCCCAGGGGGGTTATACTTGAGGCTGGTGAAGGGATGATGCAGCAGCCCCTGCCTCAACCCTCCCAAACAAGGCCTATATACTCCCTACCCCTTGCTCCTACATTGAGCCTTACCCTGTACATAAAGCTTTTTGTGGCTTCCAGGAAGGGCGGATACTAAAGTAAAGCTGAAAGATCTGCTTTTTTCCCCCATGTGGGAAAGTAGAGGTCCATTCATGGACTTTATGGTAATGATTAGGCTTCCAGTTTGGAGCTCCTGATCTATAGTACTGATGGTCCATTTTTTCTACCCTGGCTTGAATAACTGTTCTGAGCACATCTAACAGATGAAAAAGAAAATATTGGCGCTGTTGCTCAGCATGGATTCATAATGGACACATTCTACATAAATTCTGATGAATCTCCTGTCTTCTTAGAAGAGGTGACGGGGGGCCTAAATTAAAAAAAAAAAAAAAGAGAGAAGAGATTTTAACCATTATGGAAAAGCCTAAAGCAAGTGCTATATACTCACACTCTCTCTCTCTTTCTCCAGAACCTGGTGCTTATCAAACCAAATAAAAAAGTGCATTTTTTAAAAAGTTTTTATTTCAATATTATTTTTTCTATAAAATTTAAAAAAGAAAAGTAAAACAAGTGAACATACCTTTGATGAGATTGATTCACCAAATCCACAGTTCAAGTATTGGAGAAAACAGATGGAAAATAAAAAAGGGAAAACAAATCAATTAGCTCAATTGCACTCAGAAAAGCAATTACATAGTTTAGCTAATCAACATTTTTCACAGGTGTTATTAAAAAAAAAAGCGAAGAAAATAGTCATACTGCTTGGGATAAGTCTCAAGTTATTAAAGTACTTATTATGAAAAGACAGAAGGAAAAGAAAAATAGCAAAATTACCTTAATTAAATTTACAGTTCTGATGGAGAAGATATTTTAAATGACACACAAGATATTACAAATTTTTCATCTTGAGCAGATAATTTTGAATAGAGAAATATCTTTGCATCATAAAAAAATAGTTTAGTTTCTACCTATACTACAACAGAATAAAATGTGAACTTTGCTTTCATCCTCTTACAACTCCTCAATTTCATTTATTTCATTCTAGAAATACAGTTATTCTCTTTCTCAGGTACATAACAACTACCTTTTACATCTATTTTTCTAAAATCCTGCTCATTCCAAATATAAAGAAAACTATGATGGCCCTGGTCTTGCAAAGGAAACCATGCACTCATAGATTCTGAGGCCAGAAGGGACCATTGCAATCATTTAGCATGACCTCTCATATACCACAACTAATAGAAAGTCCCCCAAAATAATTCCCAGAGCACATCTTTGAGAAAAAACATCCAATCTTGATTTAAAATTGTCAGTGTTGGAGAATCCACCATGATCCTTGGAAAATTGTTCCACTGGTTAATTACACTCACTGTTAAAAATTTACAACTTATTTCTGGTCTGAATTCATCTAGCTTCAGTTCCAGACACTGGATCGTGTTAGTTTTTCTCTCTGCTAGACTATGGAATCCATTATCAAATATTTGTTCTCCATGTAGGTATTTATAGACAGTAATCAAGTCACTTATTAACCTTCTCTTTGTTAAGCTAAATAGATTGAGTTCCTTGAGGCATGGTTTCTAATTGTTTAATCATTCTTTTGGGTCTTCTCTGACCCATTTCCAGTTTATCCACATCCTTTTTGAATTGTGGACAGAAGAACTGGACACAGTATTCCAGCAGCAATTGCACCATTGCCAAACAGAGAGGAAAAGTAACTTCTCTACTGCTACTCGAGTTTCCCTGGTTTATGCATCCAAGGATTGCATTAGCCCTTTTGGCTACAATATCACACTGGGAGCTCATGTTTAGCTGATTATCCACCATGGCCACCAAACCTTTTTCAGCAGCACTGTTTCCCAGGATAGAGTCCTCCAACATGCATATATAGCCTACATTCTTTGGTTCTAGATGTATAAATTTTGCATTTAGCCATATCAAAACATACGTTTTGCTTGCATCATGCTTACCAAGTGATCTATTGTGCTCTGCCTCAGTGACCTCGTCTCTTCATTAATTATCTTTCCCTCAATTTTTGTGTCATCTGCAAACTTTATCTGTGATTATTTTATGGTTTCTTTTAGGTCATTAACAGCAATGTTAAATAGTGTGGGGCCAAGTACTAACCCCTGCAGGACCTCCCCAAAAACCCATGCATTCAGTGATGATTCCCCATTGACCATTATGTTTTGAGACCTATCAGCTAATCATCTTTTAACCCATCTAATGTGTGCCATGTTACTTTTATATCTTTTTCGTTTTTTAATCAAAGTGTCACGTGGTACCATGTCAAATGCCTCACAGAAGTCAAAGGCTATATCTACCCTATGAGCTAGAGATATGATTCCCCTGCTTGTGTACACATATTTGTGCTCACTCTTATTGAGCCAAATACAATTAAAGCCACAGTAGCACTAGTAGCAGCCACAGAGGCATGGCTAAGCCATGTTATTTATTTATTTATTTTTGGCAAGATTGGGTCCTACAGCATTATGAGATTTTGTGACTATTTCTTCTTCTACAATTTGACACCTTCTATATATATAATTTCTTAATTGAAAATGAGATTAAAATTCAGTTTCCTGTCATATTTTCAGAAAATTTTGTATCCGAATAATAGACTCAGTATCATGAGTTTCTTCTTTGATCCGCATGTTTACGTTTTTGTCTCTCTAAATAAGTTCCATTACATTACCCTTTCTCTACTCTAGGGACCCACATTCTTCCCCCCCCCCACACACACTTTTTTTTAAGGTTGGACAAACTTTGGTTAAACCCTAATTTTAGCTTAAAAGAAATTAGGGGAAACAGAAGCATTAAAACATCACAAAAAGCAGTTGTGGTTTTTCCATACCTAACCAAAAAAACACAGGCAATGTAGGATAATTTGCTGGAACCTGATATCATGAGACTTTCATTGTTAACTGAGACTACAAGAGTTTATCTAAGGCAATAGGACAATCTCATTTTAAGCCATACTGATGGCCTGTTACAGGAGTGTTCTGTATTTATATCTAAGGTGCCCTAGATGGTGCTCAAAAGTAGGAAGCATAGTTCCTGGGTTTGTAGGACCAATAAAACTAGTTGTGTCCTGTAAATGGCTCCCTCTAGCAATTGTTTATATAAGGTCTTAATTGATCATGTTTATATAGACTTGCAGATACATAAGATACATTTAAAAACCAAAACACTTTTTAATTTGGGTGTGTAAATTTTTAGCAGTTCTGCTTTGCAGGCAGCAGATATTGATTATAATTAACTTTGAAGGTAGAATGTAATTACATTGCAAAGTTTTTCTACGTTATGAGCTACATCCATTAGAGGAAGCAAAGGCAAAATTTAGAGTGAGAAATGCCACAGCATGTGACACATGGAAGTCAAAAGAAACAAGACAGAACTTTGCTTTTGTTTCCTCTATGAGAAGCTCTCTGGCTTAGAAAAAAGAAAAACTATGAAAAATTGCATTGATTGATTTTACAATTAACAGAGTAGCACACAAGCATGCTAATTACTGTAAAATAGAGAAGGGAGACTTCATTAGAAGTCAGCCTTGGCATAAATGGGTTCAGCTCTCTCTGCAGTTAACAGGAGTTGAGACCTCTTAACCAGGGCTGAATTTGCCCTTGTGAGTCTTCTTTTTGATAAAAGTATGTAGATAGCAAAGTGGAGAGTTTCTGAGGCAAGTGGTTTAAAGTAGCCCCTCATAAATAATACTAAGCCTATTGGTTTTTAGCAAGTCCAGACTTCTAAATGTCTGTACAGATGAGAAGATGGACTCAGAGATAAGCCATTAAACAAGGCCTCAGTAGACCAAGTTCAGTTCCTGGTCACATATTTCCTGTGACACACTGGCAAAGTCACTTAATCTTTCCTGTACCTCATTTATCTATCTGTATAAATTGGAAGTACTACTTTCCTAACTCAGTAGTAATGTAAGTCTTCATTAATAATTGTAAGGCACTCAGATACTTTGGTGACAAGGGCCCAGAAAGGCATAGCTAATGCCTGAAAGAAACACTGAACAAGTCAGACTTGGTATAAGTCTTCAGTGCCACCTCCCAAGAGCTGAGTAATAAGAAATCACTTCCTCTATTACCACAAACTCCAAATAAATTGCTCATAGTTGCAGTAGACAAAAAGATGCTATTGTTCTATTCAATATGCCAAAATGAGCAGTAGTAACAGAGGCTTTCCATTGTTTGTGCAATTTCTTCAGGGCTACTTTCAAGCTCCAGTGCTCTTCAATGTAAGGTGAATAAGATGTCAATAGGATAGATTTAGTGCCTAGAGAGTCCACGTCATTTATATTTGCCAATTCTTGATTAAACAGATCAACATGCCTTGGCTCTCAAGGTCAGTTAAATTGGATAAGGATGCGAATCAAGGTGAGGAAGCTGCTCTTGAGATAATCTATAACCAATTCAAAGATGCTTCTTCTGATATTTAAAAGTACAAACCTTTGAAGTTAGTGAGAAAAAAGGCTGGACCCAGCACAGAACAATTAGATAATATTAGCCAGATGGGATGAATTTAAATGAAATGAAATAATAATGAATGTGACTTGGGGAGTAGAAAAGTTGGCAGGGTACCGCAGCCCTACCACCTTGCACTGGGGTATCATCAACTTTCCCAAGGTAAGCCAGATCAGGCTGGGTCAGTACTTTGAGGTGAGAAATATAAGTAACATCTAAATGCTGCAGGAAGTGGCAGTTGGTAATTTAGCAAGTGGTAATCTTCCCTCTGAACCAGCACAAAGCCACCATTGGGATGAGAAATAAAACCAAGCTCCTTGACCATTTGTGGTCATTAAAGATCCCATAACTCTCATAATAAAAATAGGATGTTAACTCTAGACTCCTAAATAAAATTCAGCTTTTCTATTATCTCTTCGGATGTATATCAAAAGGCTCCTATCCACATTCTGTCTACAGAAATTCCTGGTGTACACTATCAAACATCTGCTGCATTTTACCCCAGAAGGGTGATAAACATTTCTTTAAAAGTCAGATTTTAGATTCCCTGATAAAATCCTTAGTTATGACTTGAAAATCATTGATTTGGTTACTAATCTACTTCATCAGGGAGCACTGGAACTTAAATGTTTGTTGCTAGACCCCCATCAGTGTAGTTAAATGACTACAACCAAGAATTACTGTAAGGGCAGTCATAGTAACAGATAATGTAGTACTGCACGTTGCACATTTTTTCCACATGGCAGTTTACTTTGTACTAATTATAGATTACATGTTTCAACCCTATATCATTATGACTGCAATCACTGGAAAGTATATTAACCATATAACACATAAAGACTAGTACATTAACCATAAAATACTGTGTTCATTACATGCAAAAGAATGTTAAAACTGACTAAAATGCATGTGTGCGTGTGTGTGTGTGAATGCCAATGCCTGTGGAGGCAGAAATATAATAAATCGGGAAGCTGAGAGGAAGATGCTGGCATAGTCTGGAATCATATGGGGCCATAGTACGTGCTTTACAATTTTCCAATTAGCTGACTGCTTGAAAACACATTGGTTCAATGGGTTAGAGGCACAGTTTGCTGCTGCTGCTGTGCTTTAGGATGCTGAGACAATCACACCATATTGAAAATGTTATGGGCAAACAGAGCAGAACCACCTATGTCACCTTTTAATAATTAAAATTTTCTGCTTTTCTAAAATTCCTTCCAACTGGTACAGCACATTCAGGACCTTGTTCATGTCTTGTGTGTTGCTATGTATTTGAGGGTTTCATGCCATTCATAGAAAATCTTAATTAAAAATATTATGAAAATGACTTTGGTAGCTATTTTCCCCCTCCCATCTGAGCTCAGTAAAGCAACCGTGTCTTAATGTACTCTGCATAATAACTGTATCATGCAAATTTCAAAACATTGATTACTTACTTACTAATCATTCTGCTCTTTGAGTTTCCATAGACTGAATCAATGCATTGACATAAGTCCTTAATGAATGTGCCACAGCCAGATCCTCCACTGCATTTTTCTTCTCCAGATACATGCTAGTGGTTTCTCTGCTCTGCCAATTGCTGCTGTACCTTTAGCATGAATTGAAATGCGGCATAGGGTGTTGTTTACAAAACAAAATGCCTGAGGAGAGGAAGCAGCAATGAGATCTACCTTATTCTTCATCAGTCTGCTGACTGAGGAGATGGAGGGAAGAGGATCAGGTGTAGTGGCTAGCTTCTGTTCTTGCTGAGCTGAAGGAAGATGATATGCACTTTTGCCTGTGGCTTAACATTGAGTTTGGAAGAATTGTTTCTAAAGTGCTTCCACAAAAGGAGTTAAAGGCAAAACGTGAAGGCTTCAGAATGCCACTTCACAAAGGACAAATGACTTCACTTTCCTGCAAACCTTTCACGTGCAGACCAAGTTAATGCCTCCTTGTCAGTTGTTCTGAGGAGATCCTAGATGGAGGCTCAGGAGGAAAAAATGTGTCAGTCCATGGCATGTTGAAGAAAAAACTTGCACAATGGGATAAAATGCAGCTGACGAGTACTCTTCTAGAGAGGAAAATGTAAATTGGTGTTCACAAGGATGAGAATACTGGCTTATTAAATCTGTTGTTAACAAGAAAATCATAGAAAATAATTTGGAAAATTATTATATTAAGGAGGAAAAGACCTTAATTAAACAGTCACTGCTATTAAGAGTTACTTTAAAATCATGGACATGCACAAATCAACCAATCTGGACAATATACATTTTAATGAATAAATTAGCTATTGATTTATAATTGTATACTAATTACCAGACAGTTCTGAAAAAACTTCACCATGGCAAAACCAAATTGAATTTGGACTGAAAGTTTGGAGAACTACCTTTCTATTAGACTAACTACTATCACTAGTAAATGTATTATCAATTAATAAACATAATAAATAAAATTAAATAAAATAAATCAATGAAGGATTAACAAATAGTAATAAATAATAATAATAATAAATATAAATATAAATAAATAAATTAAAAGAGACAAAATTCATTAGGACCAAAATACATCTTGAGGAATAAACTACATGGAAGTCGAAGGAATAACTGTTGCTTGGAAATAAACCTTGTGCATTGTTATTGTGTCATGAAATCTGATCTGGAAAATAATTCAAATATTATTTGACAGAAACACTGTCATCTGGAATGGAAATTGTGGCTAAAAGTTAACAACAATAGGAGGCAAGAATAAGGGTACAGAAGGGATCAATATTAGGTCTGTTCTTATTTAACTTCATTTGTGATCTAGAAGACAGAGTAAACAATGCATTAATTAAGTGGACAGCGAATAATAAACTAGAATGAGTTGAACTAGAGAGAATGAACACGGGCAGGAAATAGGAAAAAGGAAGTTAATACATCCGGGGAAAAATAATAATTCAATGTGGGCACACACCCAACGGAAACAGTAAAGCCTAAAAAGAGACCTAATAGGCACAGCAGATTAGACCCAAATTTTTAATGCAACATGACTACAAGGAAGGTCAATGCAGTTTCTGGCTGTATATGCTGAGGCATCCTCTCAGCAATGTAATGGTCCCTGTCTCGTTGACGTTCATGTGTTCATAACTGAAATGTTCTGACCAGCAAACTAGAAAGATCTGAGTGAATTGGAGAGACCTCAGAACAACAACAAGATTTTAATCTTCCTAGCCCTTAACTCATGACACAAGTGAAGAGGGAGGCAAAAGAATTTTTCAGATGAAGAAATAGAAGGGACCTTTCCTTTTCTTGCCAAATTAAGAGTATATTATATAATTTAAAATAATCCTATCTCCTTTTGGGATATGAAAACAGCTACCTGGTTCTTGAACGGAATCAGAGAAGAAATTCAGCCCAGAGGGAGGTCATTTGGAAGCAGGAGAACAAAGGGCTCTGTGACAGAGCCATTCAATCAGTGGGCCGCTTTTAGAAAAAGATCCTACTCAGTCTGAGGACAGCTGACAGAACTGGGCCCCAGTTTGGGGCCAGTTTGTTACTTCCTTTCTCTGCGGGGTAAACTGTTACTCACACAAGTAATCCCTCTAGTTTTAATAGGACCATGAGAGTAACTATTCACCCCTAGGTTCAAAGTCTTGCTCTTTGTGATCTGAGCACCAGATTCTGCTTCCCATACCTTAGGGTACTACCTTATTCCTCAGTCAGTCTCACTGAAATCAATGGTGCTACTTGGGTGGAAGGTGCTACTCAATATGAGTAAGGGTTTTAGTATGTGCCCCAATAGTGTTGGGCCAAGGACATTTTAGTACTCTTATTCCAGTACAAGTAATCCTCAAGATTTTAAAGCCTTTCTCATGCAGGATAGTTGAATAAAAATTCGTCATAATGGGAAATTTTTCAGTGATATCTTGAATGTCACTTAATTAACAAACAAATAATACTGTCATTTTTATGTGGGATGGTAAATTGCTTACCTGCTACTGTATCTCATGTGAAAATCAATCAGTTAAGAATATGGATTGTGCAAGAATTCCTACCCTAAAACTATTGGTCACCCTGGAAAGTTAGTAGAGATTTGTATATTTTTTGTATAAAATAAACAATGATTCATCCAGGTATAGAAGCCCCCTGGTGTTTTTAAATCCATGTGTTTTCTCTCATTTCAATAATACCATCAGCCTCCTTTTTATATTCTAGAGAAAGACTGTTATAAAGTTAAATGGTTCCTATTTGAGCTGTCTGAATCTTTCTTCTTTATAATCATCCACATTTTTATTTCTATTGATCCATCCTTATCTTCCTGCTTGATAATGATAGTGATGCCATTTCCAGAAGCAATTGAAGTTTTGTACTTTATTCATCCTTGCTTAAATTAGAATACGTTCTTATAAACTTTTCCTTTCAAGCCTTTTATTTCTCTTTTTACCTTACATTACTTTCATTGCTGAATGGATAGTGTTGGGGCATAATTTAAGGTCAGTTTTCAATGCTGTCCCTCTGACACAGTGGTGGCAGGCAGAAATGTTGGAATTGGATCCCTCTGTATAATTATGAGGGGTTTTAAAAAAAACAAAAACTAATGATCCTAAAGAACTAGTAAAAGTTTCATTATCTAAAACTATTGATTTACCTGAGACCTGCCAGCACAGGCATCTCTAGGGGAAGTGACTCCTTTGCTGAAGAGCAATGGAGAAGAATTCTAGACAAGGTATTTAAGGGAGAACCAATGCAACAAACAGAAGGGTTGCACATGTGTTCTTGTGGCTGCTCTCAGGCTGAGTGACCAAGGAGGGGCTACCCAGATTAGACAGTATCTAGACAAACAAGATGGCTTATCCTTGTAAATGAAGCTTGTGAGGCGACTGGAAGTACACAAGGAAGAACAGACAGCAAACTTTATTAGTAACGCTGTTTTTTCTCTGTAAACTTAAAAGTTCAGCAGTTAAGAATGGCAGAGCTAGCTTACTGATATCTATAGTCATGAACTTTGCATTATATTTGGCAACTGATATCTGTGGGGTTCAGAAGTGAACTTGCCTTGTTGAAATTATATATCCTACACTGTGAAGTTCTTCATTATTGAAATTGTATTCCTGGTGATAGCTGTGCTGATGATAAACTGAAGTTCAGAGATTTTTTTAGTAGTGGCAAGCCGGGTTTCTGTGTAATATTGTTTCTCAAGTTCAGAGCTTTGCTGAAACCTTGAGAAGAAGTAAGGTCTGGAAATGAGTCAGCTTTACACATACCCATTTAAGGGACATGAGTAGGAGCTGTCTACAGAACACACAGTGCAACGCAGCTGAATTGGTGGAAAGTCCTAGCCCACTGTACTCCTGAGATGTCTCCTTTTGAAGGTTTGGCTGCATTAACTAAGTGTACATTTATTCAGGCTGTAGAAAATTGTCCTGATAAGATTAAAAAAGGAATTACACTCTGTGAGACCAGCAATCCACTAGCAGATTGAATAAGCATTGTGGCTATAGCACAGCGAGAAGTCCTACTGGTTGTTTGGGTGTGCATATTAGTAGCGGGTAAATTACTTCTTTGAAAAATAAGCAGAAGCTGAAATGAACCTTTATAGATATAGGATGTGTATCCTTTAGATCCTCCTGATGATTGAATCTATGTGTTCTGCTACAGTCAAAGCTGGGTCTCAGTATAGGCAATAGGAGATCCAACCTTTTCTGTCCTTCTTTTCAAAAGGCATCATCAGGTCTTTCAGTGCTGGGAATAAAATTATTCCAAAAGGCTGTCTGATATCACAAACCTCTGTTTCCAGATGACGCACATAGTTCCTAGAGTCCATGCTGCAACAGATGTACAAAATTCTCTTTTCCCGCATACAGGAGACAAGCTGATGGATTTGAGGCAGGACTTTATGAAACTGTCAATACTGTAAAAACAACGAGAGTCCCGTAGCCCACGGCTACCCCTCTGGAACTTGTCAATACTGTGTGCATCTATGTCTTTCCCTACCCTGTCTGAACATGTCAATCTGTAATAAACCCAGGAAATATACCACGGCACTGACACACAGGTAGGGCTGGCCAAAAAAATTTCAATGAAACTTTTTTTCTAATGGAAAATGGGGTTTCATTGAAATTCCCATTTTCATTGAGAAAAGATAGATGATGTAGGAATTTTGGTATTGGGAAAATCTACCAGTGTGCCTCATTGATGTTGTACTTTTGGGTCCCCAGTGCCTCTTGTGGGCCTTGATCCCTGACCAGACAATATCTCTCATGATACATGATGGTCTTCCCTTGTGGCTGAGCCACTATTGTTGCATCACGGAAGATATAATCCAGCCAGGGAGCAGGGCTCATAGGGCCTCAAAGGGCATGTGGGATCCAAAATTACATCCCTGAACTACTGTGAGTGGCTCAGGTGGGCACAGAGATTAATGTCAGCCTGTTCTGCAATGAAATGTCTTGGTCCCAGTTAACAGACAGAACTAAATGTTTCGATATTTCTTAAATGCAATTTTTGGTACCAGGAAAAGTTTAGATAGTTAGACTTTTGTCCTGATTTGGGACAAAAACAAATGTAATTTTACAGGGGACAGAAATTCCATTTTTGATCAGCTGTACGTGCAAGTAATCTGTGAGGAACACGACTCTACCACCTGAGTCCTAACACCATTCGGTGGAACAGCAGTGATGTGACTGTCACCTACTTTCTGCGGTGACTCCTGGCATTGAATAGGGGTGCTTTTTTCCCAGTTTTGTTTTTATTATTTTATAAATGTGAAGGGGTCAGCTATGCCTCCTGTGAGGCTGATACTTCTGAGTGCTGGGTGGGAGCGTATTTCAAATCCTCCCTTAAGCAGCATGCTCCCCCAAGCTCCTTTTCCAGAGCAGTTTAGTTGGCACTCAGGGCCATCACTTTACAGACATCCATCTTCTGGGTCACTAGCTTTATTAGCTACAGTATTAGGCTGTCTCATCCCTTGCAGCATTAAGTGCTTCCAGCTATTTAGAGTGGGGAAGGTCTCACTGAGTTCTTCCCTTCTTCTACAGCAGTTGTGCAGGGAGAGGCATAACTTCACAGTAAGCAAATATAATTAAAAATCAAAGCCCGTTTCCCCCTTTCTCAAAATGATTGCTGCATTTGGTCTAACATGATTCTGCTTCCATGACTTGGCCATAAATATTGTAGGGCCACATCCATCACATTGACACACAAGGATTTTTAATGACTCATCTTTAATTATTTTTATTTTTGTCTTGTGGGGGAGGTATTTTTAATTGCTTTCTCTTAATGCGTTCCTTTGGGAGGAGGGGAAAGATTTTCTACTGCTTTCCAAAACCAAACAAAAGTAGATTGAATATGCAGTTGAATATTATAAACATGAGCACCAGGAAGAGCTGGGGAGGGAATGAAGCTAGTTGCAATACTGCAATATGTTCAATTTATGTTACAATGCCACCCTCTGAGTTTTATTCTTTGCTGGAGTCAATGGATAATACTCCATCAAAGTCAATGGATATGTACCCACTTACCTCAGCAGAGAATTGGAAGGCATCTCATGCCTAACTTTAAGGAAGTAAGTAGGTCCATTGAAATCAATGAGACTACTCAAATGATTATATACCTTGCAGAAGTATCTGTAGCCTGTGTTATTCCTCGTATTTGGTTTATCTTCACTTATCTGGCATGTGCACTATTTAGATACCGAGTCCCTTAGGGCAGATACCCACCTTTTGTGTGTCTTCTGTGAAACTATAAAATAAAATATAAATAATAATTCTGTAGGAATTTCAATTTTTGCATGGGGTATAATTTTATTCTATCATTTTGCTACATGTAAAATACTGAGTTTTACAATACATCTTTTTGCCTTTTATTAATTTTCATTTTTTAAAATGTAAAAATAATAGTGAAATGGGCAGCACAAATCCACTTTAAAGTGCTAGGAAATTTGACAATACTCTATCTAACGTGATGGGCAGAATGTATTCAATAGTAGCTGCACGCATTTATTTATGGCTTTAAAAATCTATCGGGTGGATACTAGTATCTGTAAAAATGTATCTGGTGGATACTCCTCAGTCATGGTAGATTATATAGACTAAAAGATAAAGTAATAAAATACTAAATTTCTAGCATTTAATTGTCTGGTGTCTTTCCGCCAACTCTATAGCTACTAATGCTGATAGTGTAAAGCAAATATTCTAATAGTCTGAATTTTAATTCAATGTGTATATTTAAAGATGTATGCAAATGTTACAGTAGAAGATTTGACTGATCATCAGCATTTGCCATTACAACCTCAGGAGTTATAGGTTCCATTAATTGGACAGCATAATCCTACACAAATAATTTTACTCTGAGGAGATAAGTGACTAGCCCAATTGAAATGTCAAAAATTGCACTTGCAGAAATGACCACACACATCAAAATAAATGAACTGGTAGAGTGGATGAATAATATACTTTATAGCTCTTCACTACCAGTCACTATGGGTGAAATCCTGGCCCCACTGAAGTCAATTGCAAAATCATATTGAGTTAATTGGGGCTGCAATTTCACCCTATGGGGATTTAATATTCATTCTCTTGTGGAATGAATATATACTAGGTGATTGCAATACATCATAGTGCATCTGCATAGCCATAGCACTAAGCTACAGAAAAAGCCCCCAGTTCAATAAGGATTTCATCTCACGTTTCAAAATCAAAAGCAATTTTGAAAATTATTTTTTTTCCTAAATGACCTTAACTCGAAAGAAACTTCAATATAAAAACACATCTGTCACTGGAAATAAGGGGTAAATTTTGAACAGTGAGTGTAATTTACCATTGGAACAACTTACTAAGGTTCATGGTGAATTCTGCATCACTAGCAATTTTTAAATCAAGATTGGATGTTTTCCTATGCTCTGTCTAGGTTATACAGGAGGACTGATCTCTTCTAGCCTTGTAATCTACAAATTTATGTCATTCTACATTTCTGCATAAAAAGTAGTAGCAGTAATACACGCAAAATACCAGAATGAGTTTGAATTGTGCATATAATACACAACAGAATGTGCAAAGTACATTTTAACACCTAAGTCAAATATCTTTCAAGAAATTCATACATTCTTTCTATGTTCATTCCATCAACATAATCTACAATAAGTACTAAAATATATATTACGTAACAAAAGGATATTCATCTTTAAAGTCATACTTGATCAACACATTACTAATATTGGCATAATAAACAAACACTGAACGTACATATAAAAATACATTTACTATCTTCATCCCCACAGAGTTATATTTACTTGCAGTCTAATTCCCAAAATAGGAGGTCAGATTTAAGGTTGTTTTAGTAATGTTGTTGTTATTCTTAGCTATTATAGTTAACTTTTAATTTCCTATCTTTAAGGGCCAGAAAGTGGCTTGTCCTGCATTTCTGCCCAGGGGAATACAGGAGAATAAAATGCTCTTCAATCTTATTCTGTATGCAATGGGAAATAATGTGAGCAGGCTCACACACAATAGCCATACTGCCCATTCAGAGACTCCCAATAGGGCAGGAATGAGTGTGCTTTTCTGCTACTCCATTCCTTACCACTAGTGAATCCCAGGCAATGAGAAAACCCCCTTGTTGGGACAAAAGGTAGAGTTGTACAGTAAGATGCTGTATTGGTTCCTTTTGCTTCCCACCCAGATTGACAAACTACTTTTCACATGTCTAGAAAGAATAATTTCCTACTCAAAGCAAAGAGTAAACTGGAGTCAGATTGTGACTTCTCCAGGGCACTATAAGTACATATTGTCCCACCCACAGGACTTGTGGAAAAGCCAAAATCTATCCCTTAAATGTTTAGGTTTTCAAAAACAGAATACAAAGAGTTATATTCATGATGTAAGTAATAATATACAAACAATATTATTTCAATTAAGTTGCCCTCCCCCTTTCCCCCTGCAGATATAGCAGGAGCACACGGTTCTCAGATTTCTACAATACATAGGTAGCCCAGAACATCTTTCATATTCTGCTGTATTTCCTGGTCAGCATATCACACAATATTAACACAATTTTCCTCTTTTTCCTTTCTTTTCTTTTGGACTTAATAGAAGCCTTTCTGTCCTCAAGTTAACAAGCATAATGCCTGCAAATTGTACTCCGTGAAAATGAAAAGCTTTAAGTCTTGCAGACTCATTATAATGTAAATGACTAACAAGCATGTACACAGCAAAAATGGGGCTACAAAAAGTAAAAATGAATTTTGTTTACTGATGTTTGGTAAGTGTTTTAATAGTTGCATAATTAAATCTGGAACTGTTGGTTTTGTAGGTGTGTGTGTTTGGTCTTTTTGATTGACAGATTAAAATGTTTCCTTCCTTTGGGCTCTGAATATTTGGCTTTTCTTACTTTAGAGTTGGAAAGCCAGGATTACCAACCAGCATACATATCTGCTATCCTTCCTCATATTAGGTAACACTCTTAATCCGGGTATATCCGCACTGAGTGGAGTTCCTCTCTCCCTTCTCTATCAAGAGTCAGGGATGGAAAGAAAGAATGTTGTCAGTAGAGCTGATCAAAATCTGTAACTAATATCCCATGGAAAGTTCTGATACTTTTCAATTTCACTCTGTTTTGGAATATTGAGATTTTGGCAGAATGAAAAATTCTAAAAATTTTCAATTCAGAAATGTCAAATCTCTTTATTTCAGCATTCCTGAATCAAAAATTTTAATTTTGGTTTGTTGATCTGAAACAAAACATTTCTTTTTGTTTCCACTGAGTGAAATTTCAGTTGTGAAGAAATTACATTTTCTGTTAAAACGATTTTAATGGCAAATTCTTGACCAGTTCTAGCTGCCATCCAGCACTATGAATGCAGCATCACCAGAGAATTAAGATATTTTAATTTTTATGTACATTTTTTGTAATTCAAGGGTAAGTTTTCAACTCTCCATATTTAGTAGGATCATCAGTTTGTTTGATTAAAGTGGTGCTGTGTGGAGGTTTTTAAGGTGTGGTTTGACAAAGCCCTGGCTAGGATGATTTAGTTGTGGGTGGTCCTGCTTTGAGCAGGGTGTTGAACTAGATGGCCTCCTCAGGTCCCTTCCAGCCCTAATTTTCTATGATTCTATGAGGTGCTGTTCATCTGGAGTAAGGCTGGCAGAATCTGGCCATTTTGGAGCATGTCACTTTCTCCTCCTGTTTTTTTCTGTTTCCCATCTGCCATGGAGATGAAGTGGAAGAGGACTCAAACTTGTGCAGGAAAGCTGGGCAGAAGAAAAAAATGTGGATTCCCTTAAAAAGGGAGCCTATGCAGCTGATCTAGCCAACTTTCTACAAAAGAAGCATAGAGAAGCCCCAGTACCTCCAAAGTTAATGTAAAAGGAAGGAAAGATGCATCGTCATTGTAAGAAGACCAAAAAGACCTTTCCTCAGTGATCCCACAGAGAAGAGGAGGAAATCTGCCAGCCCTACCTCCAGTCCTGTTATCCTTTGGAGTTTGCGCAGCCAGCTCAAACATAAAGGGCTTGAACTCAGTGGAAGTTGCAGATGCTTATTTCCTCTCAGGATCAAGCCAAAATACAGGGTCATCCTCATCAATGGTGCAGAGCACTTCAGTGGAGTCAGTGTGTGTTTCTCAGACCCCAAATAAGGGAAAGGTTGGGTGAGAGAAGCAAACTGCACACAGCACCTCTCCAGCTCGCTATATGTCCCCATTACGGGTGGATGCGCATATAATCATGACTTCATCTTTTCTAAATGTTGTCATTCAGAATCAGAGTCCAAAGTCTCTTCTCCTCTGCAGGAGGACATTTCTTTGTTACTCTCTCCTGGACTCCTTAAATTCTGGAACTTTTCTGTATCCTTTATCCATTGAGACTCTTGCTGCATCCTGCTGCTGACAGCTGTTTACTGCTGGAACTGACATACCAAGAAATCAGCAGCCCCTTCCCTTGATTCTGTCCAGGGTGAAGCTCACTGGCCTAGAACCGGAGATGTCAAGCCACTTCTTTCCCTCACTGTCTGTCATATTGGCCATTCTTCTCACATTTTTTCACATACTTGCTGGTCTATTCATAAAGTAGGCAATAAAGTGGGCTTAAGTTTGGCAATAGTTACAACAATTCTTCTCCCAGGACACTGAGGGCAATGAAGGTCTTTCTCATTTCCTGTGACTGAGCCCACAATAGCTATTTCTGGTGGCTATTGATCAGTTAGAACTCTTGAATAAAACAAATGCAATAACAAAAAAATATTTACTTAGTTCTCTAAATAATAAAGTACCTTAGCTATGAGTAACATGGTAGATTTTGTTGAAAGTTTCCACACTCAATGTATAACTCCACAAATCCAATAATTTATTCATGTAAACTGCACATCTGAATATGGGGATGTGAAAATGTATGGGAACCTGCATACAAATGCAAATACAAAAATCCAGATGCTCTCAGAGTTACAAATAGATTAACACAATAGCTTGACTGCAGCAATACAGAATTGTCTTTATCTGTGCAATCTTTGTAGTCAATAGCATTAAGGAACAAGAGATCATCTTCCATAATGGAGTTCATGAGAAGAAATCTTCACACTGGCAAATATTTTAAGATATGTGGGAGTGAGCCTATTTTCAAGCATCCTCAGATAGGAAGTTATAGTTTACAGCATACAATTGAAAGAGTCAACCACACCATCTGCCTGAAGATGGGCAATATGAGATTTTCAAAGCATTAGTTACTACAAAGTAATTAAATGATTTAATTAACAGACATGGACAGTTTCCTCCCAATCTATTTAAATAAATTGGTCAGATGCAAGAGAGAGGGACAGTCACTTTTAAATAACAAGTTTGCCTACTGACAAGAACAGAGACAACATCTTTAAAATAGCCAAGCTCAGGCCTGGAAAAATTTCAAAGCTGATTTCCACCCAACTGAATAACTGTCCCAGTTCCTTTGGCTTCTCAGGGCTACTTACAGCAGAGTATTTACTGATTGCTTTAGAAGCAGTGCTTGTCTCTTTGCAGTAATTTATTCTGAACCCAGTATGACAATCTCTAGGTGCACTTGCAGAACAAAACTATAAGTAATTCCATATTGATCTAGGACCATTAATAGCCAACCAGACTGTTGTCCAGCCATCCCCACTTTTAATCTAAATTCAAAGAAGTACTTAGGCAAATAGTATTATTACTGATTATTGTTTATTTGGATTTATAACAATAAAAAGGAGCACCTAACCAAGATTCCAGGTGTCCCTGACCCAAGCTGTAAGAACAAAAATTAATTAAGCCACAACTTATGCCTGATAGACATCAGACCTCAACCCCCATCAAAATACAAAACTACTCCGACTTTCCCCTCCTGCACAGTTCTTACTCCTGTCAAATCAAAATCTTCACAGAAGCCCACACAAACATGCATCTTGCAGTGTGCTCTGCAGGCCAATAGCTCCACCCTACTTTGAACTGGGGAGTGACATATTACATATCTGAGGGGCAGGTGAAGCATTTCCATTGATCACAACTGTGGTAGCATGGCATGAGAAGAGAAGCAATCTCTCAAAATAGTTGAATCTTCTACTGTTCAAATCTAAGGACTGTCAGCAAGAGTTCTTCATCTGACTTCATGTGTCAGGCTAGTGCAGTAGGAGAGTGGCAGTGTCCTATGCAGCCAGATCTTTATATATCAAAATCAAATACTTGGATTGCATTTGGAAAAAAGATGGTAAGTCAAGGACAGTAAACTGAATATAGGTGTAATGTGGTTTGCAATGGGCTTGTGCAGTGTCTGTGGCTGAAGTGTATGTCAGTTTGAAGGTAAGACTCAATTAGAGTGCCTTGCAGTAATGAAAGGCTGGGAAGAGATGACAATCTGTGGTCAGTTCTGCATAAAAAGACAGAGCAAAACCACCTAGTTAACCACTGAAGGGAAAAAGGAACGTCTGGCCATTGTTGATAAATGAGGATGCCAAATAAGAGCTATTAAGCCTATTAAAAACTAAGTTGGTGTTAGTATTATTTACTTACACACAGGGGATGGCAAACAATAGAAAAAATTCACACAGAAATGGACATTAACATATATGCACTAGGGATGTAAAAAGCTAACCATTTAAATATTTAAATGGTAATCAGCTGTTTAAATGATTTAAACAGCTGATTACCATTTAAATTGGGGGTGGGGAAAGGGGAGCAACAGCTGGGCTGGCAGGGAAGCGCAGAGCCCAGTGTGGGGGGTTGGGGTGAACCACAGCTGGGCTCAGCTCATCTCCCCATGAGTGAGAGCTGCCCAGCTACTGGAGAACTGCAGCTAGGCAGCTCTCACTTGGCAACTCTCCCCCACAGTGTTTAATCGTTTAAACGTTCTATTTTTAGAACGTTTAAATGGATTTTTAATTAAAGTAATTTTTACATCCCTAATATGCACACGCTACATCAACTCTACTAGGGAACCCTCTGGTGGTGGTGATTTCTCCTGACTTCGTAGCTGACACCAAATCTCCACTAAAGAAGGAAGGAATGGCCTGTGTTCTATAAAACAGAGGTTACTCCTTACAGCGCTGTTATCTTCCATGCCCAACCAAGTTGCTCGCCAAACATTTTCTGGCTGCACCAGAATTCCTAGCAGATGCTGTCTACCTCCATCAATATAAGACTGTTAGCTGTTTGAAAAAGTAGTTGGCATATTTTTTATTGCAGCTGTCATTAAAATGGTGTTTAAAAATTTATCATGCATAAATATTTTACCAGAGCTCACAAGGTCTCCTTATCTTGCTCTTGAAGATATATGAGTTATTAAATTGATGGAAAATTCCATAAAAGACTTATTAAACAAAGCCAAAAGTACATATTGTTTCAGGGAAAGCTAACTCCCATGGTAATTGTTCTTTACAATACTTCACAAACATGTATCTAAGGCAAATAAATTAAGCTATATTGCTGATAAAGTTGCAGAGCAGTTTGCTGTTCATCAGAAAACAGAAAACACAGAAAGAATGTTTTTGTTCCTCTTTCTTGTATCTTATTCTCTTTGAGACTATTTACTGCCTATTAGTATGTTTAAAGTCAAATTAGGGAAGGATTTTTACTCTTTTTTAATTTTTATGAAATAAGCTTGAGAGTAATGTAAGTGATACATGGTGAATGTTTAAGAAATCTTTTCCGCTTCAGTTTCAATTCTTGCTTCTTTTAACTAATGTTGGAAAATAGGTAGACTTGATTCCAGAGGTTTTCAGCTATTAGAGTTGGTAGACCCTGCTCTGAAATGAAGACATAATGAAGGTGCAAATACCTAACGAAGAATACAAATCTTAAAGGTAAGCCTGTTATGAAGGGGATCATTTTGCTCAATGCTGCATTTTGGAAATCCATATTACAGTAGGCTTTTTGTATAAAACATGTGACTTCTATACAGGTGCTCCACATATATTCCATTTTTGTTCAGCAAAGTAAACTGAAGTATCAGTGGGATTTAGTTTGAGCAGTAATAAGTTAGTTGAATGACACATTTAAAATCCATTTAAGAACTTTGGGCTTGGACCTAATGTTGTCAGGAGACATTGGAGTACTGTGGGGTTGTTTGGGGCCAGACGCTGACTGCTGGGCAAACCCTGGTCTTGGCTGGCTTCCAGATGACCTTGCAGGTGCTGTTCTGGGAACAGCGAAGCATGGAGTGTTTATGGGAACTGCGAAGTGTATTTCTGATTACGGCCTCCCCCTGTGCTTTTTAGCTAAGTCCTAGCCGATCAGATTGGGGTGTGTGAGAGAGCTCTCACTGCTGTGAGACTTGTTTACTGCTGTAAGAAATGCATGCGTGATGAGATGATGGAATAAACTATAAGAGAAGGTGCTTGCAGCACAATAAAGGAAGAACCCTGCTTTCAGCCACCATGGTGTCTTGTGAATAATTGCAACAGGGAAACCCAACAGAGTACCATTAAAAGCATCGAAATATCAAGGCCCTAAAACTGAGACACCTCTCAAAGTGAATCCACAGAAAACTTTCTAATGAAGTTTCTTTGCAATGATTCACAACAAAACTGAACTTTGAATGAAAAATCCATGTTTAAAGATAAGAAATGTTGACATTAAAGAATCATCATGTTTTCCATAACTCCTTCTTCCCTTTCTAATAGAGTAAGGGTAGTGCAGAATAACATATACTGACTTATTAAACTGAAATATAAAATGAAGACTTGTTCATGGTAAAATTAGGAGCTTTGATAGCTATGTTTCTGATGATTTGTAATTATGCTTAGTGAATGAGTACAGAATGAGTACTAGTCCTTGCTGGTATAAGTGTGGTTTTGCCAATTCTTCTTTTAAAAAAAATGGCTACTCTGCTTCAAATGGTATGCTAACAGAACAGTATTTGAGCAGCCATCGGACAGCTGTGGCCATCCTTTCAAATGTTACCCGAAATGCCTTGGTCCCATCTTTGTAAGCTTCACTGGTATCGTGGTGGCAGAGGTTTGATTAGGTGCACCTGTTGAACAAGACCCTGCTGCTTTTGTTGGGTTGCCAGCTCTCAAACTAGTTGCAGCTGCTGCTGTTGTTGGCGTATTGCTTGTTGCTGCTGCTCGGCAGCCATCTGCTTTAACAGCTGATGTTGTTGCTGTTGCTACTTGTCCATCATCTACTTTAACAATTTCTCCATGTCCATCTTTCTGTTACTTCCATCTGCCTGATGAGGTGAGGGTTTTGTTTGTTTGTTTGTTTTCTGTGTCTCTCCCCCATTAGCAGGGTGGGATGAGCTTGTCCGCGTTCTCCACGTGTTGCAGAAGATGAACAACCACAGTGCCACCTAGTGGTCAGGGGGCTAGCAGGTCATCTCCTTTCTGAAATCAGTGCTGTCCTTCAGGGCCCCAACTCCAAGGGTTTCTAGTCCTTCTCTTTAACACAGGGGCTTTAATGTCTGGGCTCTTGAATGATCAAGGTCTTTTCCAGATGGGTTCTCCCTGAAAGTTAAGGCTCCTATGGTTGTAATGTTTCTTGGAAGGAGCTTCACAGAATAAATCACAGAGCCTTTAACCAAGTCTCTGACCTGCACACAGTCACCTGCCTGTCCTTTGCAGATTTGTGCAGGTATGTGTTGTCAGGTCTCAGGCAATGAAATCCTAGGAATTACTTCCTGCTCAGAGTAGCTGACTGCTCCCTTCCATTGCCTGCCTGCCTCTGAGCTGCTCTGCTTCCCTTTTAAAGCTCCACCTTCAGCTTGTGCAGGCATCCTGGGTGTGGTTGGGTGGAACCACTTGGCCCACAGCTATTATTTAACTCCTTGGTCTCCAGTGTGGGGCTTGAATACTCTATCACACTCAACTACCAAGAACAAGAGCTGAGTAAACACAAAGATCCAAAACTGATCTGACTCATGCAACAGAAGGAAGCTCATAACTCAGAATATTTAGGTCCTCATAACTTGAGACAATTCTGTCATGTTTAATGGATGTGTACTTGAAAGGGGCCCAATTTTCCCAGGGAGGTTACTTAGCATTTTCTGAAAATCAGACCCCTTTGCAATATCTCAAATTGGGCACGTGCCATTTGAGGCACCCACAATCACTAGTCACTTTTGCAGATCTTAGCATAGATGAATAAATTTAACATACTTCATATTTGAGACATTCAGTCCCCACCTTCAAGTAACTCACCACATCTGATAGCAATGGTATCACTGATCAAACCAAGAAAGGAAACAGCTTTATTTGGACTAATTTAGATGAGTTTTTAATCTCCTGTTTACCTGTTCCAATGTGTCCACAATAGATTATGATAATATTTACTTTGTTTTCCCTTTTTAATTCAACTGAAAGCTACTTTGAGAACTTACCACGTAACATGAGGTAGCTGGGAAGTAACATATAATAAAAATATATGCAATATACTTAGAGACAAATCTATATTTCCCAGCAAATGAATGGAGGAGGACGATATGAAAGTCTATCTCCATGAAAAGCAAATTATTTTGGCTTGCATGCTTCAGTCATTCCTGATGTTTCTCCTGACAATAGCTCAGATTGTTACTACCGAGTCTATACATTTGATTATTTGGATACCTGTCATGCATAACTAGAGGGTGGTTGTAAAAAACAAAACAAAAACCAAACCAGGATTAATCAAAGTAGGATTATAATTTTCTGCAACACCTGTTTCCACCAGCTGTCTGTGATTGTAAAGCCTGTTTCTCAGAGTCCTCCCAAATTACACAATAAAGTAATTTGGAAATCAATGAAGAGTCCAGTGTCTTTTTGCCAGTATGGAGGCTGAATGATAGATCTGTGAAACCTTTGAAATATTTGCTTTGATTTGTTCAAATCACTGCAGAAACTGGAAAAAAAAATCCTACAAATGTCAAATAAAGTACTGAAATAAGAAGTCTGTTAGAAGACTATTTTATTGTTTTTGTTGTTCCATGATACTATGGGTGGCAAAACTCCCACTGACATCAGTGGGGCTAGGATTTCACCCTATATCTATATTCCATCACCATCACTTTCCTTCTTTGTTCAATTCCGCTTTGCTGAATTTAAATATATTTTTCCTCTGTCAAATTCATGCTTCATGGTGCAATGAGCTTTTAAGGTGTTTACTCCCTATGAGAATTGCTCCTTCAAGATCCATGGAGGGCTCCCTAAAAGGTGATATCCTCTTTTCCAAATGGCTGAGTTGCAGAGTTCAGACGCCCCATTAAGAACAGCTCTAGGTGTACCCAGTGGCAGGAGAATCCCTGTGCAGAGCGAGGCCCGGGGCACCTTGATGCAATGGGGTGTCACAGGACATTTGTTGGATCCCCCAAATTCTATGGGTTATGGGGGAAGAAAGCTCTACTCTTTCTGTGTGTGTGTTTGTGTTTATGTGTGGGAGAGGAAGAGTAACACCTGATGGCAGTGATTTGAGGTAACTTTTTTACCATCTCAAATCTACTCTCCTCAGTTTTCCTCTGGGAGATGGTGACTCCATGGCAACCTAAAACATCACAGTACACATGTAGAGCTGCTACAACATAATAAAGTAATGGTGACTAGTGTAAAATAGCTAGACATGATTTTTGTCTGATTGGTTTTTGGATGATTTGGAGGTCTGTAATCCAGTGGTTTTGAATAAAAGTTGTAGAGTGAATATGCTCTAAGAAAGGTTTCTCTACCAATGGGTGTAGGTTTGGTGTAGGTTTGGGAGGTGAGAAACATCATCAGATCCTGGTGGATAATTACGAGCTAAAGGTGAGTAAGCCATCTCTGTAAATGACCGAAATCAACCTCATGAAATCTAAACTGCTCAGTGTGATCAGTTTGTGAATGTCACAACATGTGCTTTTCCATTAGGGATGTTCGGGACAGCATCCCAGAGAATACTTTGTCTTTAGCAGATTGTGAATCTGTGAAGTGTGAGGACTGGTATAAGATCCAAAGATGTGCTGTCCAAATACATATCTGCAATTTGCTTATTGTTCTCTGGTACAGTCAGCACATTTCAAACAAGTTATATGAGCTCTCTAACAAAAATGCTACGTGCATTTTACAATCACTCAGACTTTGTTGCTTCAGCTTTCATTACAATAAGTTTATTCAAAACATAGCAAAATTCATCATTAAAATGCATAATCGATCATATACAATTCAATATTAATCTGTGTAAAATATTGCTAAATCCTATGAAAATGTACATTAGTGTTCAGTATTTAGACGTGTTGCTGCAGTTCTCCAGAATACATAGTACTTTCAAGTCAAAGTGTCTATTTAACTTTTCAACTTCTAGTATTACCACAATGTGCTCACTCTAAATAGGAGTCAGTCTTTTTTTATTTTTCACTTAGACATTCATTCTACCCTAAGAATTCAAGATGCACTAAAAGTCCAATTTAAAAAAGTAACCTAGGATACTCTACCATTAATGTGGATGTAAGTCCTGTCACCTGAAGCCTGAGAGAGTAGGGATCTCACAACTGACACCTGTTTGGAGGACAGGGAGAAGAGTGGCGCATAGATGCTTGAGAACTCCAGATGGACAGAAGCACCAGAAATAAGAGAACACTCCGTGGGCATCTGTAAATGACTAAGTGGGCTAGGTTTTATTTGCATTTTATTTGTCAGTTATGTGACAGTTTGGTTAAAATACAATGGAATTTTGAATTTGGGGGGGAAAAAAAAAAAGAAAAAGAAAAAAGCTATTAACCCTGTTTGGAAATGCAAAAGAAGGAGAACTGTACTAAATGTGATTGGGGTGAGGGGTGACCCTGACTGAGCCCACAATCAGGCACAGCTGGGTAAAGGAACCTGGAAAGTGCTGAATGAGAGACAAGGGTTGTTACTGCTATTGGGAATGTCCTTCTGGTGATAAGCATCCTAGCTATATGTGAGTGATTTCTCTTCTGAGGCCACATCAAGGTGATGGACGGAGCAGAGGCTAGTAAAGCTGAGATGAGGCAGTGCTATGGCTTGGGCTGAAGCTGGCAAGTGCAGCAGCCTACCTGAGGGATTCTGGTGTGGGGCTTCACTAACCTGCAATCAAACCTGAAATCACTTCAGATGGTAGAGCCCCTGGAGCAACCCAGGCAGAATTCTCTAGGGGGTGCAGATTTGCCAGAATTATTGGACTTCTCCAACCCTATCTATCTACCTACCTATCTATCTCTTCCCAAGTTTTTCACAGATTCATAGGACGTCTTGTATAACATAAGCTATAGAACTTCCCCCAAATAATCGTTAGAGCATATCTTTAAGAACATCCAATTGTGATTTAAAAATTGCCAGTGATGGAGAATACACCAGGACACTTGGTAAATTGTTGCAATAGTTAATTACCTTCATTGTCAAAAACGTATGCCCTATTTGCAGTCTGAATTTGTCTAGCTTTAACATACAGCGATTAGACCATGTTATACCTTTCTCTGATAGACTGAATATTAAATATTTATTCCCTATATAGTTACTTACAGACTATGATCAACTCACCCCTTAACTTCTCTTTGTTAAACTAATAGATTGAGTTATTTGAGTCTATAACTATAAACCATGTTTTCTAATCTTCTAATCATTCTTGTGGTTCCTGTTTGCATCCTCTCCAACTTATCAATATCCTTCTTGAAAAATGGACACCAGAACAGACACAGTATTCCAGCAGTAGTTATAACATTGCCAAACACAGACAAAATAATCTCTCTTCTCCAATTTGAGATTCCTCCATTTATTCATCCTAAAATCACATTAAATTTTTGGGCCACAGTGTCACACTAGGAGCTCATGTTCAGATGATTATCCACCATGATTTCCAAATCTTTTTCACAGTTTCGGAGTGGGAGCTCAAGCCTGTATCTAAGGAATCCTTGGAAAATTGAACCTGGCCCTTTTTACAGCTGAGAACACCATGAACATTGTATAGGAAAGATTATATGATGTTCTCTTCTCTAAAAGACAAAACCAAACAAACAGACCAAAAAAAAAAAAAAAACACCCAAAACCCTACAGCATTAATTTGTGCCATCAGAGTGGCACAAAGCATCCAGAACATGGCTAAGGATCTGACACCAACATTCAAATCTAGTTCAGTTAAGAAAAATATCTGGCAAGTCTGAGGAGTACAGCTAATACACCTTTGACTGAAATAGCAAAGAGTTGTAGGTCACATGACTGGTGAATTGGTGCTCATATGGTTGGTAGTTGTGTAAGAAAGATTGGGTAGTACTTCCTTCAATATGCCTTCCTTTAAGTTCCTCATTTGGTTGGTGAGTAATGTTGTAATATACCTATACAATTACCTTTTGCTGTTTGCAGTTGTTGCAGCTATGTTGGATCCAGGATATGAGGGAGACAAGGTAGGTGAGATATCATCATTTATTGGACAAACTTCTGCTGGTGAAAGAGACAGAGACAAGCTTCTGAGCTCCAAAGACCTCTTCTTCAGGTCTGGGAAAGGTAATCAGAGGCCCGATCTACACTTACCTTCGGGATTTGGCAGCAGTAGATGGGAGATACGCAAGTGATGTAAATCACTTGCGTATCTCCTGTTGACTTTGCTGCGTATCTCCCGTCAACTTCCGTGCACCGTCCACACTGCACTTCATTGAAGGGAACGCTGTTCCCTTTGATGCAGCGCTACACCACTTACTGGGGTGGTTTTCCTGTGTCAATTGCTGGATCGACTGAGTGGGTCTACACAGACCGCTCAGTTGATCCAGAGCAATCGATCTGACAGTGGCGAATTTGCCAAAGTCAGTGTGGACCCAGCCAGAGCGTCACAGATAAATAAAAGGCAGAACAGATTGTTTAGCATAGGAGTTGACGTGTTGGAAAGGATCATTCAAAATGAAGTGGGTCATTCACACCTCTGCAGTCATAGGACAAAGAAGGGTTGGTGAGTTACAGATGCTGGTAAAGAGACATAAAACCACTATCCTTGAGGACAGGGACTGAGAGGTCAGCTATGGAGTGAAAAGTGTTTGTGGATGTTTTTGTCCTTTTATTATTTTTCTGTGTGAGTTCATTCAAGAGCATCATGATTGTCTGGTTTCATCCACGTAGCTGTTGGTGGAGCATTTGATGCACTGGATGAGGTACACCACATGTTATGATAGGCATGTGTAAGACCAATAGATCTTGAAAAATGTGTTGTGGGGATTGATCGTCGTAGCAGTGAAGATATGTCTGCAGGTTTTGCATCTGTTCTGGCACAGTCTGGTGCCACCTGGAGTTGTGCTCTTGTCTGTGGATGGTGAGTTGTTTGAAGGTCAGAAGACGTGGTTCAGAAAAGATTTCTTTCAGTATGTGGTCCCCATTGAGGATGAGCTGTAATTGTCTGATGATATCCCATATAGGTTCCAGTGTGGGCTGGTAGGAAACAGCAAGGGCTGTGTGGTTGGTGGAGATTTCCCCCCCTGTATTGAAACAGGTTCTTAGAGAATCTGGATGGTTCATTCCATGATGCAATTTACTTCTCTGGTGAAGTGTCCTTGTTAGGTAAAGGCAGTTTTAAGTTTGTTAAGGTGTGTAATCCAGACTCTCATCAGAGCATATTCTGTGATATATGAGTACCTGGCTATACACAATAGATTTCCTTGTATATCTGGGATGGTTACTGATCTGTGAGGTAAGTGTGGTCATCTGTATCTAATTCTCTGTGGTGTCCAAGAAGTTGAAGATGGTGTGGGAGTGTTCTAGAGAGAGTCTGGGGAGAGCTGGTGGTTATTAAAACTGTGGTGGAAATCTATGAGGGAGTTTAGGTTGTCTGTCCAAAGGATGAAAATATCATCAATATTTCTCAGGTATGTCATTGGTTTTGAGATGCATTTTTCCAGAAACTCTTCCTCTAGGTGATGCAGGAAGAGGTTAGTATTTTGGGGAGCTATCCTATTACCCCTGGCTGGTTCTGAGGTTTGGACAAAGTATTTATTGTTGAATATAAAGTTGTAATGAGTGAGGATGAAATGGATAAGTTTAGCAAAGCCGAGAGCTTAAATTCATAATTTTACTAGACTCTAAAAATCGTGGGCTCACTAGGGACACCGGTTTTATGTCTCTTTATAATCTGTAACCCACTTTGTCCTGTGACTGCAGTAGTGTTAATTGCCCACTTTATTTTGAATGGTCCCTTGCAACGCGTGTTAACTCCTATGCTTAACAATCTGTTCCACCATATATTTAGCTGCGACACTCTGGTTTACCTTTCCCAGACCTGAAGAAGAGTTCTGTGTAACTGGAAAGCTTTTTTCTTTCTCTTTCACTGATAGAAATTGGTCCAATAAATGGTATGATCTCATCTTCCTTGTCTCTCTTATACATTCACCTGGTAGTATGTGATATATCCAAAGAAATGTGAAATTAATGAGATATTAATCTTCTACACAATAAAGAGATGTAATGGAAATAATATCCTATGCAGCATTTTTAATTGTGAACACTTTTCAAACTATATCGCTAAAAGAATCAGTTCACTTACCAGTGACAAGCAGCCAAGTGAAGGGTGGAAGAAAGAGAGGCAAGCAGCAGGTGCACAGTTCTCTGCACAAATACTACATAGAACAAGGGAGCAGATAGGGTCTAAGAGAAAGCATTGCTGAGCCGTCTTTGGGCTCTTGAGCATAGTGCTTTATTACTCATGTCACAATCAACTTGGGTGAAGTAAGCTGAGGGGAGCAGGTGCAGCAGGTTGATGGGCCAAGAAGGAACTCTGTGTCCGGAACACGTCATGAGGCACTGAGCTACTGCCTTTGAGAGATAGAGCATCTGTTCCTGCCTGGCAGGAGAAGTAACTGAAAATTCTAAAAGTGGTCACTATGCATATGCATTTAAGTGGCTGTGCCCTAGCCTGTGTCCTTCTGTCACACCCATTTTTATTGCCTCATTTCAGTGCTGGCTGTGACATTGGCTGTATTAGGGGGACCATTTATGATATCATTTAACATCAGTATGTCAAAATTACAATAATTCATGTGAAATATGCTATGTCAGGTACTATTAGAAAGATTATAATTTGCTAAGTATGATGATATTGTTTATGTGCATGTGTCATATTTGTATTGGAAGTTATGGATATGTTTGATGTCTCTGTATTTCAACTTGTGCTGTGTTTCTGGGTGACACCCCAGACAGGATGGCTGCAGCACTAGACTGCTTAATGGCCCATTAAGGAAACTCACAGGTACAAGGGGCCCAGAGGGAGAAGCCATGGACTTACTCATGTGACCCTGGACTCCATCTTATTTCTGTAAATTTCCACAAGCAGCATGAAAAAGGCCAAGGGACATAAAGGGCAGCTGCACCACATCCATTTTGTCTTCAGTCAGTCTTCGGCCAGTCTTTTTAGTCTTCAGACTTCAGCCTTCACCTACCTCTGGATCAACCCATCCAGGTACTGAATGTACACCAGAGAAACTATACAAGCCTGCAAACTCCGCTATTCTCTGAAAACATGTTATATATGGACTTTCAAATAATTTAATCATTTAAAATGTATAGTTTGTTTCTTTCCTTTTATAGTAAACCTTTAGTTTTAGTTACTAAATGATTGGCTGGTTGCATGGTATTTTGGGTATGATCCAAAACTATATTGATCTGGTACTGTGGCTGAACTTTTGGGGTCAGGAGAACCT
This sequence comes from Mesoclemmys tuberculata, assembly GCA_007922155.1. NCBI lineage: Eukaryota > Metazoa > Chordata > Testudines > Chelidae > Mesoclemmys > Mesoclemmys tuberculata. Next base: position 61,863,386 of record ML675613.1, on the reverse strand, counting down.
TTTTGGTAAAGAGCATAGAGTTTTAAATAACTGGTCTCTTTACTGGACCTAGTGGCTGATTGGGAGCCAGAGATTAAAATGCAGTAAAGGGAGCTGTGTATATTTTGTTTTAGCTTCTTGATAACCAGTGTGGTGAATCAGAAGCACAGTTTGTGGCTGGTTGGGAAGTCTGACTTCAGTGTCATCCACCAATGCTGGGAGAATCTGGTCTCCTTTTGCAGCCTGCCCTCACCTTGACGTTTTCAGATGGTCTACCCTAGGTGCAGACGGGTCACACTGGCGTAGAGGTTTGTTTCACTGTGGACTACTGTGCACATCTCTTTGTAGTGTATGGAAGCGTCTTTACATAAATGCTTAACAAATGGTGAAGACCAGATAAGGAACCATTTGCTCACACTGGTGAGCAGTTACTCACATAGTCCTTTACTTAGGAAAGTCTCATTGACATCAAATTAACCACATGTCAAAGTGCTTTCCTGAATTGTAGACATGACTAGTTGTGTTGGTTTCAGTGAGGCTATATGTGTGAGTAACAGTTCATTGTGGTGTATTGAAAATTGTATTGAAATTGTAAGTTATCACTTAAAATGTTCAGGGATTTTTTTCTGGCCCTGCTTGCAAGCTAGGGGGCTCTGTATGCAAATATGTGACTTGGGTGTATGAACAGTCAAGTCAGCAACACTGGCATAAATAAGGTGGAATGAGTTGTGCCTCTCTGTTTTAGGGAGCAGCCTGCTTTGTCTCTCTCTGTTTGGAACTCATGTGTGTTATTCTGAATTCTAAGAAATAAAGTAGTGTTTCATTGCAACTTTCAATTAAGAATATGCATATTTTTAATCTGACTGCTCTGTGTGCATGCTGGGAGACATTACATTCACCAATTGAGTAAAGGGTTCTCGGTCTCTCCCTAAGTGTTCAGTGCTGTTTATTTGGTTCTCTGCATTTCTTTTGGCAATGCATGGCACACTGTAGAATCAATCCCCTATATTTATGATATGCTCATCACGTGTCTCTCCTCACAGAAATCAAGGAAGTTTATCTAAAACAGACTTTCAAAGGTGGTGTAGCAAGACATATCAAGCAAATTTTTGATGTGTAGATATATTTTTCTGCCTTATCTATTTGTATAAATTGAAAATAATATCATTTTATCATTCTACAAAGGTATAATTTTTATGGGATTAACCACTTATTACTAAAAATGAAATGTTTCATGTAGATGCATATTATAGCTGATTTAATTGTTTTGATTTAATGGTAATATAACAGTCTTTTTCATAAATGGAAAAAGCATTTTCTTTGTTTTATTACAGTTGCAATTTATTCTGTGTATAGTAAATAGTAACTTCTGGGAACAAGATTTTCTTTATTTTCTTTTCTCATTTTGCAAATTAATATAAGGTTAATAAAGATGTTCATGAATTCCCATTTCCAATTATTTAGTTCCAATACCATTAATTTCCTACGAGACTAGCACACTAACAATGTTCCCCCACCCCCGCTCCATTAAATATTTGTGTTTGGGTTTCTACATTCTAGATAAGTTCTATTTGTTAACTAAATACAATAAGTGCATTATTTCAAAATGTAAATTATATATATAATTTGCCAATTCAGGTTTTTTTTATTTTCAGTGTCCTAGTCTGACTCCATGTGAAAGATTAATTAAATTTAACAGTATAGTTTTAATAAAAATCTTGCAATTTTTAAATTTAAACCTGTGATGACATACATTCAAAGTAAGACTTTAGAGTCTTAAGTAGTATTTTGAATGCACATGGACTGAACTAGATTGTTATCAGGTCCCACACCATTTAGTCTTCTTTTCTCCAGGTTAAAAATGCCCAGTTTTCTTTAACCTTTCTTCTCAGGTCAATGTTTCTAAACCTTTTAAAATTGTTGTTGTTCTCCTTTAGACTGTCTTCTGTTTGTCTACCATGTCTTTCTTAAAATGTTTCACCCAGAATTGGACACAATACTCCAGGCCTCACCAGTGCTGAGTAGAATGGTACAATTACCTTCTATGTCTTACATATTACACATCTATTAATACCCACAAAATGATATTAGTCTTTCTTGCAATTGTGTCACATTGTTGACTCATATTCAATTTGTGATCCACTATAACCCCCAGATCCTTTTCTGCAGTATTCCTCCCTAGCCAGTTGTTTCCCATTTTGTAGCTGTGCATTTGGTTTTTCCTTCCTAAAAGTAGTAGTTTTCATTTTTCTTCACTGAATTTTATCTTGTTAATTTCAGATCAATTCTCCAATTTATCAAGGTCATTTTCAATTCTAATCCTATACTCCAAAGTGCTTGCAAATCGTCCTGCCTTGGAGTCATCCACAAATTTTATAACCATACCTTCCACTCCATTATCAAAGTTGTTAATGAAAATATTGACTAGAATCAGATGCAGGATAGATGTCTATGGGGTCCCCCCTAAGTCATCCTCCCAGTCTGACAGTAAACCATTGATAACTACTCCTTTGAGTGTGGTCTTTCAATCATTTGTGCATCTTATAGTAATTTATTTCAGTGTCAAAAGCCTTATTTAAATCAAGATATATCATATCTACTGTTTCCCCACATCCAGTATGTCAGTAACCCTGTCAACGAAGGAAACTATCTTTTCTTTTCCAGACAACCATCTGTCCCTCTTATTACTCAAAGGTTATCATATGTGATGTTGCAAAACATTGACAATTATGGTCACAGTAATGAAAGGAGAGATCTGAACAATATGGGTCTGATTTTTCAAAAGCACTCCACCTTGGCCTAATTCTATGCCCACTGAATTCTACAGTTAAACTTCCATTGATTTCAATGGAAACAGAGTTAGACTAAAATATCTAGACTCAGATTCGCAAAGCTATTATAAGTGCCTAGCTGTCACTGATTTCAATAGGAGTTAGGCACATACATACCTTTGAGAAGTTGGGCATAAGTGCCTTTCAAAATCCCACCTATTTTTTTTAAACAGGGTAAACAATATGGGACTTATCAGAAATAATGAGTCCACACAACTAAAAATGAAGTCGTGCTTGCTATGGAAATGAACATCAAGTTCAACCAAACAAGTTAAAAAGGATGAAAGCTTTTTAAACAAATCCCCACTGCTTATAGATTCAGAACATAACCAAATCCTAATATTTGTTGATTTTATAAAAATTTTGCATAGATTTTAAATGGCAGTACAGTGACTAATTATCCTCAATCAGTGCTCCAGCTAAGGCTTTAGTTCTGTCAGTCTGTATGTAAATGTCATTAACCTTTTTATCTACTTTTTTCCCTATAGCTCTAATAAGTTCACAGTTTCATTTGAAACAGAATCTAATTTTGAATGAAAAGAGCAGAATTTAGCATGTAGGGTTTGGGAGCAGAGAAAGAATCTCTAGTGAAACACAGAGTTAGCTGTATTGAAGGTTCAGAAGCAAATTGGACTCCTACCATTTGCTTCTAAACACATACTGCTACTAAGGTTAGTTAAAGAGATTTAGGTTGGGAGTTAGACACAGCAAGGAGAGACATATTAACTTCTGTGGAGAAACATATGGGATCCTCAGACATACACTGAAGGCAGAATTTATGGAAGAGGTTAAAGTTTCTGTAAACGTGCTTATATCAAGTTCCATTGTCTTCAAAGGAGTTCAAGCCATTTAAGCCAGGAGGAAATTTGGCCCTAGATGTGCATCTCTGCTTTTCCCCTTAATAGTCATTTTCCACATGAAGGTTTTTTTCTAATATATTTCAGTTTTCAAAATCTTTAATACAATTTGTAGGACTTCGGTGTCTGCTGTGGGACACTAAATAACGAAGGTATTGAGATGGAATTATGATGACAGAGCTGTTTGTGGAAACTGGGACATTATTATTTTGCTAATTATCTGGTGGAATATATCTGGCAGTCCCTTCCCATGACTCATCAGGTACCTATCCTATCTGTGGACCTTTGAACACATTTTTGTTTTCAAAACTCTGCACCTTTCAAAAAATTCAGCCTGTCTCTAGTACAGTGCTTCCCCATGTGAAAGGAAGATTTTAAACCCCATTTTGTATTCTTAAACTCCATCTTGTATTCTTAGCAGTAATTTTCTAGACTTATAGTGGGCCCCATAAAGGCCTTGCTTGTAAGTAGAAATAGCAGATAGAAGATGGTATGAGTTGGCTTTAATAAGCAAGGTAGAAGAATTGGAGATAATGGAGGAATGTACAGCTGCACACAGCTGCCTACTGTTCTAGGGTAAAGATAATGCTATTGAATATTAATTAATTAATAATAATAATTTAGTGTTAAGTAATGGAGAAATATGATGCTATTTGTCTGTTTTTGTATAAATCTGCTGCTTTGTAACTATAAGGCAGAAGTCTTTGGGAACCATTTTGGTGACCATCACTTCTCCGAGCTGCTCGTAATAAACCACGTCAAAGTACTATGCACGCAAGTCTTTGTTCCAGGAGGGTCCTGGGGGGGTCTCCCAGCCTCAGCTGTCCATACCCATTATGTCTGTTTGATTTTGTTGCCAAAAAAAAAAAGAAAAACGAATTTAGAGATAGAAAGGACCAGATCAGCTTTTTCACTCTCTGCCACCAAAGAATATCTCAGTCTTCTGATAGTGGACACATCTAATTTTAAATGGATATCACAACTGATATTAGGCAAAAGGTCAGGAAGAATAGGATTCTTGAAGTTAAACTTTAAAATAGAAACTCATGCTTTTTTTATATTTTAGTAAAATACCATTTCTTTCATTATAAAGAGTGAGTCTTATTCATTTGCTGTCTCTGGGTAGAAATAAGTATCTATGCAACAGTGAACAAAACTGTAGGTAATATTTGTGTGACCTTCAGTATTATGGTAATTTATTTAAATGTTCTTTGTTAATTAAGAATATTTCACATAAAAGAGCAACTAAATTACTTTTACCAATTAACTGCATCATAGAAATTATAGAAATTATTAATTATCATAATCAACAATCATTACGGAAATAACAAAATAACAAATGCCTCTAAAATGCCAGCTGGCCTGTTTTTTAGGCATGCTTTTGATTTCTTATTGAGCAGAATATCTATTTCCTGACCTAAAACAACCTGATTTATATGCCCTACAATTGCTAAAGGAAACATAAAATGTGAGGTAATAAAATAAAACTTTTCTTACATTTATTCTCTCAAAGTATTTCAGGCATTTGCGTTAGATCTTAGCATAGGTCTAGCTGAACTTTCCTGAAAGAAGGCCTTTATTAGGTGGCTAAAATGCAATAACACTTGTCTGATGAGAGGCCAGAATGTCAACAGCAAACAAGATGGGAATCTTCAGCTACATCTGAAACAAATGATTTGACTATTCCATCTATTATTAAAATGTGTCCAACTGCTGCAAGTAAAGGGAAAATAAATACATTTAATCAAGGGTAAGATAAGACAGAGAAGAGAGATTATTTAAAGACTTTACGGCTTGAAAAGGTTATGATGACCAGTCAAAATGAGTAATATGTAGCAAGATTTGGTAAGGGAGAAATCCACCTTCTATCATATAAGTAGTTGTACTGTGCACCTGGGAATTCTACAAGGGATGATGAGAACAGAACACTGCCTCTTCCACCAGGGAATGAAGTTTCATCATTATCACTCTGATTCAGTCAATGAATCAGTTTAAAAGGGAGCTTGCAGCTTCCTTTGTCCTGGTCCACGCCCAAATTATAGAACTCACCGTCAAGAAAGCGATTCAGGCAAACTTGACACATAGTTCCTCTTTGCTAGAGGAGAATGCTCTGCCTTGTCTTATCTTTATTTTGCAGGTTTTTACTGCCTCCACTGTCAGATCTGAGCCCCTTCCATGTAAAATCAATAGCAAAGTCTCTAGTGAATGTCAGGGCTACGTATAGGAAATATATGAGCCTGGAAGATGTTTTAGTGTGGAAAATATAATGCTCCATGTACAGTGAATTTATATGGTGCTGTGTGTGTTTCTCAGATAAATGGAATGATGTTTAATGTAGAAATATTTGAAAGTTCCTCTCCTCATCCTGTATGTTTTTTCTAGATAATTTTAACTTTTTTTTTTTGACAAGCTGCAATGGAAAATGGAAAACAAACAAACATAAAAAACAAAAAGAGAAACTCAGGCATTATTCTGTAAGGGAGAGGTACATTTCTCTGATTACGTGCAATGATAAAAAGACTGTAAAAACATTTCCAAGGCTGGCACAGTTTAATGGACTTTGCAAATATTTTTCAAGTTTTGGTAGAGGCATGAACCCTTTAAAATCCCTTCCAGGGCCGTACATATAGGAAGAGAAACAGGATCCTAAAGAATTCTGAGTTATAGGAGACGAATGGACCAAAAGACCCTGTAGCTATCTCACAACCTAACTGATACAATTAAGAGTAGAGATGGTCCCAAACTGTACTATTTTGATCTGAATGCTGACTTTCTCCCCACAAAAGTTTGGGGGTATTTGGAGCTAGAAGATTGGGGAGGGAGGACATGTGTGTGTGTCACTTTAGATCCATCTCTATTTAAGGTAAGAGATAAGGAAACCCATTTGGTAAATAAGCAGAACCAGAGATGGGGAGAGGTGGTCTCCAATTCTGAGTCAGTTCACCCACAAGACTATTCCTCAAAATAAAGAAAAGCAGCCTCAGAACTGCTTTGCTTCACCCCCAGCTGCCAATTTCCCCAAGATGAGGAATCCATTAGGCATAAAACTACCTTGATCATGCCATTCTTCCTATGCCCCCTACACTAGTGACCAGAGGGAAGAGTGGTGAAGGTTCTGCTATGGCAGCCCTGTGCCACCAGAGGATTTCCGTATTCCAGACACTCCTTCACTGGCTAGTTAAGATGGCTTTGAGGCTGCTTTGTGTCACCACAGTGGCACATAGAAGTTTAAAATCTGGCCCCAAGCCTTTTCTTCCTTCAGTCCAATGAAAAATAAATAGCATGACTCAGTCAGAAAGTCTACACAAACAGCACTGGCTGGGTGTAGAGGGACAAAAAAAGACAAAGAAAGCAAAAGTTCATGGGCAGCCAATATAAAGGAAGTCTAAGCCTTCCCAAATAGCCTCCTCCAGAAGCTTCCACTCGGCCTCTACTTTCGTGGCTCCACTGCTGCTGCTCTTTTTCTCACTCCCGCTCCACCTCTTCTCTCTGAGAACCCGCCCATGAGGACCCCCCACCTACTGCTCACAACCCTTCACCTGCCACCCACCACTCGTGCCTCTTCCTCAAGATGCGTACATGGTGAGCAGGAAGGGCATAAGGGAAGGAAGGGGGTGGCATGTAAGTGGGGCTTGGGGTGAAGCATGGGCAATGCTTTGGGGGGGAGGAGCCAACCAACTGTGGAGCAGGGGTGGGGCCACATGCCCTTCACCAAACTTCTCCAAATGCAAGAGTCACGTGCTAACCATGCCAAAGTTTGCTTACTTGTGCTGTGTACTTTGGCTGTAACAGATCACATCCCTCGGAATTTGCCTTAAGGAAAACAGCTAGTGTGTGATGTGTACTGCAGAAGACTCAGCGCTGGTTCACACACAGCTGTGATGCAGACTCCAAAAACTACTCTAGTATATAGACTCCAAAAACCACTGAGTATCATTTTAAATTAGAATCATAGAAATGTGGAGCTGGAAGGGACCTCAAGAGATCATCAAGTCCAGCCCCCTCTGCTCAGGCAGGAGCAAGTAAACCTATACCTTTTCTGATGATTGTTTGTCCGACCTATTCTTAAAAACATTCAATGATGGGGATTCCACATCCGCCCTTGGAAGCCATTTCCAGAAGTTATCTACCCTTATAGTTAGAAAGTTTTCCTAACAATACTAAACTAAATCTCCTTTGCTGCAGAATTAGATGACAACTTCTTTTCCTATCTTCAGTGGACATGGAGAACAGCTGATCACCGCACTCTTTAGAACAGCCCTTAATATATTTGAAGACTGTTAGTAGGTTCCCCCACAGTCTTCCTTTCTCAAGATTAAACATATCCAGGTTTTTTAAACCTTTCCTTGTATGTCAGCTTTTCTAAATCTTTCATCATTTTATTGCTTTCCTCTGGACACTCTCCACTTTGTCCACATCTTTCCTAAAGTGTGGAACCCAGAACTGGACAAAGTACTCCAGCTGTGACTTCACCAGTACTGAGTAGTAACAAACAATTACCTCCCACCTCTTACATATGGCACTCCTATTAATAAACGCAGAATGGTATTAGTCTTTTTGCGTCTGCCTCACATATTCAGTTTGTAGATCCACTATAATCCTGGATCCTTTTCATCAGTACTACCACCCAGCCAGTTTGTCCCCATTGACTCTTTGCAGTTTTCTGTTTCACATGTTTCTCTAGGTTTTTTTGTTTCACGCAGAAGTTATAGTACTGAACTACTATAAAAGAAGTTTTTCTCTTGTGACCCAGTCCCACAATGTACTGAGCTGTGCAGGCTGCCCTCACTTGCCTTTGATGCCAATTAGAGCTCCGGTAAATCAGCACCTGGCAAGATGGTGACCAAATAACTGGCAAGATGCCAACACTTAGCAGGATGGTGACCTAGGAGTGGCAGAATTGAAAAAAGCCCATTAGAATGAGTTTTGTTTTATTCCTGATTTCTAGACCATGGCCACTGGATAAGAGTTAAACAAGCATCTAAACCCTTTGAGGTTCTTCTCTTTAATTACCAATAAGTGATGCGGTATGCAGATAAAGTTGAAAGAAACTTTAAAGTATAGTAAGAGACCAGAATTAGTGTTGTCAAACTGTATGAATTTATCATGAATCTCACAGTATTTGGTGTGTTTCTTAAATATCCAACTCCTGGAACCATGTGATTTTTGTGAGACTCTATCCTTTTATTTCTGTTTTCAAAGTAAGTTTCTCGCTTTCATGTTTGCAGAGAAAAACTTCAAAACGTGACCCGACTTCACTGTAAAGGCTCAAACCAAGAAGATAAAAGATGGTGTTTTAAAAAATCATGATTTTAGGGCCTAACTCATGACTTTTAAACACTTGGGGTGAGAATTAGATTAGAGAAGGACCAGAGGCTGAGAAATATAAGTGGCTTACAAAGCCTCAGCATGTAACCACTGAAACCTGTTCCTCTTTCTTCAGCTGATGTCCATACCACATCTGTCATCACTGATTTAATATACAGCATATTATGGGCGTGCCAAGGAATTGAATGTAATATATAAATAACAACCAATAAAATAACTTAAAAATATAGGAAAGATAAGTTTAAAAGTACACAAAATACATTTAGTGGAGGAAGGACACGTATTCTAACTCCATAATTCCGAACAGCTCCTTCCATATAGCTTAGTTACGCTTGCTTTGTACAAGAGTTAATTTCAGCCTTACTGCCGATTGACAACAGATGGGCAGTAGTATCATTCCTGTTCTGTTTGGTAAAAAAAAAAAAAATCCTAGGAATACTGCAGTAGCTTCTTGGTTTCTAGACTTTGACTGAGTATATGAACTTATAGATGTCCTACCCATAGCTTTAGCTTTGCAATTGCTTGTTCTTTTAATGAAGAGTTATCAGAAACTGCTAAGGCTGCTTCTCTATGTTTGGATGGAAATGGTTCACTTAATCAGATTTTTGCTATGAGGACCAAAGTGAATGGGGAACAATAGGAAGTGGCCACCATATTAGAATTAGTATATTAATTGGCTTAACTATTCTCTTTGCCACAAATGACCTTTTTTTTTAAAGGCTAAGCAACATATCAATTTTCCTTCCAAGCATCTGATTACTCACTTTCTCATTCAATGTCCAATGTATATTTGGAGAAGTCAAAGTTTGGCCTGTCACCAGGACTGCTGCTGCTCTCATGCATAACACATGCTGCTAGTTCTTTAGCTCTTGTTATCTCTACAGCAGCTTCTCTTGTTCTTTTGATAGTTTGTTCAGTGCAGGAGGGGAGAAGGACAAGCTGCCCTTGATGTTGTACAAAAGCATTTCTGGCTTCTTTGCGCACGGTTGCCAAGGCTCAACTTTGTTTCAATACAGTAGAACCTCAGAGTTATGAACAACAAAGTTACAAACTGGCCAGTCAACCTTACACCTCATTTGGAACCGGAAGTATGCAATCAAGCAGCAGAAGAGACAAAAAAAATTAAAAGCAAATACAGTACAGAGCTGTGTTAAACAAAAACTACTAAAAAATAAAGGGAAAGCAGCATTTTCCTTCTGCATGATAAAGTTTCAAAGCTTTTTTAAGTCAATGTTCAGTTGTAAACTTTTGAAAGAACAACCACAATGTTTTGTTCATTGTTACAAACATTTCAGAGTTAAAAACAACCTCCATCCCTAAGGTGTTCTTAACTCTGAGGTTCTATTGTACTGGGAATAGCCTTGGAAACAAATACTGTGGCTTTTCGAAGTCCCATATAGCACTAAATGCAAATGATCTTTTAGTGAAAAAGGGAAGACAAATGATCACTTAGTTTTATCACTATGGTTCTGCCTAGTTTTGCAGTCCCAAGAGGCATTGCATAGTTGGGACAAATTTTGCATCGGAACTTTTGTCTGTTCATACACAATGAACCTCCGAATCTTGTGAGGCTTATCTATTTATAGACTATATTATTTCCATTCCTACAGTTTGAACTGCCCCCACCTACTTTTACACCAGACATCATCTGATACTGCCATCTCTTTACTTCCTTATTCTAAGGTATTTTCTTCAACACCAATCTCTGTAGCATCTAGGCATTCAACAATAGCATCTGTTTTAATGTGATTTTAGAGTCTAATCCAAATCCCACTGAAATCAAAGAAAAATTTCTCACTGACTCCAGTCTCTTGTCTGGCTCTCCTGTTCCACTTTATCACTGTCTTAGCTTATTTTATGGTTAAATCCCCCCTCCACCAAAAAATCCTACACACATAAAACATAAAGTTACTTGGAACGCTATGTCTTTCACTCTTTTAATTATTTTTTTAAAAATAACAATGAAAATCACATATATTGGTACCAATATTCTGAAGTCCCTCACTATTTTGTGTATTGAATGAAATTTGAACCCAAGAGACCTATCACTACAGTACCTCTGCTTCTTGGATGTGTCAGACAAGAAGAAGGAGGTGGAAACCCTTAATTGGTCAACCTATGAATCTCTCTTTCTCATCCTGATGGCTTTTTTTAAGATTTAGAACTGGGTTCATGCTTTGATTTTTCTAAATCTTACTTTCTCAGGAGCTTCAGGCTTAATTCTAAATTCACTTTCACAGATGTACATCAGGAGAAACTTCACTGATGTCATTAAAGCTGCAGCTGTATAAATTCAGTCTGAGTGAGAATAGAATCTTGCACTTTGACATAGCCACAAATTTGGCTTCTGGTTTATTTTACCCTTTTGTACCCTTTCCAAACTCCACACGCTCCAAAAATTCAGACACATGATGCAGTGAACTTTACCCATCATTTTTTAATCCTTTTATTTTCTGTTAAAAATATAAGGAAAACCTAGCTCTAATACATTTTCAATTAGATTAATATAGATCCATGTGAAAACACCTTTACAAGAGTGGTCTTTTCTCCCTATTAATATGAAATGTTAGAGAGAGAGAAAGGAAGGAAAAAAGAGACAAATGGATATGAATAGCCCCTATAATTATATTAATGAAATGTAAAACATTTTTCAAGTGTGTGGTAAAGGAAATCACAGATCTTCTTTACATTTAATCATATGTTTCTCTCTTAGGGCCCAATTCTACTTTTATTGAAATCTTTCCATTGATTTAATGGGAGTTAGATTGACTTTTACTTTAATACCAGGCAGATTTTATTGACTAAGTAGTTGAAAATCATTTAAAATGTTATGCCAGTGTAATTTAATACTGGCTTTGACAACCATTTTTAAGATATCTACTAGCTTCTCCATTGATAAAACTGTTTCTTGGTGTAGGGCATCAGATTTTAGTGTCACCAAAACAGGTTTTCAAGAGATATCTAGCACCAAGAGGTTGCTAATGATATCTTCCCTATGGCTGCAGAAGTCATGCACCATGTTACATTCATAACACATGAACTTAATTTTACCTATAATCTTTGGATATGCATGACATCTACTAGATGAGAAGAGATATGTACGACTGAGTCAAGCTGAAGTCCATGTAGACGGATACATAATAAAGAATGAAATGTGGACTAAGGAATACAAACTGTATGGTTCAATTTGTACATTATACAACTATATGATTTGTCACTGAGTAACTCCCATTTTCAGTTTCTACATCAGTTTCCCACCTCCTGTCAGTGTCATATAATAAGGTACACTTTGGGGGCTTTTTACATATTTCCAGATGCAACATGCTCATTTTTCTTTAGTTCCTAACCAGCAGTAATAAGGTTAACTAACTCATTACCATGCTAAATTGACACTCTTTTAGATATATTTAACATAATTATTACATATTTTTTCTTAAGTAAACCCACAGTGTATATGAATAACATATAATTGCCTTAGATTAGGAAAACTGAACCATGAAAAAGATGACAAAATATACACCATTCTTTAAGTTTGTATAGCACCCAGAAAACTGTCTCAATGCCTATATTGGAAACAAACAGCTAATAATAATAGCATTCAGTATTGACTGTATTATATGTTCTGCCCTTCCTCACACAATACCAGAGAATGACTTGATTCATTCTTTTCATTAGGCCATTTTCTCCTTAAATGAAAGACTGTAAAGGGAATTAGGAAAGTAAGGTGTATATCTCTTGTGTAGAAGACACTTAATATTACATCTTATTATGGCATGCAGTTGATAACTACTGTCTGTACTCTATGGAGTAAATTACAGCTGCATCAGATGTAGTGTGCTGGGGAAAACGAGCACCAGAGTAGTGCAATGGGAATCATTTTAACCATGGAAGTCATAAAGCAACCAAATGCCTCATGTTTGAATGATACCACCATGCCTCTTGCTACAACTGGTGGATGGATGTATCCTATTCTCCCGCTGGTGATCTGTAGGCACTTGATGGTATGTGAGGAGGCAGGACCATGGTCATGCCTAAATTCAGAAATGCACCCTAGTTTACTCATGGTGCTGCAGGCAGAGATAGCAAACCTGCACTGGGATTGTTTAAATGGCTAACTCAGTCAGAATAGTCCATGCATGGCTATGTTGGGGGTGGGTGGGTAAAAGGCTCATTGTGTTCTGAACCCCCGAAGAACAACTCCGTAAGCATAAATAGGTCTGATGAATACTTTTGTTTTTCTGAGTCAACCAGTGACTATTGATTCTGCCTTAAATTGCCCTCCATTCCAAATCATAGCACTTTATTTTCAATTTGACCGTTTCCATAACTATTCCTTTCGCCCTTTGTATTGAGGCATTTTAAAGCTACAGTGAGCTCAAAAGAATGTGGAGCTGAGATACCTGAGACTCTGCTGTCTGTCTCTGAGTGATGTAGTAGTTGTGATGCTACCACATGCCAGCTCTTGTGAAGAGCTGTAGGCGTTGGCCAAGCACTGACATACCCATAGCTGGAGATCAGACCAGCTCACCTATATGTTAATATTGTTCAAGATGGGTACTGAACTTGTAAGAATGTGTTTAGTATTTAGACTCTGTAAAACGCTTGTAAGTTCCTTCATGCATTAATCTTACTTGTCATCTCTGTAACACATGCTGTAAGGTAATATGTAAGTTTTGCTTTATAGTTGTAAAGAATGCCTGTCCTGAACTTGTGAAAATGGATTCCCCACCCATCCAGAAGAATGATCAAGGCTAAACTGGGCACTGTGGAACATCACAACACAAAGGGTGGTTTAATGGCCCTCTGACACCCAGGAAGGTGTTGCACACAAGAAAGCACATCCCATCAGCTTGAATTCTGAAAGAGGGAAATACAAATAACTGACATGAAGATTTTTCATCTCTTGGCTGTTTGGACTCTTACAAGGGCTGGAACTAAGAAACAAAGGCAGAGATCTTCAGGGTCAAAATAAAAAAATAAAGATATCAGTGCTGACAGATTGCTGCATCTCTGTCACCTTTTGGAACCACAGACTGAATTCATTTATGTGTATATGTTGCTCATTTTAACCTCTCATTTCTTCTTAGTTAAAAATCCTGAATTAGTGTATGATAGGATTGGCCACACGTATTGTCTTTGGTGTGAGATCTAAGGCACAAATTGGCCTGGGGTAGGTTACTGGTCTCTTGGGATTGGAAGCAACCTGAATATTTTGTGATTTTTGGTGTAAGTGACCATTTATCACTCTGTCCACCTTGCCTGGGTGGCAAGATACCCTGGAGCGCAGAGGGACTGTTTGTGACTGCATGGTAAGACTGTTATAGTGGCCAAAGAGTTCACATTTGTCGCTGGAATGGTGAAATCTAATTATAAAACATATCACCAGTTTGGAGCATCTGCCCTGCTTTTGACAGTCTGCTCTGACTTTTGTACTTTCAGTCATGAGCCACTCCAGCCAGCCTGACTGTAGTAGTCCTTTGATTTGCTTTCACAGGCTTCCTATGACAGACTATATAATAAACAAGCTCAATAAAGAATCACAATGGTGCATCCAAATTTTCAGTTTGTAATTTCCAATTGCAGTTCTGAACATTATCAAGAAGCATATAGTAGTAAAATAAATATTCTATAGGTACATTTTATAGATGATTTTATATTAATTTTCCAGTCTTGTCATCAACATTCCTATCTCTAGAAGATGGGATTATAGACCAGGGCATTAGAATGTGAGTAGTACATTTATAAAGTATGGGAAGTACATATTTTACAGTTGTGATTTGCAGCTGTTCCTGCAAGATCACTGCTTGTATGTAAGCTCAATTTACTGTGTTATATGGCTTAATTTTTATTTTAGCTTTTTCTTTCTTTTTCAATTTCATTTGACAGGACACAAAACAACTCTCATAAACTGTTTAGCATTGCTTTCATTACTGTAATCAGTTTAGGTGACCATTGAAGAGATCCTGAAATCACCTGGTAATATAAGCAGCTGTACTCTCGTGAGCCATTGCACTAACTTCTGAGAGACTACTCACATGAGTAAAGTTACTCGCATGCTCAATGGCTTGAGAAACAGTTCCCACGTTAGGACAATAATAGGCTACCATAATGAGCAGTCCTGAATACCTAGGAAACACTGAGGTTAATTATTATTTCCTCTGAAACAGTGTCTTCCAAGGTTATGTTTCTAGTGACTAAGTGTATGCTTTTCATAGAAAGGTTTCCTGTTGTGCTGTCATAATGTTTCAACTGAGTGTTGTGTGGAAACTGTGTAGATTTGATGGATTAAAATGTCATTAACAAAATGGTGAAAGAAAATGGTTTGTTTGTTTGTTTTATTTGTAAAGAACTGTTTATTTACCCCTTGCTTATGAATAAAGATTTAGAAAAATTGTGAACACACACATTGTTTACCTTCAAGCCAGGCGGGATGGCAATGAATATAGAGAGGATGTTAGAGAAATGGTTCGTTGCTTAATAATAGCTTTTATAAGGATGGGCAGATGTGATGGACAGATGGGTGGACTAACAGAACTAAGTGCATTATTAGCTGCTCAGACATTTGTTGAATGTCAGCCAAAACTACTGAAACATGGCAATCGAACCTTGTAAAACATATCCCACAGGGATAAAACTACTAAACGCATAGTATAAAATGGCAGTATTTTATTTTAAAATCCAGAGACAGAAAAATAATTGTACAAATTCATATCATCCAGAGCAGAATGTTGTAAACATCCAGATAGTCTGGTTGCTTTTAGAGTGGCTCGATAAGTTTAAATGATCAGCAGAGTAGCTACTTAATTAACATAAAACTGATATTAAAAAAACATATTGTGATTCCACCCCCACCCCACCACACACCCTCCTACTTGAGACAAATAATAGTTTGCACTTTTAGTGTGCCTCTCATCTGAATATCTCAAAGCCTTTTATAAGCATTTTAATTAAGTCTCACACCACCCTACAGAGGTAGCAATTTCAGTCTTTAGTGAAATGCAGCCACTTCTGGACTGGAATGCAACAACTGCCTAAGAGCACACAGTTTAGGACTAGAAATTGTGAAATATTAAAGCAAGCTCAAGTTTACTCTTTTTGTTTGTTCTATGATTTCTGTGATCATGGCTGGAGGATGAATTAAATAGGCAACTACACTTGCTGAGGTGTAATAGAAAATATAATTTCTGTACTGAATGATAAAAAAATAACTTAATACATAGAAACTGCATCTTAGTAATAAGCAGAGGCTAATTGGAAATGGACTTTAGCACCTCAGAAGGAGGTCATATTGTGAGTCACAGCATAATAGTGAATAACACTTGAAAAAAATCTGCTTTCTAACACGACAAGAATGATTTGCAGTTAATAATAGAGGGGGGAAAGGCCAGTCTTTTCAGTTTCCCTTGGCTTCACCTAGGACAAAATAAAAAATCACTTCAGTTGCTGCAAGCTACTTACTTTTTCCTGGTCATTATTGCTGAGCTATATCGTAGTGATAAAATCTGTCATTACTATCTTTATTGACATTAAAGTTGATTTATTTGCATGCTTGGTGAATAAGAACTGCATTATGCCGGCATTCACATTGCTTGAGTACTTTAGATAGAAAGTGCATCACTGACTTAATTGTCTTTTGCTGGTTCACTTGCTCTCTAATCTCAGTTAGAAAATAATATTGGGCCAAATTTATCCCTGGCATAACTCCACTGACTTTAGTGGAGATACACCAGGGATGGATTTTGACCAGTACTGCTAAGCAGAGGGAAATGATAATAGAGAACTGTCTATATGATAAAGTGTTTGTTTGTTTCTGCTATTTCATGTTGTGTAGGTCAGAGAATCCAGTAAGGTAGATTTAAAGGGCCAAATTCTGCCCTCCATTATAGGACTGCACACATATAACTGACAAGAGGGCCAGATTTTGATTCCTTCCTTTCTCATGTTGAGTAGCATCTTAATCCAGGGGTGGTCACAAGATACTATTCTTTATCAGTAAAGGGTAGCAGAGCATGCCCCTAAATATTTTACCACATACATCAAGGTCAGATTACTCATTAAGGTACTGAACGAGGCCAGCAAGGTGATCTGAATGGATGCTGAGTGCCTTTCTCTCCACTGTCTTCAATGAGAATTGGAAGAAGCTAAGCACCCCATTGGATGTGCTGTAGTATTTAGGCACCAATCTGGAAAGTGAATCTGTGTGGGTGTGTACTCTCACGCTCACACAGAGCCCCGGTCACTTCAGTGGAGGTTTATGAGATGCTGCCTGAGTGGTTCCACCAGAAGAATCAGAAGCCTACATTGCAAACATTGAAGGAGAATATTTAAATATAAACTAAAACTGTCCAGAATAAAAATCTCAAATCATGGAAAATTTTCTATATATCTTGAACTAAACCTTTTTACAAAACTAAATTTTGAGCCGACATTGGCCTACAATATCTCTTTACCTTGTTCACAGTTTGATGGAGACAATTTGCATCCACCTACACATGTCATCTCTCCACAAAAGCAGTATTGAAAGATAAAGCAGGGGAAGTACTGATTTGGAAAAGGTTTGAAGTATAGTTAGGTGAAAGCTAATACTGTGATGGGAAGGAGTTGTGATGCTGGCAGGCCAGATGCCAGCTCTTGTCCAGGCTGCAGGCATTAGCTAAGAATTGTCAAACTCAGAGCTGAAAACCAGTTCACCTATATGTTAGTTTTGCTCAAACTAGATAAGAGATCCCTGGAGGTTAGCCTGGGTCCTCTTTGAAAGACACTTTGAATTGACAGGTCACTACAACACTCTCACTCTTAGGAGTTAGATGGTAACTAATTTGTGTGTATATGTTTGTTTTAATCTGCAAATAACTCTTTTATTTCTTTTTCCCAGTTAATACATCTTTAGAGAGTTTATTATAGGATTGGCTACAGGCTTTGTCTTTGGTGTACGATTTAGTGTACCAGTTGATCTCAGTACCAGTTGACTGGTCTCTTGGGACTGGAAGCAGCCTGAATGTGATGTGATTCTTGGTGTAAGTGACCAAGTGTCAGTAAACCCATTTTGCCTGTGTGGCAAGATAGCGTGAGGAGGCAAAGGGGACTGTTTGTGACGCCATGGTAAGACTGTTACAGTGATCCAGGAATTCACATTTGTTACTCAGTTGGAGAAATCTATAATAGAACATACCACCATTTTGGGTTGTCTGCTATGCTTTTGACACTCTGCCCTGAGGTAGGCATTCTTCGCTGTGAGCCATTCCAGACAGCATGACAGGTGAAAATCAAGGCACTTATTCAAGCGGTTAAGTATAGGTCAAGGTACCTTACTTAGGCATCTGAGATTGAAAATTTTGGTATTTGCCCCTAATTATCCCGTCAAAAATATAAACGCAAAATTCTTTTTTTAAATCAAGGAATTGGCTGAGAAAGAAATAGTTTTGCAGCAAAAAATAATTATTTTTTAATCAAGTGAGATTTTCACAGCAAAAAGCTGCTGTAATAAACTTTATTAGGATGAGCCACAGGAAAAAGTTATTTTCCCAACTGAAGTACTTCAGATTTCTCTTTATTGTGATTTAGAGAATTCTTAATCTCAGCATATAATAATCTCATTCATAGCCATCTATTTCAACTATCTAATGCTGCCACATACAATAGTTCTGGCCAGAACAGAATCCAGGGAGAAATTTCTTTCACAATGTGATTAAGTACTTCCCACTGTCTTTCACTTCTAGCCAGCCCTTCTGAGATACCACTATTTACACTACCTACCAGTGACCTTGAGTTGGAACTTTATTTCTAATACATGTAACATTCCACATCAACAATTCAAATAACTAACCCCCCCAGAGTAGCTGAAAAACAATCCAAACAAATGTAATGAATCAACATACCCATAAGGCCACCGGGCAAACATGCAAATAAAGAGGCCGTCTGATTCACTGCACCTTTTGAAATTTACTTGAAATTCTGGATCAAAAATTATCTACTATATTGTTTCCAATGCTTGAAATGGTAACATTTTACCCTGAATTAATGTATGAATTTTCCTGAGTGCTTGAAAGAGAAAATGTGAATTTTCACATAGACATTTATTTCCAACAGAGCTGCGATGATTACGGCTGGTGGAATTTTCAGTTTCAGTAACACAGGGGAATGTTGGCATTTAAAAAAAACAACCCTTTCAGCATAAGTATAGAATAAAAATACTTTACTACTGCATTGCAGGGGCTGATCCTGCAGTCTCTATGCAGACAGAATTCTTATTGAGTTTCATAGGAGTGTGCCTGCATGAAAACAGCATTAGGCTTTTAGTGGGCACAATAATAAGAAGCAGGCTGACATGCTTAAAAAATTCTCATTACATTTTTATATAATAATTCATGAATAAACATATTAAATTACTCTGTTCTACTGCATCTTATAATGTTATTTATCTGCTAGTTATTTTAAAGGAACATTTTAATTCTATTCCCTAACTCCTAATAAAACAGGTTCTATTATTTTTTATTGAGTGTTGCCTTGCTCAGCACTCTGCTATACAAAGGAAGCTATTGTCTCTTCTCTCAAGAACTTTAAAGGCTTTATTTGGGTCTTTCTTTAGGGATACAAGTGTAACAGATCAAAATTTCTGGACCCTACTTGAGAAAAATTCCCACTGAGTCAATTGCAGCCTTGATTGAGTAAAGACTGCAGAATCTGGGAATTGCCATATCAGATCAGACCAATGGTCCATTTAGTCCAGTAGCTCACATCTGACAATAGCTAATCAGATGCTTCTGAGTACACGAATAGAGAACCTTCAAAATGGACAGTTATACGCTAATGTATGTGCCCATTGAGGAAGTATCTTTCTGAGCAAAGCAGTATGTGGTTGGCTTATGTCCTGAAACCTGAGAGTTTATATTTCTTATACATTTGTATCTTATCTAGTGTTAATGCACATATGTTCTTACCATGAATATAATAACTGTCTAATTCTGCTATGCTCTACTTTGTGGCAATGAGTTCAATGGGTTAACTAGGTGTTGGTAAAAAAGTATTTCCTTTGTTTGTTTGCCAACATTGTTGCCTTTAATTTCATTGGGTGACCTCTTGTTCTAAAATGATTAGAAAAGGTAAATGGCAACACTGATTGACCTCCGTCTCCTCATTCTTTATTTTATATAATTTAACGTCACCGCTTATACACATACTCCCTAAACTAAATAGCGTTGTTCTTCTAAATGTCTCATGAGTTTCCACGATTCTAATCCTTTTTTGCCCTCTTCATGGGGATACTAACACTTTACATAATGGCATATTTTCAATATTTTTCTCTTTAATACAATTTAATATTGTGTTTACTTTCTTTGACCAGCCATGTGCACTGAGGAGATACTTTAATTGAGCTGTCCACAGTGATGCCTATTTTTTTCCTGAGTAGTTACAGTTAATTTAGAATCCATCAATGTGCCTGAGTTAGTACATATTGCTCCTTACAATATTCATAACCTTGCTTTTGTCTATATTGAATTTCATTTGCCATTATGCTGTCCAGTAGCCTAGCTTTTTTAGGTCCCTCTGGCATTCTTTACTCTCTTTTCTGCTCTTGACTTATTTTCTCTCTCTCTGTGCACCCTCTTTTTCAGATATTAATAAATATGTCAACCACCAGTATTAACAGGGATATGTAGGGCATCCCATTATTAACTTCTTTCCATGTTGAAACTGAACATTCATTTCTACCCTTTGTTTCCTATCTCACAGCCAGTTTCTAATCCATGACAGAACTTTATCTCTCACCCCATGATTACTTAGTTTCTTTAAAAGCCTCCTGAAAAGGATTTAGAGGACTTTTGAAAGTCTGAATAAGTTATATCTATGTAATGGCTGCATTTTTTCCCATACCACTTCTTATTACCAGTTCTTACACATTTATGTAAAGCAATTTTGGATTGAGCGTAGAGGTGATAAAACAGGAGTCTATGCTCAGTTGTCTTCTTTTTCTATCATGGCATGTAAAGACTTGAAGATCTTTTAAAAAATAAATATCTTTAGGTTTAAATAGTGACACTTCAATCAAATGAAACATTCAGTTCAATTACTGATACATTACTTCACCATTTTGAGAAGGATGGGTTTTGGAACCATTGTTATCTTTGTATACTATGAAGACAGCTAGAACCTTCACCACTGGATGTGTTCTCCTAATTGGCAGATCAGTGATATTAGTTAGTTCATTTCCTTAACAGATGTGGAATGGAGCAGAAGGCATATTGTACAATTCCATCAGTTTGAGGACATAACAGAAGGCACAGAGGCCAACTGATGAAGTATTGATGCACAGGAAGCATTCATTATTCCTAGGTAACTTTGCTCATGTCACTGTTTCCTTTACATTTGGATTTAGTTTCTGAAAAGTAACATTGGCAACAGTTATTGAATTATTATCACCACTTCTGCTTCTGCAAATTCAAAATTATTGTCTGATTTGTCTGTAAAGAGTAAGAGATTGAAACTGTGGTGAGCAATACTCATGCTTTCAGGAACATTGTAGTAATATTTAAACTCAAACTGACTCGTTAAACCTGTGTGCATACCTGCATCTAAGTTACACTGGGAAAAGACTCTTAAAAGAAACATTAAAGAGGGTTTACAACTATCAGAAAAATGAATCAGTTCAATATATTGTTTACTATGTCTCATCTGTGGTGCATTTGCTTGATTTTAAATCAGAATTGTTGTGTATTGGATTGCCTGGCACCCACTTGGAGTTCCTTAAGTGAATACTTGAGGATCCGATTTTTCAGAGGTGCTGAGTCCTAGCAGCTCTCACTGATTTCAGCTGGAGTTGGGGATGCTCAGTTGTTCTGAAATTAATGTCCTTAACCTTTATTAAGCACAGAATCAGATTTCTAAGACAGCAGTCTATACAGCTGCCAGAGAACTCCCTTTAGCTGATCTCATCTCAGCATACAAAGCAGTTATACTCAAAGCATTATCTCCAAATTCATTCATGCTGTTGAAAGATTCTTGTTGCAATAATACATCACCTGTTACTGTTTTCCAAATGGTAATATCCAGCAGGAAACAGCCACATATATGGACTTTGAGGTAAACCAATACACTTAGATATGAGCACATTAGTCATTGGACTGGTATATAACTGGACAAAGCACATACAGTATCTAATAAAAGCCATTACAATGTTGCCAGGTTCAGTGCTTACTTTTAGGGCATGAAACATGCAATATCACTTAAATCTAATGTAACAAGGTTAGAACACATTTTTGAGGAAATCCCTTTTTATGTGTCTGTAAAAGCATTTATAACATATTTACATAAAGTATCATGTGTCTGCAGTGACCTGCATTGTTCCCCATTTGCTACACCGTAGCATATGCATAAATTTGCAGAACATTTTGGGGTTTTTTATATAGTGTGTTCACCAATAATAATACTGAGCTTCTCTGTTGTACACTTAATCCACCCATCACAAAGCACTTTACAATACACCTATTACACATCTTGCCAAATAATCATAGGCTGGATCAACACATTTCCATGGTATATGAGAGTAAGAAAGGAGAAGAAAACAAAGCAAGGATCACCTTGTGAGGTTCCCCTCAAACTGTCCTATTATGGTAGCTAGTGAATCTTTGCAGTATAAGCCATGGTTTCAGCCCCAAACAGAACAAAAAAAATTCAAGGAGAGTTGGAAGACCAGGGTCTCTTTAGCAACTCTGGCCTCTAACACCTCGCCACATCAGTTCCAAGTAGCGTGGGTCCACTGGATCTAAACTACCAGTGAGAGGTAGGTCACAGCTGTCCCGGGGATAGTCCCTCCATGGAAAGGCTCAACCAAAAAAGGCAATACTAAGAAGAAAACACACAACTTTGAACTTACTACAAAGCTACAAGGGAGATAATGTGCTTTCCCTCCTAACTTGCCTCTCCCTCTGCTCATTGTAGATCCCTGGACCTGCAAAGGACCTATGTCTTGAGGCATATGAGCAATGGTGCTGCAAGGGAAGCAGTGTCTCCTTCCATACTGGGGAGTTCCATACATAGAACTGAGGTAAACATACACTGGTAAATATGCCAAAGCATGTAGTGATTTCGCCAGTGAGCTTTAGATGAATCCTGCCCAGCTGTGGTCAATAAAAAGCATATGGCTCTTTTTGTAAGAATAAGACTGCTAACCTAAGTTAATTTGCCAGATCCAAATTTGGAAAGCTAGGTTCTACCCACCTAAATTCTTCCTCTGGTTCCAATCGTATTTGATAGTGTTCCTTATGTAAGGTGGACTGCTCATCAATAAAACCTTTTTGTATGCCAGTTTCCATGGTCATTCCACAAAACATCGCACCTCAATAATGGGAGCTGGATGGGAATGCCAGTGTGACTCTAATCCCATTCAGTCCTAACTCAACGGATTTCAGTATCACATTTTTAAAGGATGTAGCAGCAAGAATACACAGTGTGTGTTTTTGATCCATCATATGAATGCTTAACTGAACCAGGATACTATATGTTTTCAGTACATTAAAAATCATACCGAGGTTGTAAACATGAGATTTTACAGTCAAGAACTAGCAAAACTATGAACTCTATTTGAAAAGAGGTTTGAATCAGTAAAAGTGAAGTTTCAAATATTATGGAAGTGCTAGATGTGGCTTCATAATTGAGGTTGCCTTCTGGGGCATATATTTTTGTTTTTCTTGTAAGTGGCTTTTAGTGTGAGAATTTTCACATAATGATCATTTTTATGCTGTTTGAATTTTCTCCCATTTTATTGTCTATGTATCTTTAACACAATCACGTATGCACGCCAAAACTGGCACTGACCTGAATCTTGAATACACCTGATACGATTGGGAGGTTTTGAAAAGAAATATTCAACACAGCCCCAGCTAACAGTGCTGTGAGAGGAGTGTGCAACATGGAAAATTGAAGAGTAGTCTGGTATGTCTGGAGTGAATAGTTTGCTACAGGAAGCAGTGTTAAAGATAGTAATCAAGTCATCCCTTAACCTTCTCTTTCCTAAACTAAATAGATTGATCTCCTTGAGTCTATTACTTTCAGGCAGGTTTTCTAATCCTTAATCATTCTCATGGTTCTTCTCTGAACCCTTTCCAATTTATCAACATTCTTCATGAATTGTGGGCATCAGAACTGGATACAAAGTTCCAGCAGCAGTTGAACCAGTGCCAAAGACAAAGGTAAAATAATCTCTTTGCTTCTACTTCAGATTCCCCTGTTTATGCACCTAAGGATCATGTTATCCCATTTGGTCAAAGTGTCATTCCCAGGATTCCCCATCCTGTAAGTAATGCCAGTGTTCTTTGTTCCTAGATATATACATTTGCATTTAGCCATAATAAAATGCACTGATGAACTGATGCACTTGAAGCACTCGGGATCAGTTCAACAAACCAAAATGAAACATTTCAAATTGGAAATAAAATATTTCTTTTTGTTAAGTGCCACAATTAAATTTTTTGTCATTTCCCCAATGATTTTTTGGAAAATGTTTTATTCCATGAAAAAAATTTGATATTTCAAATTTTCATCCCAATTTCACAAGGAAAGCATGTTGAAATTCCAGAACTTCCCATGAGATGTAAATACCAATTTTCTCTCAGATCTAGAGTTAAAATTGGGGTGTGCTGACTGTGGTGTACAGAAATTTGGGCAATGGTAAGGTGTGTGCCTGTGGGCAGAGGAGGAGAAAGGATGTACTGTTAGGTGCCATAACTTCTCATTTCCTTTTGTGCGCATGTCAGACATGTTGCATATGTTGCAAACCTAACTGTTTCATAGTGAAGCCTTTTGTGTTTTAATGCACAGTAGTGAGAACGTTAGTATTATCAGTTCCACAAATGTGATTAAATAGATAGATTCACAGTATTTAAAAGCATCTACACTCTCATGTTTTGGAGTCAGACTACTGATTCCTAGGAACGATAGAGAATGGCTTAACTCAAAAGGCTGCATTAGAAATCCAGCCGAGAACACCTCTGCATCTCAGCCTAGAAATAGCCAAAAACTCCTGGTAGAATATCTCACTTAAAGACTATTCAGTAGAGCACAGCTGTCTAAGTCTTCAGGCTTTTGTGGGGTTTCTCCTACACAAAGCGCAACCATTTGCTTTAAATCAGAATTATGAGAATGATAAATCAAAAACAAACACTCCATGAGGGAGCACTGTATGTGTGTCTCTCATGATGGTTTGCACTGGGCTTTCTGCACCAGATCTTGGGAGACAAAATGGCTGCTGAACTCTGCCCACAGGGTGACTGCTTAGAAATGAAAAGATGCATTTGAAGATAACAAAAAGGCATCATATAGTCATATCTATAAAACATGCACTTTTCTTAGGCGTGCAAGTATGAACTCAAAATCTCAAGTCATCAACATCACGGTAGCTGTCAGCACTCAGCTGTATGCACTCCAACTGCACAAGCAATGCTGAATATTATAGGATAATAGACCTCAGCCCTAGGTAGGCAAGCTGCAGCGAAGACAGCTTTTGAACCTCAGTGTTGTTCTGATTTACTCAAAGCGGAGGATATAGTTCTCTGATTCATAAAACTAAATTCATTTGGTGTCAGTTTTGCGCCCAAATAGCAGAAAGAACTCTTGGGAGAGATGCATCAACAGAGAAGAATGTCTCCGGTTTTTTAGTTATCTCCTGCGGGGAACTGTGTCTTACAATGAGACAGGAAGTGACTTCTCTTCCTCTTTCAAAACTGTAACACAGACTTTTTAGATTGTATGCTTCTTGGGAGACGGGACTGTCTTTATGTCTTGTACAGCATTCAGCACATCACTGGACATATTGATATCTAAACATACTTTTTTTAATTGTTATTTTTTCACTGTTGTGCATACAAAGGCTTCAGTCAGTATCAGGTCCCCATTGTGCTAAGTGATGTAGAAACAAAGACCGAAATATTCCGTGCCCTGAATAGCTTAAATTAATAATAGCTCAAAGTTTGACTGTTAACTGAATTTGGTGTTACAAACACATTTCTTTGTTATTATGTTAATAATAACCATTTCAACTATTCAAACTAAAATATTTCTGAAAATTCAATTTCCTTGTCATTGTTTATGCTGTATATCTACTCTGGTCTTTCTCTCATTGTGAGCAAAGAAAGTAAAAAGTCAGTTTCATTTCAGTTTAGAGTCAGTTTCACTTTCAAGTTCTCAGGACTGCAGTGTTTGGATTACAAATACTGTAGGAGAATTGAAAAAGAACCACAGCTTTCCTTTCAAATAATAAAATAAAAATCATGGATCCATTTAACTGGTTTTAATTATCAGAAAAGCAATTTTCCAAAATCTAAATTTAGTTGAAATTTGAGTTAACTGTGTCTATTTAACTGAACAATTACTGCACACCACAGTAAGAAAAACAGACCTCTTGGTATATAGGATAATGACAATAGAAAAATGTAATGGAGGAAAGAGGTAATTTTTTAGTATTTGGAGTATACTACAGAAATGTATCAACTGAAATATAGTCTTTAATTTATATAGTCATTTCAGGTAAGAATATTTTTATTAAACAAACAAAACACATTTCAGGGTTTATATTTGAATACGCTCATATTTTGAAATTACATCATTCAGAATCCGTCCCATTCTCTGTATTTACATACCTATGACTTCCCTTTTAATTTAATAGTGCAATATTGCTTTTATTGAACTTGTTGGGAGGAAGAAAAACATTTAGCTCTTAAACTTCATGCCAAGTCATATAACTACATTACACAGAACAGAAAAACCCTGTAACCAGATTAGCTGTCGTTTGATTTCATTAACAAACTACAGATGAGCTGCTTAGACACTTTTTCTATGACTAAATTAATCAGCATCTATAGGCAACCTTGCATAATAGAAATGTAGTTGCCTCTCTATGAAAATGTCAGCCAGTATTGTTAAAAGACTGATCAAGTGACTATGTCTTTGTTTTCATAAATCCCATCAAAGCCAAGGTTCCAAAGTGGTGTGACATTACAATTTGAGTCATTCCCTTGTGTATTTTTGTTTGTTTTTAAAAGGTAATTCATGCATTAATTTGTAGCTCTGAAGAAACAGATTGCCAGGCTTTGAACTGATTCATCCACCAGAGGTTGCAATGCTGCTATCCTGGATGAAAGGTGTTGTGTAAATGTTAAGTTATTTATATGAATATAGCTGATTTAAGATATATTGATTTCCATCTGACATATGCACATGGCAAAAACTAATAGATACAAAGAGAGAGTAAAAGTGAAAGGTACTTCAGACTGATCAGGCCTAATCTAAAATTCTGTAGGGAAGACACCTGGCAAATTTAATCAAATTATTTTTCTCTTCCTTCCTTTCCTTGAAGACATCATTCTGTAGTCAAGCAGGATTACATATAATTCCTTTTGGATCCCATCAACACAGCTTTTTATCTGGACAGCATGGTTGTTGTTAAACATGAATTACAAAGGTTTTGTAAAAAACACACTGGTAAGAGTCCAACAGATGAAGAAAATACATAGCAGCTGTTAAAAATAATAAGAAAAATATTGCAGCATTTTATGACACATGAGATAATCACCACCTTGACATCTGAATAGCATGAGCTTCATATTTCTTAGTTTCTTTTCCAGAATGGCTGACATCATGAGTGCCCTAAACTAAGGGAGTTAAAATAGATGTTTGGAATGGGAGAGTTCTTTCAAGGCTTTGCGTGAGGTTGCTCTGTTGTCCAAAGATCTAGTGGGGAAAAATGAGATTTCTTAGGATTCATTTAAGGAATTTTCTCAAGTTATGCTGAAATTCGCAGATAAAATTGTTTTTGAGCAGGAGTTTAGACTGTAATTACATGCCAAGAATTTAAGAGAAATAATTCACTAAAAGAACCTTTTAAAATGTCAGTAAAGCAGGAAATTCATAGTTAAAAGTTACACTTAACCTCTCTTCCCCCAAATATTTGAAAACATAGGAATGAAGTGGTAGGATAGCCAGCTAACCTTAATTCTGCCCTTGTGTTCCTACCCACCACTTAGTGTCATGAGATAATTGTAATGGCAAACTAACGTCCAATTTATCACTGATTATAAACTAGTTTCAAGTTCCATACATATACACACAGACACTAATGTATGTGATACTAATTTATTACAGTTATGCCACCTATTTGAAAAGGAAGCTGTACCACTGGGATACCTGTGACTCCGCATCACTCTCAAAATCAGGGAAAATATAATCAGTGTAAAACAAATGTATTTTAATCCCAATCTCGACAGCCATTCACAGATGTTGATTTAATAGAATAGGTCTTCAGGTGAAGGGTATCCCATCTGGAGAATATTGACAGCCACAGTAGACCAATGAGGGGGACTTTAAAAAATGGTCTTAAATAAAGGGTATTTGCAAAATTAAGATTGTTATGATAGCCTACCTAAAATTTGGCCCTAGCATCACTGCTTTTACCCTGACTAGGCTTTTCTCCTATTCACACTCCTATGCCAAAAAAACAATAACTGCATCTCACTTGTACACAAACTAAAAAAAAGTCTAACATCCACTCTAGCTTTCCATTCAGGGGATCCAGATACAGGATATATCAAAACTATTGGAATTCCTTATCATTGATAGAAAGATGTCTTCTTGCATAAAGTGGAAAATCATTAATACATGATGCTTCTTGATAGCGGCTACTTAAACCATTATAACCTTCATTTAAAAAGATGCCAACAGCCACAAACTGTGATTTTCTCAAAGTATGTGTCTGAAATAGTGAAGTCCTTGACCTTGAAATTATGTAGGGCTAAGGAATTTAGCTAGATGTGATATGTGTAGATTAACATTTACATTACATGGAACGTGCAAAGAATGGTAAGGGAAGAGTTAAGGGACAGCATGACTATTAATTTAGAAAAGGGTTCTTGAATTTAGCAGACAAAGGCCTAACAATATCCAATGGCTAGAAGGTGAAGTTAAAGAAAGTCAGATTAGAAATAAAGTGCAAATTTTTAGTCTAATTAACCACTGGAAACACGTACGGATCTGGTGATTTCTCCATTACTTGAAGTTTTTAATCAAGACTGAATATATTTCTAAAAAATATGATCTAGCTCAACCACAAATTATGGGCTTGATGCAGGAGTTAATGGGTGAAATTCCATGGCCTGAGCTATGCCAGATGTCAGACTAAATAATCATAGTAGTTCCTCCAGTCCTTCAAATCTAAGAATATATGATTTCTATTCTTTCAGATATCTATATTTTGAAGTATAACCTTAACTCAGATTTTCTAGACTCTGTCTTTTTTTATTTAACAAATATTTTTAAAAAACAATCTTTTGGCTGGGATGTTCAAAGGGGCCAAAGGGAGTTAGGATACCAACTCCCACTGAATTTCAGAGGGATATGGTTCCTAAAGCGCTTAGTCTCCATCCACTCATAAGGCTTTTGTTTCTTAAATTAACTGAACAGTATTTAAAGTCTTAACTCCAGTTTCACTCTTATTTTTTCCTGAGACATATTTTTATTCTGTTAAAAATTATGAATTTTTCTATAACACTTTAATACATGTTATTGGTTTTGAAAGATGGAATGTCTTGATCTCTACATATGTGAATATGAGTTACACTACATTAATGTAGTGTAAACCCCTGTAGGAGTCCCTGAGTAGTGTTATGACCCCCCCCAGTCCTTTCAGTTCTTAGTTCGCTGACAGAAGCAGAAGTCCAGAGTCCAGCAGCAGGCAATACAGAAGGTTTATTGGGATCTTTTCAAGAAAGTATCCATTAGGACCCCGCAGTCCTTTACACCAATAAATCCCCCCTTCCTGTTTTACCTCAATTTTTGTAATGTATCTTAACCAATCATTTTTTTAACAACATTACAAGATGATTCTTTAACCAATCCTAACATATGTAACATAATTCTTTAACCAGTCATATCCCACCACCTTAACTGATCACACTTAGTTATGCCACAGACAGAAACAATCAAAGAACCAGACAGAAATCATTCAAATAGATAATAGAGAATTGGGTACCCTAAAGACAAAACAATAAGGAGTATAGATTTTGCAACCACAAGTGTTGATAAGTAATTCTTTTGCCAGACAGAATGCTAACAAACCAAGTTTCCTTTAAACATTCTAGAATCTTTTCTTTATCTGGAGGTGTTAGACTGGATCACCTTCTTAACAGCCTGGTATTAGACGTTATGTTGGAACGTGTGTATGTGACTACCCGCTTCCCAGCTTATCGCCACCACTCGTATGTCTGAGCCAAAGTACAAGGCCTCAGACTGTCACAGTGAGAGAAGGCCTGTGATTTTGATTCTTTCTTTTATAATAGCTAAATGATAAGGATATACTTACAAAACATGGGCCTTTACAGGCTGACCTGAATATCTATATTCTAATTCTATATACTAACAAGTAGTTATTGTCCAAATCAAATGAGGCCATGGAATGGTAATTGTTGAAGTTTCTTGGAACCAGCTATTGACATTTTAACCCTTTTGGTTCAGCTGGCATGGTCTAGTTCAGCGTGTGGTCTTTACAAACTTTGAAGACTGCTGAAAGGCACAAATCAAACAGATAGCTCCACAATTTACCGAAACTAGGAAAAAGAGTCAAAAGCATAACATGTGTGGAATACAATACATTGACTCTGAAAATGTCTAGGCTAAACTGTTTTCAAATTATGAGGGGGCAAAAGAATAAGGAAATTTTTCCAAAGAAAAAATCTGATTCTTTTCAAACTGTCTGACTGTATTTCATTAATCCCTTTTCAAATTACTCCAACACATTAAAAATTTCCTCTGTCTCTGGCTTTGGATGCCATATGTGAAAATTCAGGAAGATTAGTTCAGTTTTGGTAAGATTAGATTATGTATATGGAGGTGATATTAAGACTTATAACAGAAAGCTAGTTACAATCTTAGAGTCCATTACAGTGTTTGCTCAACTCAGTAGAAAGATTTCCACTGACTGCAGTGGGCATTGGCAAGACCTTACCAAGAGAAAGGCTACCATTACTCCATAATTACTTAAAATTTTAAGCATTGGGTGAGGGAAATAATGATCTGCCACAATTTTTTTATTTTATTTTTCACCAAGCATTCAGAAACGATGCTATAGGTAGCATGACTATTCTGCATCGGTTCTTGTAAATCCTCATCACTGTAGTATCTGAGCACTTTCTAATAGCACATTAAGTGATGTGACTATTGTTTGTCATGTGTGGTTCATTTCTTTCTCATCCTTTCCCAGGGTGATGTTGAGAGGTGGAATTCTGTATGCAATGTGTCGTGTTTAGATAGGCTTGTTTTTTTTAAGAATAAATGTGTACATGTTGCTCTTTGTTTGTTAGAGGAGGCAAGATCATAGAATGAGCCTTCCACTTGGAGTAGAAATGACAACATGAATCATTGTAAGACTTTGTTCAACTGTTTGGGACCAGCCTTGGGACTCAGAAAACTCTGTCTCCTGCACAGATAAGCTTTTTATCCTATGATTGAAATTTCACTTGTGCCAGAGGAGGAGAATTTTCATCTATCGTCCTCTTTCTAGAGCTTTAGGTGATATTTTATATCTTCTGGGCCCAGACCACTGAAAGCCTTGAACATAACAGAAGAGAGTGGAGAGCAGAGAACAAGTCTGATGTGCTTGCAGAAGTCTATAATGCTGGGGAGACACCCAAACACATTCTGAATTTGTTTACTAATGGCTGATAGCTTCTTGCCCAGGTATATTTCATTGCTATTGCCCAGACAGGGTGTGGGATGGAGTTTAGTTGCTAAACAAAAAAATGGTAAAAAGCATTAGTTGTGGATGTTTTTATGTGGGACCTTAGTGTGAAGATGAATCCAAGAGCATTCCTAAACTACAGAGAGAATTGACCAATTGTGGGTGTGTACCATCAACTACAGGAGAATGCATTGTGGCTGCAGACTCCTCACAGTGCTTTAATTTACCCACCAGCACCACCTCTGTCTTGCTTGGGTTCAGCTTCAGTCATGAGCTTGTCTCATTCAAACACTGGATCATCAGCATGGTAATAATATGGTCATATGTGGCAAAAGATAAGTAGTGCTGTGTCATTTGTATGTTGCTGGCATTTGAATCATGTCATCTTACCAACTCACCTAGTGTATTCATTGGATTGGCGAGAGAATGGATTCTTGTGCAACTCCACAAGTGAGGGAGTTAGTGGAGGAGGTATAGTTTCCCATCTCTGCTCTTTGACTGAATATCTCAGGAATTAATTAAATTATTTTAGCACATTCCCCTGGATCTCTGCTACCTGTCGAAGGTGGGACAGAAATAAGCTGTGGTTGACCCTGTTGAATGCTCAAGAGAAAGGATGAAAATTGATGCCTTTCTTACATTGATAGCAGGATATCCTCTGTCAGTAATACTGAAGCTGTTTCCATGCTATATTGTAACTTGTGCCAGGTTTGGGATATTGACTTCAGTTAGATGAACTTGTAGTCGGCCTTTGGTTACTTTCTCTGTGAGCTTGCTTAAGAAAGTGTGATGCCTAGGTAGCTGGCTAGATCTGATATATCCAGTACTTCATCTGTACTCTTCCCCAATCTAAGCCCTGTTTTAAAATAGCTACAATGCAGTAAAACTGTGCTAATGGTTACCTGATAACCATAGTCACCTGTTTTAAGAACCTATATTAATCCAGCCCCAATCTGTTCATCCAGTGATGTTTGGTCACATGATACAACCAGTTAAAAAAATACAATGGTAGTCAGTTTAGTAGTTGTTACCTGTGCATTTTTTTCTTTCCATATCTGAAAAAGATAATTGGGAATTAAAATAAATAGCTTTGCAGTTCACTTTAAGGAATCCAAGAGGCAGTCTTTTTCCTTCAAGAATAGGAAGTTCTGTGTCAACAGAACTTCTGCCAGCCTGTGGCAGCAAAGTGCAGATCTCTTGCAATGTAATATCCTTAGGCCACCCGACTGGCTCCATAATTTACTCTCTTGTTTTAATGATGTTTCAACAAAAGCATTTGCCTCTATGTATGCATAGGTTGGCTCTTTTTCTCTTACAGTACATAAATACACTTGGTCAATTTGTTGTTGCTATTTGTAACAAATTGCTATAAATGCATCTCACAGCCCATTTAATTCTTTTCTCCGTGTCTCCTTTTTAAATAAGGGACCTCCTATCCATGGTGTCTCTATTCAGCACAACTGAGTGTTACACAATGAGATGAAAATGTAAACTGGTAAATGCTACAGTAATGAGAAACAGCACAGACTGATCAATACCATAATGGGTAAAGGAGTGATGAAACGGTGCGCCATAAGTTTTTATCGGTACAGCACAGAGCAGATAGATGACTCCCACTGCTGTGTTTCTTACTATTTCTAAAAAGTACCCAAGATTGAGGTGGCACAGGTCCAGTCTCTTGGGCCTCCTTAAAGAAACCACAACTGTTCAGTAGCAGTATAACAGATGTTCCAAAGAATCATTAGCAATCTAAGTGTTTGTGTGAGCAGATGTACCACTTCTACAGAAAATTTTGGGGGAGAGGGAGATTTGAAGAAAATCAATAATGAGAATATCTGTATAAAAATTAATAATCTAATTATATTTAAAAGGGGGATTAATATTCTTTGCTTGTGGCTGATCCATAAGATAGTCAGACAACTGATAAGGGGAGAAATTAGAGTAACCTTGCACCATTGACTTGGCACATATCACTGGATCAATGAGGAGCAAAATAGTAACCAGAATAAAAGAGAAGCTAATGCCAAAAAACTGGAGTCCTGCTGTTTTCAGTGCGTATGATCCGGAGGAGCCATTAAGAAAAAAAATGAGTAAAGTGTATAGAGGGGCCTAAAAGACTGAAAAAATGTCTTTACAAATTAGGCAGTATATTTAGTGTGTGGCAAAACCACTTGAACTTGTGCCCTTTGCAAACATTACAGGCATCACCAGGCTTCTGAGAATAGTGCATTCCAGGAAGTAGGGAGTGCTTCCAGGCATAAGGTCATAGTCAGCCTCTGCTCATGCGTATACATCTACTTGTTGTTGGCAGAGAGTATTTTAATTCAGGGCAGTCCCAGGAAGGGGCCAAGAGTAAATTCATGCATGTGTGAGAGAGAAACAATTACAAATTTCATTGTGCAAATTTCACAATCTCAAACACATGCTATATGTAGCCCTGCTTTTCCACCCTCCCCACTGGCTTTGATGGTAGAGAGTTGTGTCTAGTACTAGAATAACGTTAATTCCTTAAACATTTCTTATTTAAAAATGAGCAGGAGATTATTGGAAATAGATACAATGGATGGGAAGATAAATTCTGTGATACTAATGCAATTGTTTGTTTTGAATTTGCATATATTTTTGCAAATTTTAGGGGGCAATGTACACTGGGTGTAGAGATAGTGAGTGATAGAGTATTAAATGGCAGAGTGCAATTGGCTGAACTCTTTCATTCCTTTCCAGAATTCCCAAATGTTATTTGCTGGGTTTTTTAAAGTTCTAGAATTTTTGTACAGAAAGTGTAATTACTTCAGTGTTGTTAGCAGGATGCTATTAAAACACTTTCAACCATAACCCTTTTTTAATGTTTTTGGGGACTTTTTTGTTTTAGATGAATTTTCCTGTTTTTGAATGACTACTAACAATTTAAATTGTGTTGAGGAATAATTATGCTTGGAAGGACTGTCAAGTTATGGTGAAATTATTAGGCCCACTAAAATGGGGGCTTCTTTATTGTAGACTAAAGTTCATAGGAGGTATGAAGTGGTGGTTGTGAATTATAGATGTGTGGGGGATGAGATGGTGAAAGTGAATATAGGCTTTTATCTATGAAAATATTTAATGGATTTTATCTCTAGAAATTTGTAAGAGCTTTGAGCTTGTGCAGACAAATGTCTCTGCCTCTATCTGTATCCTTCCCCTCTTCCATATTGCTCTGGTTCTTTGTATCAACACTACCATCTCTTACCCCCTTGTCAGCCTTTTGCACCTCCTTCCTATCCAAGTTGGCTGCACTTTAAATCCATGTCCTCCCATTTGTACTCATCTCTAGATGTAGTGCACTATAAAGCCTAGGCCCTCAGCTGTGGGTGAGGCATGCAGAGCATAAGAGAGGGGTGCAAAGGGTGTCCTTGTACCTCCTCCAGTCCTGATCACACTCTGTGTCAGTCTATGCTACACTGGTGGCAAATACAATTGCTGGGGATTAAGATGTGGCATGTAGATGTCCTGGCCATGCCCCCTCTCCTCCATCCATTTGCCTGATACTGGCAATAAACAACAGAGGGGTGACAGAATCACCATGCTAGCTCTACACCACAAGAATATCCTGCCTGAGATGATCCTTCCTTGGCAGATTACACTGACTTTAGGGCCATACTCTGGCTGCAGTCTGTTTTATGGCAGCCGCACTGCATTGGAGGAACCGGTCAAAAATCTATATGTAGCTACACAGGCTGTGTATGAACATTAAAAACAATAGCCTTTCACTTTTTCAATATTGGTCTCTTTTCTGCATAGGAAATTTTATGGAGATATAGGCTGAGGCTTTGTTTCCCCACATCCCTTATTTCTTCTCCTTTAGACAAAGAAGATGGAATTTTCACACATGTTTGTTCAGAACTGGTCATTGTATTTTTTTCTGTTTGAAAAACTGATCTGCCCTCCTTTGAACATCATTGCCACTAAACAATGTAGTCCTGCATCTGATATGTTGTAAAACAAAACAGCACACAAAGCCGAGATAAAATAAAGCATCTCTGTGAGGTGAAAAGGACAATCAATTAGATTCATTATCTGTTCTACATTCCAGTCACTGCTTTTAAAGAAAGGGAGTACATAATACCATGGCAACAGTTGGAGCTGCAGTTCTTTATGGTATATAATCATTAGGGGTTCTTCAGCATTCCCTGAAAATTGATATGAAAAACCCCACAGTAGTTGTACTACCTACATTTATGCTGATTAAATGACAAGTTTGTAATTTACAGGTGCCTTATTGCCATGGGAATGCAATCATACCATTCCATTTTAGAATTCAAGGGTTTTTTGAAACATGCTGCAAGATCACTAGCTGGGCTGCAAGCTAAGATTAAATTGAAAGTCTAGTATGTAGATTTTAGAACATGATGTTGACATTTACTGGCCAATCAAATTTTGCACTGTCTTGCATGACAGAAGATGTTGACCTTTCAAGCTTTCCCTGTCTACTTTCATGCATTACCTGCAGAAATTAACATTAACTCGCTTCTTGCTCCTTGCTGCTATTAATGTCATCTGGGAATTGAGAATCATGAATTCATTTATGACACAGATTTGAGACGCATTTTATACTCTAAGCAAAGGAGGGTTGCTCCCAAGAGCTGATATTTTTGGAAGCTGCTTCAACTACCTTTGTGGTTAAGGGATAGCTGGGAGCTATAGAGTAGGAAATGTCACCAGGAACAAGAGAACAAAAAAGACAGTGGAGGACAGATTCAAGGAAAAACCTAGGGGCCAAATAGTTGCTAATGGAACTGGATGATGAAGGTTTGAAATCTACAGTCAAACATTTTAAGCAGTTCTAATGGAGTTCAGAACTAGTTGCAAGGTAGTGGTGTCTGCTGCTCTTTTTATCTGAACACTGAAAGTGTGAGCCTGCAAAATACACAGTCTGATAACAAGAAGCTTCATAAGTTGCACAGTATTGCCTGGGGCCCTCTGATATTATACTAGGAGGGAAATAATAACTTGGGTAGAGATGTCATAAGCAATCCAGCTAAGATTTTGCTATAGCATGAGTAAATGATGAGGTATTATACCTAGCAAGCAACTAGAAAGAAGGATATTTTCATACCCTACCTTCATCTATCTAGAGAGTCAAGGGTGTGTTGTGCAAATCATTCCTGATAGCTCTGCTTCCTGAAAGTGGTGTCTGTAAGTATGATACAAAAAAAGCTCACTTTTATTTTATAATATCCTTCCTGCAAGCTTCACCGAGCTGTTTTGTTATCTCTGTATTCTAGTATTTCAGTAGCTGTGGGTAGCTGTAGCTTTAATAAACACACATTACTAATCTTGTGGTTAAATATATTTAAATAATATGCCTCATTAGATGACATATTTTGTGTAAGTTACATAGAACACCAAGCAACATGCCTCTCTAAATAAACAAAGAAAATCAGTAATAAAACAAAAATTCATTGTATAATGTAACACATTTCTTAGATAATACTATGGAGAAAAGATATGTTACATTTGCCAGACAATGGAACACTGTTCTTATGACTCTCTGATTCCAGATGACCAGAGACAGCAAATAGAAGAGTGTTGTAAGACATCCAGGGGAAAAAATTATACTGCTTTCCACTATGATTATCTTTGAAGTCACCTAAACTCAGACCACTTTACAAATTTCAAAATGCTGGGAGCAGATCTAGAAAGTGCTCAGCTAATGCTGAATAACAAAAATAAATGGGAAGACATTTAAGGGATGACAAGACGTGGGTATTACATTAACATTACTAAAGCCATGTGGCTGGCAATCAAAATATTGGCTAAAAGACTCTGGGGGTTAATGTTATTAGATATTATGACATCATGAATCTTTAAAAATGCTGAAAGGTTCCAGAGTTTTTAATGCAGGGATATTTTATCTTTCCCAGGAGCCAAAAGTTTCCACAGACATCCTATGCAGTTACATAGATATTTCTTATTTAAAATGTAGGGGAGAACTGTGGTAACTTTTAGCAAATGTTGACTAATGGTGAACACTTTTCTTATCCTTAGATGTTTTCACAGTGGTAGGGGCCTGCTACCCCTCTTCCCAGAGCTTAGTAACCCCTTCCTCTTCCCTTGGTTTCAGAGAGGCCCACAGTTCCCCCTGGTCTTTGATATGCTGCCTGGTAGGACTCCTGGTTTCCCAACCTTACAATGGGGAATGGATTCTTCTTGGGGGTTACCAAGTGATGTCCTTTCTTTGCTCATCATTTCTTCCTACAGTCACTGAGAGCAGTGGGACACACTCACACACACGAGTCCTGCTTTCACTGGAATAGAAACAGGTAGCAGCACTTGATAATCCTTAGTATTTAGGATTATCTGGGCAGGCTGAAGACATCTAAAGATGATTCGTTAAGTGTCAAACCCTGACATCTGACACCTATGTGTTCATATGGTCCCATCATTTAGTTAGAAGTGGGCTATTTCCGAACTACCTGTGACTGATTTGTTATAAAACCATTGTGCTCTAATATGATTATTCATCCTCTTAATAATTGATAAGGATACTGATAACTGAGTTCCTACTTCCATTGGAAGATATCATTGAGTCTACAGAAGACACAGAAAAGGACATATAGGTATGTGATTAATGAGAATGTCTTCATTTAAATCAGAGCAGATAAAATAGGTTTTAAAGTCATGTAAAACCTTGTGCTTCAGGACATAAGCAAATCTATGACTGACAGGGGTTAGGAACAAATTTCCCCTGCATTGCAGGTTTTTGCATAGTTCTTGCTTAAGATATTTCCCACACTTCTTTTAATGAAACAGCTGGTAAAAGTCAATGTCAGAGGCAGGATACGGGAATAGATGAACAAGTGGTCAGATCTAGTATGGCTTTTCCTATGTTCCTACAGCCTTATATAAGTGCACTCTAATTAAAAATCTCTCTGTTAAATTTTACCTTGTTTCAATACTAGTGTTCCATTTGCGGAGATGAGGACTGAAATGTTGCCTAGGAAAGGAAGACATTGATGAGTGCAGTAACTGGCACTGATGAATTTTTTTGTTGTATTAAAGCATTGTAACAATACAAACCAAAATGATGATATCCTATTTCTGAGATCACAACCTTCTATAACTGCATGTATAAAAAAATGTTAACTAATGCAGGAAAACTCCTGTATATATACTCAAGTACTCATTTTTGCTTTTCAGTAGCTACCAATGATGTGTTTCTAGCACTAATATAGTTCACATCGCAGTGGAATTTAAAATTAGGCATTTAAAGGCACAGTGCATTCAGATGACTTTTGATCTTAAGAACACTTACAAACTTATAACTAGAAATCAACACATCAGACAATCAAAGGCCAGTTGTTTAGGGCAGTGTTTCTCAACCTCTTTGATACCAGGGACCTTCCTAAACTGTGTCAGGAAGATCTCAGGAACTGGCCCCGGTCCATGGATTGGTCCTTGAGAAATTCTGGTTTAGGGGTTTGTTAATTGCAGTGGGAGGCTATTTTAAGTAACACTTTTTGTCTTTTCTGTGAAATTCCCCCAATATGTTAAATCACAAACTCCTAGTATGCCTCACTGGGACAAAAGGTTAAGGAAAATTATTGACTTAATGTAACAGTGTTTCTGCACCTTCTTTGACCTGACAATTCATGGTGAGCTGGTAAATAACCCTTATTCTACTGTCCAAGCACTTTTAAGGTTTCTGCTGATTGTATACTATTAAAAGAACATAGCCCTGTGTTTTTCTTAGGGCACTGTTAGATCTTAAAGGCCTGGGCACGAACTGGAATCCTCCAAACTTGTGGTGAAGGACATTTTAATACAATGCTGCAAATACCCAGGAATTTTCCGATAACCTTTGGTAAGCTGTTGAGTTGAAATGCCAGCTATCCTCTATGACATAATATAGCTATGGATAATACTTTATTTATTCTTGATCAAACTTATGAGTACTGAGCATCTATTGACCTTCTGTTTCTCTATACCTTACATTTAACCCATTTTATAGGTAACAATCTGCTTCAGCTTTTTCAGCCTAATAGGGCATAGACTCTCAGCATTAGTGTCATATTCTGGGTTATCTAGAATAATTTAAATTTATCCGTATGCTTTTCCCGGAACCAGTTCAGATTCTGTTGCTGTTTTTCTGACAAATCTTGGCTTTATGGAATTGCATAACTCCTCTAAGCTGTTGTCTAAACTTGATGTATGATAACTCTCATTTCTATGCTTTCACTTTTAAGGCAGTGTAACACAGGCACAGCGCTGCAGCCTGTAATGAATTAACAGAATCCTGCCTCCCACCATGGCTGTTTGGGGCAGAAGTATAAAAGAGAGGGAAGCTGGCTCAAAGGTGAACTAAGGGCAAAATAGCTCTCCTGGCTGGTTAAAGCAGGAAAAAGCCACCTGGGGATTACTGTCCAATGATTTTCAGTTTAGCTTTATTATTTGTTGTGGACAATGAGATGAGAACTGAGGAAAGGATCTTGAAAGATGAATGCCTGAGGTTTTATTTTACTTCCCCGGGGGAGAAACTGCCCACTAGCTTGCAGGCAGCTATACAGCTATATATTGTGTTCCTGTTTGCTTGTTTAAAATTTGAGGACACAAGTAAAGCCAGAGGTTACTGTAAGGTCATAAAGATACCATAAAACACCACACTAGCCGATCAGAGACATAGAGATTCTGACAAGTTTTTGATAGTTTCCTAAGATATTTTTCTTCGTATTTTTTGGGAAGTGGACTTTGTGGGTTCAATCTTGTGAGGTTTTAAGTGACTCCATTTCCTATTGACTTCTGTGGGATTTTGATGATGTTCCAAACCTCCCAGCATCTGTCCTTATTAATGTTTCTGTATTAAACTAAGATTGGAGACACAATACAATTTCCAGCACTGCAAAAATGCAAGGTTATAGAGTTCTCTATTTTCCCAAATGAGTTGAAAACATTAATATTTTCCATTGTTTCTTTCCTCGTAGAGCTAACAAATACCCTTTACTCAGTTACGTCCCAATATAGCAAATTTTCAGTCTGTCAAATGTATCCTCTCAAATGGGCTATATTGTTGCACCAAAAAATTAATTCCTGAATGTCTTCAAGGCTATCCTGGGCTTCTTGAATTAAACAATCCAGCTTTTTACTGATATGAGATTTATTGTTCTGTGTTCTGGGATTTCTGTCCTTTATTTTCCCAACCTCCTTTAGAAACATTCATATTTAAAATACTATAGCTATGTTAGTGGCTATAATATATAGCAACACAAAGGGTGAAAACTCACTGGAATTAGAGCACTTCGCAATGAACAAGCAGAAGAAACAACAGCATTTTTTCTGACTATTTAGGGCCTCACTGTGGATTCTTCACATATTTCAACAGTTATATTATCAACAATATGTTTGAGCAGCATAGCCTCTATATGTAGCATTTGTCTCAAGAATCTGTGGCTTGTCTCAGGAGTGATCTGCACTATTTGACCTACCATAGTTACTGGTCCCAGCCTTTTTGATATTAGTTGGCAATGTTATAAACAGTAATTTAATTTATTTTTCTAGAGATCCAGGTTATAGCTCACTAAATGTATTTATTATACGTCAAATAACTATTTGTTAAAAATATTTATCATACATCAAAGTAATTTTCACATGTATTAGCATCTTTTAAAAATATTAACGTAAAGACTTTTTGAGGAGCTGAGACTTTATACAAGATGGAGGTTGATATGTTTATGAACAGGATTATATGATGGGGAGAATAGTACTTGGAATAGCCAAGGACTGGACTTGATGACCCAGGAGATCCTTTCCAGTCCTATGTTTCTATATGTTGAACCAACTATCTTAGAGGAGATATCAACCATAAACAAACAATATAAAAGAAACAATTAATTATAAAATAACCATATGCTAATCTTTAATTATTATAGCTTCATTATGCTTTAAAAGCTCCTATACTGCAGTACACTGTGTTCTAGTAGTAATAAACTCAACCTCCTAACATTGTTTTAAGAGCAGATCATGTGTGCGTTTCATTCTTTGTTGTAAGCTGCCCGTGTATGAATCCTCCGGTTTTTGTCAAGGCTGATTTGGCTGAAGAATTAATCCGTTTAAGGAGTTTTCAAAGTCCCATAAAATTGTAAGTCCCAAAAAAGTGACCAATGTCACTGTGCCAGCCATACTGTAGCTAATCCATTTCTCAGGAAGAATTTCCTCACTACCATCCATCTTGGTTTATTAGAAGTATGGTAAATCTCCCAGTGACAATTTTAAAAAGAGCTAATTATTATAAATGGTGTATTTTTTATTTTTT
The DNA here is from genome assembly GCA_007922155.1 of Mesoclemmys tuberculata. NCBI lineage: Eukaryota > Metazoa > Chordata > Testudines > Chelidae > Mesoclemmys > Mesoclemmys tuberculata. The sequence continues at coordinate 61,821,383 of ML675613.1, read as the reverse complement.
GTGTAACAATTTTCAGTTCCTGACTATAAAATGTTTGAAAGTCCATCTTCAAGAGGCATCCACTTCAAAATATTAGTAAGTTTTTCAGTGCAACTTACTTTTTGTTATAGATTCACTCTATTAAACAACCACAGCCGCAACTGAAATGTCAGAATACCTACAAGAAATCAGCTCTTGGATGCGAAAGAGCCGGCTCAAGCCAAATCAAAGTAATATCAGAACAAGCCCTGGACACTGGTTAGTAATGATGGTCAGAACTAGCTTTGAAGAATTAGCCAAGATGTTGTCTCCACCTTACATTGAAGGCATACAGTCAAAACGGTACAAAGCCTTAGGATCCTGTTGATCATTAAGCTTGGGTGAACAAGCATAATATCTGAATACTGTATACCTTTTCTCCTCCAGCTCACTACAAAACTTTTAATCTTCCTCCTAGATGAGCCTTAACCCCAAAAAGGGAGATATACCAGAGACTTCTTGAACCCACTAGGGTCTTCAATATTGCCCCCGATTTTACGTGGAAGGCACTCACATACTATAGTGATAAAAAACAGCATGAAACCATAAAATAGACAGAAGTCATTTGAGCCCAGTGTGATCTACTATATGAACCATAACTGAGAAGGCCAAAGCTCTCTGAGCGGATTTTGTTTGAAATAGTTGCTTGCTGTACTATTGCTAACTTTATAATACATAAAGCAAAGGAGAGGGAAAATAAAGACAAATGTATGGAAATTATTACTAAAAGAGTGAATGTGGTGTAATCCAATTTTACAAACATTCAGTAAAAACTTTCAGTTTAAAAGAACTGTGCAGTAATCTGGTCTAAGGACATTAAAAACTATTCAGTAAACTGTCCATTTATCAGCTAGAGAGACACGTTGGTCCTGGTTGTCAGAGTTTGTGACTCACTTACAAATATGATAACTTAAAAAATAAAACAGAAACATTGTTTATGTGAGCACTCTCCTCAATGCAACAGTAGATTTCCCTTTCACCAAAACAAGCACCTTCTTGACGACTATTCAAGAATAAAAGGGAATGGCTGTATCGCAGTCCAATCTGAAATAAAACCAAAGAGGGTTTTGCTCCATGAGTAAATTATCCCATCAACATGTTTCGACTATGCAGAGGGGCACACTCTCCGCGCCACCATAGGAAACATTTATAAGTTTATTGATGAATTGGTACAATTTAATCTATATCTGTTAATAAGAGTTAGGTAGGTACTTTTCTTAGAAAGGATGATAACAATACGTTAATGTAACTTGGCTTTGCAGACATCTTTCTCGAATAAAGCAAATATTACATTATAGATTTAACTTTCTGCCACTCAAAGCCAAAATTCTGAGCTCATATGAACAGTGAAGTCAGTGGGAAAAAGCCCAGTGTTCAGTGGTCAGTCCGTTGGTTTATAAAGTAGCCATTTGAGAAAAGCCACATGATTTGAATATGATTTGTAACGGTGAAATAGCTGCATTTCCTCTGGATCACCATGCCTTGTGGAATTCACAGGGCTTCCATTTTACCACTGTAGTATTTGATCAGCCCTTTTAAAAAATATTTTAAATGCTTGTGTTTATACACATTTTGAATTCTGTCCTCACCCAGGGAACACTCCAGTTAAAAAGATATGACATTCCTAAAAATCCATGCTCCTGGAGAAGGCAAAAGAGGAAAAGTCAGGTCTGTGGGTAGATCTTTTGAACAGAGGTACAGAATATCATACAACATTTGGATACTGGGGGGATGGATATGTAAAGGAAATCATTTATTCCAGGTTTTTTTGGGGGTGTATAGCATTACCTGCATGACTTTCCATCTCTACATTGAAAGATTATGTTACCTAGTGGACAGCTCACTGGAGTGGATCCCAGGACAGCTGGGTTCTGTTCCTAGCTGTCAGGGGCCTGTAGAGGGCCCTTTACTCCTCTATCCATTAGTTTCCCTGTCAGTAAAATGATACTTACCTGTGTAAAGTGGTTTTAAGCTCTCAGGATGAAGACCTGTATTTGAGCTAAGTATTACTACTTATCAGTCATTTATTATTATCATATTTGGAAGTATTAAATCTCTTAATGAGCCCCATAAGTCAATGGAAGGACTCCCATGGACTTCAGAGGGCACTGGAATTAGGCCCATAGTTACTTCTGCATTTTGTTTTAAAATAAGAATATACCTATGGCTTCCAGAATAGACCTTTTAAATTAGAGTATGTGATTTTTTTGGAGGCCATTATCTTTAGAATCAAGTCACTGATGTCTCTATCTCCAAATCATTTTCTAAGTTACTAAAGTTTTCACCCTAATTTAGAAAATTTCTTATAACTTTGGACATTAGAGATTTGTCTTTTCTCACAAATTTATATGCCATCATATAGGAGCAGACCCTTGTCTTCATATAACAGATGTATTTGCTAGTATATTGCAGTTAACAAAGAATATAGCTCTTGAAAATGCCTGCAGCTGTTGTGATTTGAATATTAAGATGCTTTCCCCTACTATTGCCCACACTCCTTTGCATAATGTTTATTTCCTAATTTTGTAATCTGAAATAATATAACATTCTTGATCTAACATGCATATGTACAGTTGTAATATGCTTAAAACTTGTGATAAAAAATAAGTAGACTTTTATGCTCCTTGAAAGTGGAAAAACTAATAGTAGAAGCAAGAACCAGGCACAATGTTCAAACTCATCCATAATCCTGACCAGTAAAAGATCAAGTATTCCAGTCACTGACTTTTCCTGAAAATAGATTGCTACCCAGCCATTACTTTCTGATGATAGAGGAGACGTGTGGTGGGAGCTATAAGGTAGGAACAATCACATCACGTGGTGAAAGTGGAATATAGTGGTTACAGTTGGGGACAGAGTCAGAACCCCTGGGTTCTGTTTCCAATTTTGTAATTCACTCTGTTGTGATTTTGGCCAAAACACTTTTATGCCTCCCAATTTACCCATCTGGGAACTAGGCCTCATAACACCTACATCCAATAGGTGTTGAGAGTCTCAAAATGATTTGAAATATGTAGATGAAAATAGCTTTTCCCTGATACAGCTAGGCTGAAAGTCTCATGTATATTTCAGAAGACAGAGTCACCTCTGGTGGAGGAGATGTGGTCAGTAGAGGTGGTGAGCAAGGAGTAGAGATGAACATATAGGTGGGAGGAACATGAAGTAATAATGAGCAGGGGAGCCCTGTAGTAGCTCTGAGGTTAATATTTAGGGATGAAGAGGGAGAGAGTAAAGTGAACATGTTTTCCTATCCTTGCATTTGTACATTATTTCTTGTTATTTTTCTCTCCCTTCCATTACTTTATTTTAACTCCCCAAACACATTTGTTTTCATATCACTTCCCCCCCCACTCGCCCCTCACTTCTTCACCAGAAACCTGACCACACAGAGAAAATTTTCAAGTCCTCATCACCAGTCTGAAAAGACAGCTAGGTCTTTCAGACTTGCTCCCAGTCCTTACTGGGTCTCAGAATCCCCTTTTTCCACTCTCATTTCCCTGAATTTCCCCATGGTGGTTTGAGTCTGCTCTTCAGTCCCTTCCCACATACTCTTATGTAGAGCCTCTGTTTCTTTCTCTTCTCCCTGCTATTGACCAGGATGAGGTACCCTGGCCTATCAGTCAGAGCAGGAGACAGGTCTAATGGATATAGCAGGCTTCCGAACTTGGAAACAAAGCCAAGGGTCAGCACAGACAACTGCCAATTACCAGAGCCAGGAATCAAAGCTGAAGGTCAGAACCAGGATGAGATACCAAATGCCAGAGCCAAAGGTTACACCAGAGTCAAAGTTACAGGCCAGGATTAGAGCCAGGACCACTAACTGCTTGTTGAAAGTGAGGCATAAGAGCAGGAAGCAGAGGAGAGGCAAGAATAGAGCACAGTGGGAACGGGAGCAAAGGCAGGGGTGAGGCAGGAACAGCACAGGGAGAATGGTCCAATGAAGCCACAAGAGAAAATCCCCAATTGCTCAGACAACTGCCTGTATGTCCTTCTGGCTTAAATAGAGTGGTTGGACAAATCGGTGTAGCTGAGAAAGCCTCTAGTCCTGGCTCCTGGGTTCAGAATGCAGTCCTACTAGCTTCTTAGCCAGCTAGCTTTTTGGAAATGTGGGATGGAGGTGAGGAGGTGATAACTGTTTGGGCACTCCTATGCATAGGTTCAAGATCTAGGCCCTTACACTTCCAGTGGTGGGTGAAATGGGAAGGGAGGGGTTGGGAGATGGGGGTCTCTGTATTTGTCCTCAGTGCCCCTTTAGGACTGTAGAAGAAAGCTTTACTGCCTCAGTTTCCTCCTCACCATGGACTCTGTCAGTTTTTTAGTTTTAGGATCAGAGCCAAGAAAAGGTTGAGGAGCAAAGCAAAGGTTGAGGAGATTAAGGTAGCAGGAAGAGCAGAGGAGCGGAAAAGCCCGGAAAGAGGAGCACTCCAGCCAGGCAATTCACTGGTTTGAAGGAGTTAGTGGTGGGAGATGGAATGAAAAGCATCACCTAGTTGAGAGTTGGTGAGAAGCAGATTCTCAACAAAAAGGCAACACCTAACTTGGATGGGGATATTGCCTTTCTGCTGGAAATCTGTCCTTGACATAGCCTCTATTCTGAGGACTGTGAGGTTCTATAACATAGTTTGGGTGGAAAGGTTTATGTGGGGGTTGTTTCCACTCCCTTCTGTCATCTTTATGCCATTAGAAAGGGGCCAACACTAAAGGAAAAGTCCTTATTCATGCAGATTTGGGAAACTGAATTAGAGGAAGATTTTCAAAAGTACTTAAGGGATTTATGGAGCACACAAGTCCTATTGTTTTTCCCTCTCTACTACTACTATTCCATTTTCCAATATATAGATGTCCTGGTGGCAGGTATTCCATCAATCATGAGAATTAGAATTCACTTTTTAAAGTGCCTTTGCTTTTTAATAATTTACAAAGCACACTACTTTGTGACTCTACTAGTTCTATGAACATTATATTTAAAGAAAGCCATTTTACACTATGGCATGAGGGCCCTTGACTTAGTCTTTGAAAATGAAAGAGAAGGCCCCAGTGAGACAGCTTCATTCAGAACACTGGTGTCAGAGCTTAGCCAGATCAGGTCTTTGAAATCCACCTGTCTTGTTGGCCACAAGGCAGCAAATCTCTGTGAAGCTGAAAGATCATGCAGTGCTACCATGACCAGCAGCACCATCACTGCCATTCACCTTTTGACTTTGATGATAACTGACATTGCCCAGTATTAAAGGACGGCAGTAACTATTTGCATTACTGTCTACATTTTATTGCCCTTTAGAGAAAATGGAAAATACATTTTCCCAGTGCAAATGTAGGAAATAAGCAAATAGCCAATAAAGTAGTATGTTTTTCTGCTTTATACCTAACAAAAGTAAAATAATCTTTTGCCTCTATCATCCTTACTGTTACCCTGGGCTAAACAGAATCAAATCCCGAGCTGACTAGTTAACATTAAACAGTTAGCTGCCATTATGATGTAACCTGTTTGACTATTGAATTAATTACATATGCAGAGCCAAAGTCTTTTGTACACGTACATGAGGGCAGAATTTGATCCACTGTGTATATTGTTTTCCACTACTTCCTAATGACCCATATTTAGCTATGTTTAGCCTAACTTCTTATAAGCAAGAGAACAAAGTGTATCTCTTAAGGAATACTGTTTGGCTCAGACATACAATACACCTCTACTAGAGAAATGTGTCCTTTCCCATACGAGATATGCTAATTCAGTACTTGTCATCCTAGGCTTCTATTTGCCATACAGTTGCTTAATCCATTGGATCTGCAAACCTTGTCTAGAACTACCAAATGATCAGACTGTGTCATTTTATTTTCCATACTCCCATCATACAATCAGTTCAGAAGTACCAAGAGAGCAGCATTTATTCAAGCATTACAGCACCTCTGCTTCTGGCCCCAGATGGAGATGAGACTAAAGTGTGATTTAAAAAATGGCAAAGAAAATGTGTGACAGATTGAAATGAAAAGGCTTTGTTGATAGTTGGTGATACAGTAAAGTGAAATACATTCCCATGGTCCCTAAACAATATGTGCAGTGCTAGAATACAGTATTACTTGAGCATATTCGTTGAACTCAATGAGAATCCAAGTCAGAAAAGACTAAAATCATTTGTACATCTGCTGTAGTCCCCCAAGTTCTGAGACAACCATACCCATGCTTCTTATTTTATATTTGATATGACTCTGGCATCCATGAATTTCAGAGGCCTAAAGGTAACAATATAAATGTTAAAAGAACAAGAGTCCTGTAGCACTTTAAAGACTAACAAATTTAATTTTTGCAGGCAGAAGCTTTCATGGGCTTTAACCCACTTTGTTAGATGCAGGGAATGGAAATCAGATAGATGGTATATATATACAGTCAAGGGGAAGGTACAACAATGAGGGAGGTATGTAGTAGCAAAGTCCATACAGTTAGAGTAGGTGAGGCCTATTCACAACCATTAATTAGAAGGTGAGAATGTGTGAACAGTGACAATTACTTCTTGTAATGAGATAACCATTCCAAGTCCCTATTCAGATTCAGTCTGATTGTGTCAAGTTTGCAGATCAGTTCGAGCTCTGCAGTTTCTCTTTGAAGTCTGTTTTTGAAGTTTATTTGTTGAAGTATGGTAACTTTCAAGTCAGCTACAGAGTGTCCTGGGAGATTGAAGTGCTCTCCAACTGGTTTATGGGTGTTCCCATTTTTTATGTCTGATTTGTGTCCATTTATTCTTTTGCGTAGTGACAGTCCGGTTTGGCCAATGTACATGGCAGAGGGGCATTGCTGGCACATGATGGCATATATTACATTTGTAGATATGCAGGTGAATGAGCTCCTTATAGTGTGGCTGATGTGGTTAGGATCTGTGATGGTATCACTAGAGTTGTGTGGGCAGAGCTGGCAATGGGGTTTGTTGAAGGGATAGGTTCCTGGCTTACTGTTCTTCTTGTATGATGTATGGTTGCCAGTGAGTATTTGCTTCAGGTTGGAGGGCTGTCTATAAGCAAGGATAGGTCTGCCTCCCATGGCTTGAGCGAATGAGGGATCATCTGCTTGGATAGGTTGTAGATCCTTAATGATGTCTTGGAGAGATTTATGCTGGGGGCTGTAGGTGATGGCTAGTGGTGTTCTTTTGTTTTCTTTGATGGGTCTGTCCTGTAGTAGGTGACTTCTGGGTACTCGTCTGTCTCTGTCAATTTGTTTCTTCACCTCTTCAGGTGGTTATTGTAGTTTTAAGAATGTTTTATAGAGATCCTGTAGGTGTTTATCTCTGTCTGAGGGATCAGAGCAAATCCGGTTGTATCTTAAGGCTTGGCTGTAGACAATGGATCATGTAATGTTTCCAGGGTGGAAGCTGGAGGCATGAAGATATGCATTGCGGTCAGTTGGTTTTACGTACAGGGTGGTATTAATGTGACCAAACTTTATTTCTATTGTAGTGTTCAGGAAGTGGATTTCTTGTGTGGACTGGTTGTGACTAATGCCTCTCTTGCCCAGTAGTGTTGTAATACTGTAGTAGTGTTGTAGGCAATCCTTGCTCCATTCACCTTGTTTGTTTCAAAGAGAGACCCAGCACGTGTACTCAACAGGGCAGATTTAGCCAGGTGTTCCCTAAAGTTAAAATATAGGGGATCTCTCTGGTAAATCTGGTAAATACTTTGAAAATGTAATGGATTATGTCATCTAGTAGTAACATTTTCAAAAGCTGTCCTTTTCTATGTAATTTACTGACATTAAATAAATAATTTTGGTGGCTTGTCAAACATTTCTGACATTGTCATCTTATTCATATCAAGTGAAGAGTGCTGTCTTTATACAAAGGTGTTAAGAAGGGCAGAGGACTGACATGCACATGCCAAGCAAAGGAATACGCTTGGTGTTGAAACAGATCATTTTATATTTTTACCTGGATTGAATCATCATAGCTTGGCCCTGTGTGCACATTTTGAATATGCGTAGCCCATGTACACATGAATTTGCACACACAATTATCATAATTACATGTGTACATGTCTAAGCATTTTAAGCTGGTTTGTACATGCAGTGGTGGTAACTGTATGTGTAAATGTGGGAGCACACAGTGGTTTTTTTGCATTCAGGCAATGGTCTTTACCAACTCAAATTTTTACTTATATCAGAAAGGAAAAAAGAAGGAAAGATCAGCTAATGCTTCTGTTGTTGTCTTTGCTTTAATAACCAAAATTGGACACAATACTCTAGATGTGGCCTCATCAGCGCTGAATAGAGGTGCCTACCTATAATGAATTGGACTGCTGAAGAGATGAACTGTAAACCCAGAGCATTCATTAGGTTGGAGCTTTGGGAAAGGATGTTCTTAAACTACTGGAAAGCCGGGGTGGGGGCGGTGTCAGCAGTGGTCCTGGAAACCTAGTGCAGCTGACGCACAAGGTTCCATTTCTCAGAAGTGGTAACAAAAAGAGCATGTGCCTAGGAAGTGTGCCAGAGAGACCAAGGAAAGGGACAGTTCTGAAGCCTATTCAGACCAAGGAATGCTTAAGTGCACTTGAGGCTAGTGTGTGAGGCCCAAATATAACTGCCTGGTGAGTGTTCAGCAAAGGGACTCTATCAGGTCTGCGTGTGACACCAGCATATAAAATGATACACATTTTCATTTGCATTGTGCCTAAAAAAAGTATCAATGGCAAGACAAAACACCTGTAAGTAAGTATGCCCTATTACTCCATTGCACAAGTATGTAAGGTAGCTTACAAATAAGCCCACAATGAATAGTAAAATATTCAAACAATCAGTTCTATAACTTTAAGCTAATTAGTAATTACATGATAACAATATCAACCTAGAGAGCTCTACTGCTGCAGCAGAAGATCATGGGTTGTACTTGAAAGCACTTGGTAAAACTATTTTTCTGGATTACCCAGCAAGTCACCTTCTGACCCAGGGACCCCTTGACTGCCTCATTTCTAAAAGAGACATGATGCTTTTACAAAAATAAAGGAAAATCCAACCTGTTACAAATGTGAATAGGACCTATCTGTGATATGGGGAAGTGAAAAAGGTGGGAATAAAGGTACTCCCACTTTTGCCATCTCCTGGTTGAAGTTTCTTCATAGATTCAAGCATTCCAAGGCCAGAAGAAGGGACCACTGTGATAATCTAATCTGATATCCTGCATAACACAGGGCATAGAACTTCCCCAAAATAATGCCTAAAATAAATGTTTTAGAAAAACATCCAATCTTGATTTTTAAAATGTAATGATGGAAAATCCACCATGGCACTTGGTAAATTGTTCTAATGGTTAATTACCATCCTTGTTAGCTTCAGCTTCAAGACACAGGACAGTGTTACATAGTGAGAGACTGAAGAGCCTATTATCAAAAATTTGTTCCAAATTTAGTTTCTTATAGACTGTGGTCAAGCCACCCCTTAACCTTCTCTTTGTTAAGCCAACTAGATTGAGACTCCTTGAGTCTAACACTATAAAGCATGTATTCTAATTCTTCAAACATTCTCATGGCTCTTCTCTTCTCCAATTTATCAACTTCCTTTTTGTATTGAGGACCCCAGAACTGGACACAGTATTCCAGCAGTGGTCACACCAGTGCCAAATACAGAAATAAAATAACCTCTTTACTCCTCCTATTTACTAGCTGTAAATTCCATTAAATCCTCCAATGAGCCAATGGTCTTCTTTTTACCCTCAGGAGAAAAATCTGGTACTCCTATCAGGACTAGTTCAAATTCATGTTAATTTATTGGCAAAAGGGTCATTTATCCCCTCCCAAAGTCACTGCTACCCAGCAATGTCCCATTCTTCCATTGTTCAATCCTTCCAATGGCCACCTGGCAGAATTAAAAAAAGAGGTAATTTAATCTTTATCATCTAATATAATAGGAATTTATATATCATGTACATACATATAGTTAAAATTTGAAATACAACCCCCACCCCTGCCAACAAAACACAAACAAAAAACTACAAGGAACCTCAGGAGGTCTCACCATGATTCAAAGGCCCAATCAATAGTGTTGTCTCCTGCAGCTTGTCTGATTTAATGACTTTGCATCTCACTGTGTCTGTGTAACAAGTGCAAGCAAAGTGGAAAACTTTTTTTTTTAAATTTAATTTCACTGGAGGCTAAAACAAAGGAGTTTCAGGAATTAGACTCTCACCCTCTAAGTATCTCTTGCTAAATCACTTTTCTCTTCAAAATGAACACCTGTGGATATTGTTGTTCTTGATGATTCTCACATATGCACATTGTTATTACATAATATTGAATAGCAGTGATATTGGATTATCATATTAACCTCTTGTCTGTGCTTCTTTTTTAAATGTTTTTAAAAAGGAAATCCTGGTAATCTCTGCTTATTTTTGCTTCTTAACTTCTTATGTCACAGAGCCAGGAAGACTTCTAAGTAGAGCTCTTTAAAAAAAAATCTAAATTTCAGTTTTCCAATTAAAATTGGTCCAAATTTTGAAGTTCAGTGAAGGAAAAAAAAAAGAAGAAAATGTTTTCAGTTAAATTGTCATTATTTTCCCCCTCGTTTTTCCATAGAACAGGTACATATTTTATTTTTTTGATGAAAGAAAGAGGGAATAACATTGATAAAATATTTAAAATATTTTTCACCATTATTTTGTCTTTACCAAGATTTTTTCTAAGTTGTATCAATAGAAATAAGAAAGACAGTCAAATTGTTAGAATTAGGTAGAAATATGTGGACACTTTACTTTTTTTTTTTTTTGAGAAATCCAATGAATAAAATGCTACACTGAAATACACTCTGAAGTTGGAATATTGTTATGGTATACAATCTGTCTTTCATAAGCTCTGATTTATCATTTTTATAAATGTCCAATAATTGTCAATAATTTCAAAAAAATGTATCCAGGAAATCTCAACAGATTGGTTAACAACCCGAAAGCTCAATTCAAATTAAAATAATTACCAGCAATGTTTGGAGAAAAAGGAGTTGGAGCTATTTCCTCCTTTCTTTTTGCCTTTAGACAAAGACATTTTTTTCAACATTTGATGTGCGAGGACAATCCAGCCTTTTGAAACAGATAACCATGAAAGATGGCTTTACCTGAGCTGAAGACCCAGTATATTCATTACATTTTGTGTGATATGTTATTCATTTGGATACATACAAATGTTTGAATATGGATAATTTATCCTTTCCCACTATGTTCACAACATACCCTGTATTTCACTAATAATCTCAACATGAATAACCCTATTTTTCTACCATTGAAATCAATGGATGTTTTGTCACTGACTACAATGCAAGAAGGATCAAGTTCACAGTGGCAGTATGTGTGGGAGAGGAAATCTGTATTTGCCAGATTTCAAAGTGTTTTTATGTTTATTAATATTCTTTTATTTATATAGATACATTTTGTAGATTACCTTCATGGACAAGAGGCAAGAATTACTGCTGCCACATAATACATAACTCAGAAAGTATGAAAAAAGCATTGTTCAACATATAAGGCCAAATTTTCAGACAATGGCTTCTGATTTTCCAGATACAATTTTGTGCTAACAATTTAGTTAGTTTAGATGCCCCAAGTCACTGCTGGACATCTAGTTGATCTACCTTATAGTTTTAAATAATTCTGGGTTTACAACTGTACCAATAAAAAAGAGAGACCAGTTAATGTCTGACAGATGAAAATTTGACTCATTATTAACTTCATACACTGTGCACGGCAGTGTAGTGAGATAGTGTCCTCCTAATAGTCCCTTGCTCAACCCCATTCAGATTAAGACTATGGCCATAGGGAAGTGGTTAGGGACTACACACCCATTTCATCCCCCTGAGAACAAGTTAGGATGCAGAAAGTTGGATGCAGTGGAAGGAGCTCTGGCTTCCCTCAGTCCCACTGGCCTGGTGCTCAGAAGGGGAATAAAGTACCACGACAAAGGGTGAGGTAATTTACTCTCTCCCCAAAGCAAAGAGGAAGCATGGCTGGAATTGTGTTTTAGGCCTGGTCTACACTGGCTGCGGATTTCAGTGGCAGTCAACAGGAGATATGCAAGCTACGTACAGTAACTTGTGTATCGTCTGTCAACTTCCAAACCTCTACTTACTGCAGCATCTCCACTGTGCTATGCTGATGGGAAATGTCAACTTCCGGGTTCGACTGAGTGAATCTTCACAGTGCAGCTGGCAGTGTAGACATAGCCTAAGTCACAAATCACAATTTGGTTTGCTTCTTGGGCAATGCAACTCAACTTTCTTTCACTCAGATTGCAAACGTTCAGTCTAGTCCACATTAACTACATAATGGAAAAGAATATAATAGTGGTCATTAAAAGCTGTCTTAAGTTTGAATTTGCAAAGTATGTGAGGAAAAAACCAAACACATACACTCTATCACAGAGCACTAGTGCAGCAATAACAGGCAGAGCATGCTGCAGTTCCTTTTTAAGGGAGGGACTGTTACCCATTGTTAATAAATTCTGCATTTTTTAAAATCTGTTATAGTTCTGAGAGTTTTAACCTATTTTTTGGTTAATCGTTTTTCTCTTGAATAGGATTTACGTGATTGCATCTCATCTCCCACATTTGGACTTACGTGAGCAAGATGTTAACATCTAATTTGACACTGAAGAGACCATGGTATACAAACTGGCACCTACGTTTCAACCGTCAACTAGCAATCATTTTATTTGCTTACATTAATTTATGTGAATAAGCAAAAACAACCATATTTTAATGACAAGCACTGACTATGTAACAACATGGTCAAAATTTTGGAACCAGTAGGCTCGATGTACTATAACTTTGCTCAGCTCTTCTCAAGGACCTCAAACAATTTCTAAGGCAGCCACAGAAACTTTATAACACCCACAGTTATACTGAATCAATACAGAAACTAAAAGATCTTGCAAAATATTGCTTATCAAGAAAATTCAAGAGAACCCCCCCCCGAAAAAAAGTAGTGTTGGGGGGGATATAAAGGAAAAGTGAAAGTTCCTCAAAGAAAGAATTAGGAAGAAAATTGTTACCAGCCAACTGATAGCCAGGTAGCAAGGAGTATAGTAACAACAGGTTACAATAAACAACAATAGTAACAATAAAATTCATCCTTTCTGTAAGGAAATGCCACTCCTGTTGGCTTTATCAAAGCCTGACACCACTAATATGAGAGTTGAATTTGGTCTAGCAAGTGCTGCAGGTGAGGGAGGCTAAAAGCCAGTGGTTTAGAGAGATTATCTGTCCTCATTCACAAATATCTATAAACTGCTAACAAATTAAATTGATAAAGTAATACATTGATGAACAATACATTTTTAAATGATGCTTGTTGGGCGATGACAATTTAGAGAGGCTTTTCTATTACCTCAGCAGCTATAATTGGCAGACGTAAGCACCCAACCATCCTTTAAGGAGGTAGCAAACCAATGAATGATTACAAAATCCGGCAAACACCAAGTTTGGTTTATTCTGAGTATGATTTCCTTTTTTTTTTTTTTTTAAAGGCATCCTAATGATCTCTTCTCTGGTGAAAAACATTTTCATGTTAAGGTATTTCTTCATCAAGAACAATCAAACAAAATGTTATCAGACTTACTAAAATGCTTCCTTCCTTTGTTGTGCTGATAGAAGCACAACAAATTTCAACCATAGTTTATAGTACCAACCCAACTTTCCCTTCTCACTGAGGGCTTGGAGGTCCCTAGATGGAGCAGAACTAGAATGGCTCCGCTTCATGGGAAAGAGGCAGGCTCTGGGGATTGTGCATGCTGCAGACCTCAGCTCCACCAGGGCCCCGTTCTCAAATGCACTGGGAAGGAATAAAGGTAGAACTGATGGTCATGCAGCCATTTTCCCTGGCAGAAGGGGTGTGCAGTGTCTATGGGTGCTAACTTCAACCATAAAGCTTCAGTAATAACCACAGCAGGGCTCTGCAGCTGCTCTACAGCCTCATGGGAGAATTTCTTTCTTCTAGACCTTAAGAGATGCACACAGCTGAGGTACTCAGACTATTCACTGCTTATTGGATTTGGCATTATGATGTTAACTACTGTATATTGTTCTCACAAGCTACAGGCAAGGAAGTAGCAGTTTTCTAGATGTATAAATGAAGCCACAGAATACATAAGTGACTTGCCTAAGGCTACACAGTGAGTCCCTGGCAGAGCTGGAATTTAAACACTTGAAAATAGGGAATTGTAATGGAAGTTCCTCCTCAACCATAAGCAGATAGCATCATTAATGTTATACTATTATAATAAGGTTTATAATTAAATCTGTTTTGTGACCTTTATTGTGGAGCTGTGACCAGCATTTCCATTGTGTTAAAAAAGTAAAATACAAGTATTTTGTATCTTTGTTTCAGGGGTAGATGTCTTTTTAAAAAAGAGGGGCTTGGGACCTGAATGCTTTTGTGCATCCTTGATGCTCCAGCTTTTATGGAAATGAATAGGTGTTAATTAAAGTATGCCCTGTTTGAGACCAAATGTGACTCTTACAGGCATGCTGACACAGCACTACATGAAATACGTGATGCTATGGACACAGATGTTCCCCTTAGTCATATCTGGTTGATTTACTAGTCTGTGCAGTTCTCAAAATTCTCTCATTTACAGGAGATCCACAGCTGTGTATTTTATTAAGGAGGTGGAAGCCAGGTAAAATTCTACCCAATGCTGCATGGCATGAAGTTCCTCCTTCATGACCACAATCAATATAGTTCCACTGGAAGTGATTTAAGGAGCCTTGCAGGAATGCAGCCTTTATGGAAACTCAGAGCATAGCCCAGGGGACTCACATCACAGAGGTTCCCAGAGGGCCACATGAAGCAGCTTGGGAGAGGGCATGAGGATTCTCCGCTCTGAGTGTGCCATGGTCTAAATGGAGAGGATTTCTCCTCCTTCCCCAGGGATCCCTCCTCATCACCTCATTGAAATAATCCTGGAGGCCCCAATCCAGCAACACACACACACACACACACACTGAGTTGAATGGAAACACCTAGTGCCTAAAGGTAAGCATGTATATAAGTGTTTTGCAGGGTCACAGTTTGAATGTGTCCACTAAGTTTCATTTCTCCATTTCTTGTGCACCACAACTCCCATTAACTTCAATGACATTTTTGGGTGTGCAGAGAATGCAGATTTGGCCACCACTGCCAGCTCAGTGAGCAAATTAACTGAGTGACAACCCACAGAAAGATCTGTGGTGAGAATTGCGCTTCTGGAAAAGGTCAGCCTGGGCCTTAAACAGTGCTAAGTATTTTGCTTACTCACCAGTGAATTAAAATATTCACATTATTCCTTAAAACAAGCAAGCAAACATACAAACAAAAACACAGGGAAAAACTTCGGAGACTTAGTTGGATGAGTACCCTTTAGAGAAATTGTGCTTGGTAACTCTCTTACTATACAACCCAGAACCACCACTATGAGATTAGAAATATTTAAATGGCTAAATCTTAATTTAAATAAAAGTTTTAAGCAAACATTTAACTGACATCTTTCTTTTGCAGAGTCTGACTCATGTTCTGGCATTTTATTTTAATTCACAATGTGACAACGTTTGTATTGTCAAATTACTATTTCTACTTTGCATATAAAACATTTCCAGAGATATTTATTCTAAAATTCACCACGACAAGCATATTTTATACACATTACTCTTGAATTATAATTGAAATATTCAAGTGAATGGTTCAAACTTAAACTATCACTTAGTGGAGTAGAAAAAAAGGATAAATAGATTAGGATATGAAAAATTAATTTAAAGCAGATTTAAGAATGCTGGATTATAAAGAGACAAGAAATTACCTCTTAGTTTTCTTTGTAGAAAAAGACCACTGAAAACTGGATACAACCAAGAATATTAAATATATATTTCTTGTGAGATAGATTTACAGAACATATTTTCACTTGTAGCTGATATGATGACCATTATCCATAACTCCCTGAATACATGGCATTACAACCACCTACCATTAACATTAGATATATACTGAATATGTGCACATTAAGGGCCTAGGGTTCTGCCACTCTTATTCACACTGAACCATCACAATGGACTATATTGTAAGTCACCCTATGTGGCCACAGAATGGCACAAGAAGGAGCAAGACACACTAACAACTCCTGCATGACCTCCTTGCATTTCTCCTGCAGATACAGGGTGGGAAAAGGATGCTAATCATGAGCTGTGCCCATGTACTCCCTCCGCCACAGGTGGCAGAAAGTGGAAAGAAAGGGACTGGGATTAGGTGAGACTTAGCTCTGATTCTTACCCTCCTCCCCAAAAAAGACATCCATCACAAATGAGCTGGAATAGAAGGTTTAGTAATCTGAAAGTAGTATAAATTAGAAGTACCCTCTGGGAGCTCTCAGACTGGTGGAGGTATGTGCCTCTCTAAAATGAGTAGGCTGTATAAGCATTACCCAGCCCAATGATATCCATACAAAATACGGCAATACTCAGTGTGAATGGGTATGGCAGAAACTAGCCTTTTAAAATATCAAATCAATTTGTTCCTGTGACTGATTTCAATATGATAATTCAGAATCTCACTCAAAGCAATAATGTTTCTATTAGGAATTACCCATGAAGCTGAGTTAGCAAACAAATTTCTAACTATCCAAATAAATGTACTATGCATGAGGTTATATAAAAAGCATGTGATGTACAAATGATGTGACCACTTCCAAGCATTCAGAAATTAGGTTCAGTTAGGATAAACATCCAAACATTGTTCAGATACATATCTGAATTTACATAAATATCTTTGTTCTTGATGTCAGATTGAAAATCTGATGAGATCAGTCTCACTTGCGAGATTTCCAATACTCCCTGGTTTTGGCCAGATCAGAAATACCATGAGAAGAAATGCAATAGTAACAGATAATGCTCACAACTAGGATATATAGGACATTATCTTACTAAGAATTGTAATAAACATAGCTATGGACACTACCTGTGGTAGAATTTTTTTTTTTTAATTTCTGTCAAAATGTGTCCTTCAAAAAATTGTGAAAAACTTTGACGTTTTTCAAACTTATTACTTTTTTACTGAACATTTTATCAAACATATTTTTGCAAGCATTTTCAAAATGGCTATTAAATTTTATTTTGGATTTTCAATAAGTGGAATATTTCAGTAATGATTCTGATGTTTTGGATCAAAATTTCATTTAATTTTTTAAAAATGTATGCTTTGAACCTTTTGAATGGAAATTTTTTTGAAATTTCCCATATTTTTTTCATTCTTTAATAACTGTAATATTGGCCATATCAATATTTCTTTTTGGCTTTTAATAATCAGTAGTCATTAAATGTCTATTATGAAAAGTGGGCTGAGACTTGCTCCTATCATAGTCATCCATCTCTTTCACTCAAAATTAGCTTTACATTCTGAAACATAGCCATATCCCCATTATTTATGCTCTGATGGGCCATTTTCTTGGACTGTTCTTGCAAAGAGTTCTAAGAGGTGCTATTTCATAGTTTCATTGAGTGTAAGGTCATAAAAACCGCTTAGTTCATCCAGTCTGATCTCCAGGCCATTTCATTTCACCCAGCTACCATTATATTATGCTCAAAATCACTAGACTAAAGGATTTTAGTCCTCAGGAGACCAAAACCATGTGCTACAGGGAAAGACTGGGAAAGACCATGGTGCCACCAATGCCTGAGGACCTGGTAATGGTAGGGAGTTGATTAGGTGAGATATGCTCATATGATCCCAGCAGGGAAACCATGCCCCATGCTGCAGAGAAAAGTGAAAGTCTGATCTGGGAGAAAGATCCTTCCTATCTCGTATCTGGCAATCTGTATGACTCCAAGCATGTGAGGAAGACTGACCAGCCAAGCCTCTAGAAAAAGGCTTCTCTGTACTATGTCAGTACACCGGTCCGCCCCTCTCATTGTGAATTGTTATGATTCTCCTTTTTTAATTTTATGTAAACAATAGAAACAAATACGGAACAGTTTCCACTCCCAGATTCACTAGCCCCTTATTATATTTGCATTCTGTGGCTGTGTTCTACATACTCATCTTCAAAAAGCAACATCAGAAAAAGTCATCCTTGTAAACTGAGCATGTGCTTGTGCTTCTATTTGCATTTATAAAAATGTTCTAGAAATGCCATGTGAGTTGACACACTTTTCTAAAAGAATTCCACGTGTAGAGAAACAATCTTTCCTAGATTTATTAAAATTGTATATCCCTAGTCCATGCTGACATCTATTTATCTCTTTCTATGCTAGGTATTTCCAAGGTCCCAATCATGGAAGTGGCTAAAGCCTACATTTCTGATGTCCACTTACTTTTATTTCATGCATATCATGAAAAGGATGAGAAATTAGTGCATTTAAAGCAATGATTTTCAATCTTTTTTCATTTGTGGATTCCTAAACATTTTCAACTTGAGGTGCCAGACTCTTTTGGAAATCTTACACATAGTCTGTGGCTCCCCAGGGCTTCATGGACCACTGTTGACCTTATTTAGTATCTTTGAAGGCTAT
This sequence comes from Mesoclemmys tuberculata, assembly GCA_007922155.1. Lineage (NCBI taxonomy): Eukaryota > Metazoa > Chordata > Testudines > Chelidae > Mesoclemmys > Mesoclemmys tuberculata. Next base: position 61,802,872 of record ML675613.1, on the reverse strand, counting down.
GATATGCTGGAGGGGCACTCGAGGACTCCTGAGAGCACTTGTTAAAAATCATCCCATCAAACTGAATGGAAGGTTTTGGATGGTTTCCCTGTCTCTGTTGTAGTTTGCCCCCAACCTCTTCCCCTCTGGATACTGATAAATCATCCTGCAATAGTGACTTAACCATGAGGCTCCTTAAAACGCTTCCAAAGAGCATTTCCTTTTTGCCTTTGAAATAAATCAGATTTCACCAAATGGCAGATGTTTAAAAATAATATTCCCCGTGGGAAGGAGGTCCCTAGACCTTCCCTACAAGGTCTTCATCTCAACTGCACTGCAAATTATTCAAGTTGAACACTGTGCTGCACTTTAAATCTGTCCAGTGTAATTTTCAGGAACAACGTTAAAAGTACTTAGTATAAGATCAATTACCATGTGGTGTTGCCTCCTTCCTGGTTATAGTTATAACAGAGAGCTTTGTTGTTGTTTGATTATGGGAAACAAATGCATAGTCTTGTGTCTTTTGCAATCTTTACCCAACGCAATTAATATGAAATAATCATATGGGCATAGTGGGGCCCGAATACCGTGTTTGCTAGCTATGTATCATTCTGCAAGGGCTCATTTTATTTTATAAAATAAATATGTAAATAAATTAATTTAATTAAATTAAAGTGAGGGCCACTAGAGGGCTCACCAACTATTTAAAGCAGTGGTTCTCAAACTGTGGCCCCTGGATCTGCTTGAGACCCAATCAGCACACAGCTGTAACCCATGTAGCATCCTCAGGGACATATGGATAATACATATATTGTGTTGATGTGGCCACATAACACATAGAGAGCTGCATATGTAGCCCATGATGGCAAAAAGGTTAAGAACCACTGATTTAAAGGGATGCTGCCTAGTTCCTATACACAAAAACATTCACCGTGTTTCACCCCTTGCCTGTGTGGGTATCTACATAGCAACCAGGAGGTGTAATTCCCAGCTCGAGTAGACATTCATTTGTTAGCTCTGCTTGAGGTAGTGTGCTAAAATTAGCAGTAAGGCTGGAGTGGCATAGGTGGTGGCTCAGGCTGGCCATCTGAGTACATACCTAGGGATCGGGTAGGCTTTTACACACTGCAAGTATTGGTATGCTACCCAAGCTCAGAATTACACCTCTCAGACATATCTTTGAGTAAAATTCATTCCTGTACCACTCACACAAGGCTTATGTGTGAAATAAATCTTACTTAAAACCTCACGATGAAAACCTGACTCAATTCAAATAAATGGGAAAACTCTTACCGACTGACCTCAAAGGAGCCAAGATTTAAGTCAGATTTAGATGGTGCCTGGTCCTAGTGAAGGTTCTCTGTACAATAGTGGATTTATGTGGATGAGTTTTTCTGATGATGTTTTTCAGAGATAAATATGTAGAATGTAGAAGTATGTTGCAAACATAAGTATGGGAGCCATGAATTTGGGACAGTTTCAAAGTTCCCAGTTCTTTTCTTAAACTCCCTCCCCTCCCCAGAAGTCATGCTCTAGATGTAGCGAATAGTGGAGCATACTCACCCCTGGCTTTTAACAAAAAAGCCCAAATAATTTTTGAGGCTTTTGTTAAACTATTGGTAGCCCCCCAATCATGGTATTTAGGTCTTGAGATAGTTAGTTTAAAGTACTCTCTCTTCAGCATTTATATATTGTTCCTTTTTATTCATCTATTCATAATGTTTGATTTTAGCCACGTATTTCCCTCTCTCTGATATTTCAAGTTTTGCAAATATTGTTGTTTTCCATTTGGCTTATTGATTTAAAATCCAAATGAACAGTTTGAGCACATCTTTCTCTGTGACAAACAGTTAATATGAATATTTACCTTTTTTTTTTCTAAGAAGACAAATTTTCCCTTCAGATTTGCTTCCCTATTTTCTGTTTCAAACATGTGTTATCTTAAATTGAAAACAGTTGTATCTCACAACAGTAGCAGACGTCTTGAGTTAGGTCATATGACCCCTGGGTGCAAGCAATCTGTACATTCAGTACTTTGACTGAAAACTCTTTTTATATTATTACTCCTTCATTGCTGCTAGAACTGCAGCAGTTTTCTATAGAATGTCCATTCAAATGAAACATCAGGACATTCTGACTCTGCCAGATTTATACTGGAGGACCACATTTCACAAACATACAGTATCTGGTACCATATTCATCTGAGAAAGTCTTCAGATAAATCATTGAGCAGCTAAAAACCTTTTCTTTGAATGAGTTTATAATAGAGTAAAATAAAGACCCAGATTCTGTGTTGTGCTCTAGGCCCTGTGTGCCTCCTAGGCAATGCAAAGGGGCTGGATTCTGGTTGTAACTAACTGAAACCAGCTCCTACATTACCAGTCCCTACACTTTTCACCCTAGTGTAAGGGACAGACCAAGAGGAAGAGCATCGTAGGGCTTCATTTTGTTACATCAATCATTCACAGCCCTAATGTCTCATAGAAACCCTATACCAGAGGGATAGGACAAAGAAGCCTGCCCAAGCTCATGTCTAAGTTCGGTCGGTGTGGGTTCAGGGAGTTATAACTGACTCTCTGGTAGCATTTCCCCTTTCCTGTATTGAGTGGAGTTTTGACCTAGGAGAATATTGAGCTTGTACACTTCAATGTCAGCACTACTCTTAGTTAAAAAGAACACTTTTGCAAACATTGAACTGTTTCCCTGATAACGAGATGGATAAATATCTGATTTATTTAGGTTTCTTTGGGCTAGACTTTGTGTTTACTATGATTTCCGTACAGACAGTAGTGGGCAGGTGTGCCACCCCAAGAGCAGAGTGGATAGACTCTGCTCCAGTTCCACATGTTTCTGAATGGAAGACCAAGCAGCACACCCACTCTCATGCACTTGGACTAGGAGAATCTGTGAAGGGCAATAAGTGGGAGGAAGCCATGTGTGGCTTACTGCCCCTTATGTCCCTGAACACTCATAGATTCCAAGTCAGTTAAACCCTTTATGACCAATTAAAGGAAAAAATAGCAAATTGGCACAACACTGACAAAATATTCTTCTACATCTTTCTCCTTCAGTCATTAGTGAGTGGTCCCTTCTCCCTCCCCCCCACACACCAGGATAAGCCTGAAGAGGGTGAGACCTTTGTTTATGCACTAAAAGGTGCCTGCGCGCCCTGGGGGAAATGAGTTCTGCAGTCAAGGAACCCTTAGACAGAATGCCCTTGCAGCAGGCCCACCCACAGCAATTCCAGGCCCCAGGTCAGAACAGTCAATGGCCCCCTACATAGGGAGGCCTGAGGTCCGAGTGGGCTTCCACTGAACTCTTTTACGTGTTTATTATGTGTCCTTCAGGTTCCCAGGAGGCTGAGGAGGCCGTATCTGCTACTCAGCTTCCTGTGTCCCTTGGACTCCCCAGGGACATTACAGATTAACCCGGGAAACTGACTAGCAGATACCATTCATCAGCCTGCCCAGAAACCTTCATGGAGCATAATAAATACGTCTAGCTCAGGGGAAGGGCAGAGAGCACAAGCAGCAGAGGTCTTGGGAGAAAAGTGGGCGTGGAAGAGAGAAGAATACGTATCTATCCTCTCATCTGTCTGTGCCTTTTCCTACCTGAAAGCAAGAAGACCCGGCCACAGAGTTGCCAATCATGTAGGCAGGCACTCACAGCTGGCCTCATAGAGGAACTAAAGCCTAATATAAAAGAGGGAGAGCCGCAAAAGGGAGGGGGAGACAGACTCTGTTTCAGGCAGCTTCCCTGAGCAATGCTGCAACATGCTTGCAGGCTCCTAAAAGTGAGATAATGAACCTAGGAACTGCCCTGAAATGGGACAAACTGAGAAGCCTAGTGAGCATGGCAAGGGATTGCAGAGAGATCCCTCCAGGAGTAAGTGACACTCATTCATTTCTCTGGTACTTCATTATTTTTCAAGAGAAAAAGTCTGAAGACTGTTAATGCCTTTCATACAATTTCAATACTGTAATAAACTTCCTGGCACATTGCTGTGTGCCTTCCCTTGACTCCATGTGAACTTGAGGGAAAAGGTATAGACCATAAAAGGACATTTTATTTTCCAGTTTAACATCCTGCCAATAGATTTTTGCTGGATAATTTCTTTCTTAGAGAATAAGGAAAGGATAGAGCACTCTCAGTTTGTACAGTAATCAGACTGCCTTTGTCACTTTAGTTGGTATGCTTAGTTCAGGAATTGGTGACGTCATTTAGCTGGACGCTTAATATAACAACAGCAGACATATTGAGCAATATTCTAATTCATCCTTTGGTTGATGTTTCTGAACTTGGAGGAAATGCATGAATGATTGTGACTGTGACATACTCACCTTTATTTTTCTTCCTTTCGCAATGTTTGAGTCTTACTTCAGCTTCCTTCCTGATATGCAGCCTATGTCAGTGTTCTAGGAAGGCTAGATTTCATTGACACAACAGAAAGATGTGTGAGAAATGGCAATGACAATAAGGGTCAGTAGATAGTGATATAGTGAAAAGAAATCTGTGCCCAACGTGTTCAGATACTAACAGTAATGTGAGAGTGCTATATAGAACAGTACCCATTGCTGAAATCAGAGTCTGAGACATTATTGCCATTATAACCACAACCACGTATACTTTTTCACCCATTTTTCCCCTAACAACTTTAAGGAAACAAATGCAAAAATAAATTGTATAAATGTCTGTGTAACAGAAGGTTAGACTGTGTGAGTTTTTTGGAATCGCTGCAGCATGTTATTTGTGATATATGAAATATAACTGCCAAAAGTAATCTATCATCATTTTGGGGTGACAAAACAACACACAGGTCAGTATATTTTAATGTTTTAAGGCAACCACCCCCTTCCCCCCCCAATCCACATCTCACAGCCAACAACCTTTTTTGTCAAATATGAGAAAAAATATATCTATTTAAACCATAGACAACCACATGAGCTATTAATATGTTTACTTCAGGAGGCACTGAGCTAAAGCACTGCAAGGACTACTGGGGGAAGAGAGAAAGAGAGATTTCCATGCTGAATAAACAAGTATGCACTTTTGTACTGAACTGCAAACTAATAATAATAAATAATAAAAAGTTAATTCCCAACATGATGTTACTAGCTGCTATATGTTTAACTTTAACATAAGGAGTTTTGCTAATTTGTTTGAACCCCTTTTTTTACAGAAATGTTGTAAAATAAAAGGAAAAGGAAAAATAAGGTTTGTGCTTTCCTTTTGAAAATCAAAATGAAAATTGCTGCCTTTGTTACAACTTTAATAATTTCCTTTATTCAAATTATAACAGGGTGTCTTGCCTGTAGGCTGGAGAACCTAAACTGGCCCTAATTACAGAATAAATCACACCTGGGTTACATCAGATGATCACAGAGAAAAGGCAGCAGGAAGCTGCAAGGAAAGAAGAGTTCCTACAGTGGTCCCTGAGGAAGAGACAGTTCCTTGGGAGAGATGGGCTAGTGCACAACTTAACTTAACTTAAGCCTGGGGGAAAGACTGTTTTGCATTCATTTTGAGAATGTTGTTAATTTAATAATTTTTTTTAAAAAAGACCCCAGGAAGGGCTGTGATTGACAGAGATGGTGTGGAGTTCTTTGCAGGATGTCTAAAGAAGGGAAAAAAAGAAACTGAGGGCATGCTCAGGTGGTGGCTGGCCCTGCCACACAAATATAATGAACATTAGATAGATGTACAGGGGTAACTGGGTGAAATTCCCCCAGCAGTGTTATATAGGAAGTCTGACTAGATGATTACAGTGGTCACTTCTGCACTTACAAATTTATGAATTTATACTTGTCTATGCCTTCCCAACTAAAACAAAAGCTGGCTAGCAGAACAGACAGTCTCTATTAACAGAATCATTCAGTAATGCAGCTTACATTACAACCAAAGGAGGTAAGAAACTATACCATCAACATAGGAGTAAAAGAGAAAATATTCCATTAGATCTTCTGACAGGATCACGTAGGATTTTATTGTTTAGAAACTGTAATTACTTATCTATTTCATCCTTTCATCCATAAAGCATGTGTGGAAATGAGTGCAGGTATTCTCCAAAGATCATAGGCTGAGCATACAGGACCCCCTTTAGAACAAACAAATGTAGTGATGTAGACCCATTCCTCAAACTAGTCACATGCTCTAAATTTCAAGCAATTTAAGGTTCTTACAGTAATGTATTGCCATAATACTATGCTTACTGTACATAATGACTATATGGAAAAAACACCTCTGCTTTGCTTTTATTTTCTATGTGAAAGATGCAGTCCTCAAACTAGAGTCTTACATGTGGAAAGTATATTCAAGGTACTATTTATGAAACATGTCTGAAACCATAAAGAGTTAGTACAGTAATTTCCTGGAATAACAGATCCATAGAGTTTAAGGCCGGAAGGGACCATTAGTTCATTCTAGTCTGACTTGTATAACAAGCTCTTATTGACTATTAACAGAGGGAAAAACATTTTTTTTTTAATTTTGCAGAATTCAAATGAAGTTTTCTACCTAACTGGATGGCATTTGGGAGGCTGCGTGTCTGTCGAACTTCCTGACTTGTACAAATGTCATTGTGTCCTTGGAGCTGCAAAAGTTGTGGGATTGTCATTCAATGTTACCAAGAGATTTGCTAAGTAACACATATGTATGAAAATGAAGGTGTTTCAGTTCATTATTTACTACACTCTAGTAATGTGTTTACCCCTTTTTTAATAGGCTACTAATATAGTCAGTTTAGATATCATGTACTGAATTCAATTCCAGAGTGAAATACTGGCCCATGTTTTCTTCAAAAGCATATTTCTCAAAGACAGAAATATACAAAACTTCCAATGTAACTGCACAATTGACATACAAACAAGGACCATGATCACTGAAACACAGGGTTAAAGCTGAATGTTTACCTGCTCAGTTGTTCATATTTAAGCTATTACAGCACATATGTTACTGTATGTAAAATAACCTGCTATTCATGGGTCTCTGTAATACCAAGGCACAATATGGAAGGTTAATAACTCTAGAGATTTCCTGGCTTTTGCCAGACCTTTAATAGTATGTTCATGCAGCTTTTGTTGTGTGAAAGATAACATTGTGGGAATTTGCTCTAAGTAAAAGAATTAGCATTGCTAAGTGTTCTTTAGGAAGTGCCAGGAAAATGTTTGAAATATGCTGTCTATTTTTGTGGGTGTCACTTTCTTGTGCATGGTATACCACCACCAACACATTATTCCCTGACCTCTGCCGGCATTGTGGAATGAGCCCCAGTTTCTCAGTTGAGACTGTGAACCTCTGGATTTGAACAACTGTGGTGAGAAAACCTGGCAGATGTTCCACCACAGTTGGCCACAGCAAGCCTTATCAGAGCAGCACAGAGAACGAACAGCTGGTCCCCAGCTTTAGGCTTTTTATAAAGATTGCATTTTTTCTTCTTTTTTCAAATGTAAAACGATGGCAGTAGAAACAAATTAAACAAGTGGGCAAGTGTAGAATGATCTTGTCCGGTGCTTCTCTCTTACAGATGCAACACGTACTGTGTTTGGGATTATATTTTAACATTCTGGTTCCTGGGAACTATCTTTCTTTTTGAAAGGGAATTAAGAAATAAGGCATCATACTGAGTTACTGTCATGTGGCCTGGTTGAGTAATGGGGGCATGTGAGCAGGCCCAGGTGAAGGTGAGCAAGGAACTCTCATTGCTCAGCAGGAGACCTGGAAGATTCTCACCATTGTGCTCTTAGAAGCCAATGTCCTGCAGCTTCTGGGGCGACAGGTTGATGGGACCAGCACAGACTGCATCACAAGTTGTGGGCCCCAACTCTGGCCCTGTTTCTGATTGTGTCACTGTGAGCGCCACTTATCCTCTTTTCCCCCCTACATACCATCCGGATGCAACAGGTTACCAACAAGGGAACCAGTGGAGGAGTCAATGACTTGAAACCATAAGTTTGTGCAGCCAATCAGTCTGTTTCCCACCAGGATTTCACATTGTTCTCAGAGCCATGCTGATCATTAGGGCCTGTATGCTATGACTAAAAAAGGAACAAACTTCAAGAAGTTTGCAAACACTGACTGTACCTAGAAAACTGCACATAGAAAGCACACAAGCAAACTTCCATGTGAAAGATCACCCTAATAAACTAGCCCTATTGTAACACAACTTGTATGTATGTAGGTAGGTAGTTCTGGGGGAGGGGAGAACCTCCAAGGTTCAATTTGGTTACTTAACAGAATATTTCTCCCTTCTTTCAATTTAAGAATTGTTTAATTAATTTAAAGTAATTTCAAGTCCTCAGATACAAATTTAATCTTCAGAAGAAGTGTTAATGAAGCAATTGGGCAGACATACAGATGGCAGAACACTACTGATGGAATGGAGAGAGTGAAACTTTGCTTTAAGAACTCAGACATACTTATGAAACTATGCTAGCAGGGGAAAAAAGTCCATTCAAAATTAAGCAAATAGGATTCTTCTCTCAAACTCTGAACCTTAAACAGAGATGGTAGAATATTTCTATTTTCATCTATAATGCCCTGATTTTAAGAGGACAGTAAGATAATCCTTTCAAAATTTAGCACTGTCTACATTATAATCAGAATTGTTTGAAAATGCTAAGGCTTTGCGGAAGGCCCATAAGATTGATCTCCGGGTTTGAATAAGACTCACCTTATGTTTTTACTCTACTATTCTTTTATCAGTATTAGCTACTGCAATCAAGAATAAGAATTCTAAAAAGAATCAATGAATTCCTCATTGTATTGCTTCCAAGTTGCATCTCTTGTCAAGAATATCGCCTCATGCGCTCTTAGGGTGTGAGAACTCCAAAGTGAAGTTAAATGGTTTTGTGACCCTGAGGACACATGGGGCAACATTTTTGACAAGCGAGGAGATGTGGGAGTACGTTCGTTAATATATTACTACACAGGGCCCTTGCTTTCAGCTTTCAGCTGCTGGTACAACCTGCTTTAAAAGAGAAAGTAAATGTTCTTTAAACAAGAAAAAAAGTACACTTTTGTGTGGATCTGCACATCTGTTTATTGGTTTTCCACTACTTCTGGTCGGCTGAGAATTTAATTGCCAAGAGCCATATGTGTCAGGAGAGGTGTGATTAAATGGGAAAATGTGCTTTTCATCTTTAGTAAATTCTCTTAACCAGCAGTAGGTGAACTTGTTGGCTCAAAATAAGAGCCAGACTGAACCTGAATCCTTTTACGGAGTTGGTTTGCTTGAAATAAGACAGCAATCAATTTTTGTGTGAATGTTGAGCTTCAGTCTGTGGCAGCCCCAGCTGCATGATATTGCTGGTTTGTAAAGTTTAGTCAAGGTATTATTTGTACCAGAGGCCAAGATTAGCAAAATGTGCACTTTGGAAGCCAAGAGGTAGAAAGACAAAAATGAGTAATGAGACTGGTACTACCTGCTTAAACAATGTCAAGAGAACACTATTAATATGAGTGCAGTGAAGACTCAGTGAACATGTTCATCATCACCTTTTGTTGAAGTCACCTGGTGAAGTGGCAGAATGAAGCCTCTGGACTATAGAAGGGTAGGAAAATGTCCATTTGGGGATTTGTTCCTTTATCAGTTATTTTGGATTTTTGCTTGAAATGGTTACTTCTTATATGATTAGACCAATGTCATACAGTTAAAGTAGGGGATTGGGTACCAATAATCCTGGGTTATATATTCCTGGCTCTGTCATTGACTTCTTATATAGCTGTTGGCCAGGTCATTTATGGAATGGTTTTCAGAGTTGCTGAGCACCCAAAATACCCCAAAATACTCAAAAAACATAGGCCAATGGGGCCCATGCCCAGGGGCCCGGGACAATTTGGGAGCGCCCACACAAGTGCTGGATCTCTGGACTTGCCCCCTGCTCCTTCTCCTCTCTCCCAGAGCCCCACTGCCCTGCTCCTCCTTTCCCCCTCCCCCGAGGTCCTGCCCCCTGGCCAGACCAGAAGCCAGAGGCAAGGGGTGAGCATATTCCCCTCACCCCAGCCCCTCTCCCTCCCTCCAAGCTCCCTATCATGGAGCTGACCCGACCAGCCCCTCCCCTGCCCCCAGTGCAGAAAACACAAAGGTCACCAGTAGACAGGGAGGGTGCTGAAGATGCTGTGCCTAAGGATGCATAAGATGTGAATCCAACCCTGCCTGCATCTCATTCATGTTCCCACTCACCAGCTCACAAATCCAGTCAATCATATTTCCCCCTTTAACTCCCAGGTTTCTCCCTCACTGCAGCTTTCTGTCTCAGTTCTCACCCCCCTCCTCCCAGGATCCTTGCGCCCATTTTGTCCTCTCTTCATTTGATTCAGGTGTCTTGCTTCTCTGTGCTGCCTGAGTTCTGGCTGGGGAAGCATTAAGAACACAGGACAGGGTAGTTTTGCTGCTCTTAGTACTCCTGCTTGGTGCCAGTGCTGTCTGCCACTGCCAGGAGCAGAAGCTGCAGGGAAAGTCCTGCTTAGCCCTGGGCAGGAACATGCTCAGTTGCTCTGTGGGGATGGTTCATGGATAGTCTTATCTAGAAATCTGTGGATGGGATAGAACATACTCAGTTCCAACATATTCTTTACAGACTTTACTTGTCATGGGAAAATGTTGGATAATTGTAATAATAGGTGCAGCTGCAAACCCCACATATAATAACAATTTATTTCTGTATTGTAATTCATATGTAGCTTAGAACAGAGGCACAGTTGCTCCCGGAGTTATAATGTGATTTTCTGAATTTTGAGTGCTTAACCATGTAAACTTAGTATTCTATTAATATGTATCTTTTTATGTATATAAAATATAACTTTTCTGAATGACTTGTTTTTCAAGTTCACGCTGCACCAGTAAACTTACATTTTTGCACCTGCAATTTAATTATGGATGCAAATTTCAGTACTTGTGACTCTGAATAGCTTTTTGTGAAAAATCAGGTAAAGTTGCAAGTACTACGCGTGTGTGTATTTCACGCCCCTCCCCATCCCAAGCATGTGAGCTTCTGAAATTCATTAATCTATGCAATTTCACAGCTGGTGCACAAAAATGGAAAATATTAATTTGCAATTTTCACTTTGTTTAGGGGAAAAAAATTACAGACCATTTGAAATCTGCTCCAGAGTTTGTCTGTTTATTCTAATACACAGGGAAAACTTGCTAGTGGCATAGCTGAAAAATACAGATTCAATATATGTATCTAGCCTTGGCAACTAGAATCTAAAATGTTTTCCTAATTCATTAAAATGTTAGGAAAATCCAGACCTCAAAATGAAAATTAATTTCAGAGGAACACTTTTTGACAATCATATGTGCCAATTTAAAAACAAATTGCTGAAAACTTAAAATAGGCTTCAAAGTCAACACAGAACTTTTTCTTAGAGATCCAAGTGCCAACACTCTGCCTTAAAAATCACATTTTCTCTAAAATATATTCACACTGTCTATAACAACACCCATAAACCTGTTGGCCTCTTTTTATAAAACTAAGGGGTAAATTTTGATTTCAGTTAACTTGGTGTGAACTGAGAGTAATTCCATTGGAGATAATGGAAGGACTCCCGTATACACCATTGTAACTGAGATAAGAATTGAGCCTAGAGAGTTCCTGTCTGAAAGAAAAAGCCAATTGGCTTCAAACTGGGAACAGTAAAGGACCACTTGCTAGGAAGGCTAATCAATGGCACCTCAAGCACAGAGTGGAATTGCTAAACATTCATTAACATTGGATTGCTTTTTCATTCATTTTCCCATTTGTCTTTTGGAAGTTTTCATGGTTTCCTTTATAATTGGTAGCAGTGGATTTTCATCATTTTTGACATGATTCCATTAATGTTATATAATCTCACATAAAGTGGTTGGGGAGTGCAAGTCAGCCAATTGTTGCTTAGCAAAGCAGATAACTAAGAGTAATTTAGTCATTTAAAAGTCACGTTAGGTGCTGATGTCCAACATTTAGATCCTCAAAAAAAAAAAAAAAAAAACCCAGCTGCTACTTAATCCTGTAGATGTCTAAATTTCCACCAGTAAATTTCCCTAGGCGCCTAGGGGCTTTTCTACACTTACAGGACTGCTGTAGCTATAGGAACAGAAGAGGTTTTCCTCTCAGTACTCCACCTCCCAAAGAGGTGGTAACTATGTCGATGGGAGAAACAGTGCCGTTGACAGAGTGCTGTTTACACCAGGCCACTATAAAACTAAATTGCTCAGGGGGCGTGGGTTTCCCAAACCCCTGAGTGATGTAGATATGTGGACATAGGTTGTTAGTGTAGACCAAGCCTACATGTCTGCTGATATGCGTGCACAAAGCCAACTACATCCTGTTGTTGTCAAGCAGCTAAGTACCTAAACACCAATGGTGTCCTCATGCTAGATGTTCACCCCCTTATCTTATCTCTGGTATCTGATCTGGGAGGTATGATCAAAAGGCTGCCTTAAAACTTGCCTTGTAGATTGGAACTGTCACAAAAGTGGTAGCAGTACCTTCATTAGTATAAAATAATTATTCATTGGAGCAGGGCCAGAACTCAACACTCTTGTGTCTTGCAGACTTCCTTAACCACTGGGCTACAGAATCAGTCTCACTGGATTCATACTACGTGGAACAGCTTCAAAGGAGACATTGTGAGACACTCACCTCAGAATACCCAATAGCCCATGATTAGGGCATTCACTTGAGAGGTGGGTTCTACTCCCTACTCTGATCCAGGCAGAGTGGAGATTTGTACCCAGTTCTCCCACTTCTTGAATGAGTGCACTAAATCACCAGGCTACAAGATATTGGATGGGGAGTTATCACCACCATTTTTAGTGATACTGAGTTAGGTGCTAACCTCATCAGAAGATTCACAGTTGTGAATCCCAATGCTGCAAGTCTGTTTTCTGGTACAGATTTTTTTTACAGGCAGGACTCCAGTGAAGTCAATGGCAACTTTGCCTGAAGAAGAACTGCAATATCAAGGCCCAATAAATTATCTTTCTGCATCCTATGTCCTTGATCCTGAAAGTCATTGAGCATGGCACACAGCAGGGCACACAGATTTCTTGAACTCCAATACAAGTCTGGGTGCAAACAAAGCACTATTGTTCCACGCTCAGTGAAAATAGTCTCAGAATAGAATGTGGATAGAGATTAGAAGGGATGTGTTGTCATGGGTTTAAGCATAATTTTTGACATGCAAATGGAGCACCTAGCTATAGGCTCCCCTTTTTGGCCTGACTCTTGTAACTAGGTAGGCATAACTTAGTGGTCTCGTAGCAGCATTCTCATTAATTCCAGATTGAGTTTCTCTGAACTCCCTGTCCAGCTCAGTACTTTGTACCTTCAATCATATGCACCACAATCTGCTTCTGCTTTAAGCAAGATCAAGTCTTATATCTCTCCTCCTGGCCTCCCACCATCTCCTTCCCTTCAGGAAATAATAGTCTTACATTTTGTATTTATCATTGTTCATGGTAAACATGAGTACATAGAACATACCGAAAAGGAAATTGGAACATTGCAGTTAAATTGATAAACACTCATATTTTATTACCCAACATTTAATCTACCTGAATAATCTGAATGCTTACACTGGCTGTGTGAAAAGATTCAAATTTCTTCAATGTGCCTGTAGAAATAAGACTAAATTAATCCCTGGTGTAATTTCACTGAAGGTAGCTACTGTGCATTTTCTAACTTAAGTGGAAATCAATGGAGTTACACCACAGATTAATTTGGTTTATTGTGTCTATACTGTAGAACAGCTGTATGAAGGGTAATTCAACAAACCAAATGTTCTTCCCCTGCATGAGCTCATGAAATGCGACTTAGGTACAGAACTTCCTACATAATAAATAAGTAGCAGATACGTGTTAACTTTGCTAAAAAGCAATAAAATAAGTAAATGTAGGCAAACAGTTTGTATCAAGTGATTTAGTTGGAGAATTCAGTCCTTTCCCCCCCCACAAAGTATTCATGAGCTGACTGATTTTTACTGATTTAGTCACTCAGTGAAATGAATACTATTTATTTTTTTAGTAGCTGACAATGTGCTAGACTCTGTTCAAGACACAAAATATAATCTCTTTCTGCCGTGATGGGTTTGCAGTCAATACAAAACTAGTATAGAGTAGAGAAGATGCATAGAGAAGTGAAGAGGAGTGAGTAAATAGGATTTTTTTAAAACATATTTGATTTCCTCACTTTTGGACATTACAGAATAAGTTAGTGTTTAGGAGGGATTTGAATGATGAATGAATGCTTGTTTGGTGGTCTGGAATAGGGAGCACAGAATTCAGGGAATAGTTTGTATGGATGAATTTCAGCCTACTGATTACTCCATTTTATTCATTTGTCCTACAGGAATGTGTAGAGGCCCCAACTGAGACTGAGGCCTCATTTTGCTAAACTCGGTACAAACACATAGTAAAAGACAGCGCCTGGTCCAAAAAGTTTACACTCTAGTTAGGGAAACCAAAGCGTGGGAGGGTAAACAAAGATTACACAGTTGGAATATAGCAGAGATGGCCCAGTAGGCCCACTGCCTCCCCTAATATTAGCACAAATCTTTGCTTGGCGAAGTGTTCCCAAATGGCAAATAAAAAAGTGTGAGAAGACAGTAAAAAGGAAAATCTAATCTGAAGTCATCAAAATGTTTTTGAGTAATTTCTCATTATGTCTGCTCAGTACGCTAGTCAACATTCAAATCAATTTCAGCCGTGTGCCATTTTATATCCAGTGGGATCAAATACAATTTTATATGGTAAGTATGCAATAAAAGATGTCCTGACCTTGCTCCTTAAAGCCACATTTTACAAAAAGTAGCAATTGTCTTCCCTGATTAATATATTCATAGAGTAAATAATATATAAATTACATTTCAAGTTACAACAGAGCAATCTTTGTGCTTATTTGAAATTCAGAAAACACACTACATTAGACTTTCAGGTGGCAAAAGCTCCAGGGTTCCCTGGCTGTCTTTTGTGTTACACAGTCTTGTAGAGAACTACAGGCTGACAGATGCTTATCAAACATTCATGTAAACACCGCTGTCAAAGCTGTGCTCTCTGGTACTGCCTCTACACAAGAGGGTCAGCATGGAACATAATTAAAGCAAGGTTAAAGATAGAAATGTCATGCCACTAGTCTTTCTTATGTCAGAGGACTCATACGGTGCTCTCCTGATTGTACAAGTCCTACTCTGATAACAAAGCCAAAATAAAAAGTGAAGAACACAAAGGAGTACGGGAATTAAAGGTAGAATTTTCAAACATGACTAAGTAATTTAGGAGCAGAAATCTCATTGAAACTAATGAGACTGATGTTTCAAGTCACTTAGATGCTTCTGAAAACATCACCCTAAGTATCTAAGCCGAAACATTCACACTTGGCTGCCTGACTTTAGCTATCTAAATCCATAGATAATATTAGGAAACTGACCTTAATTAACCATGACTTTGGTATCCTATTAGTATCCTTGTGTCAAAAACAACACTAAGTAAAATTTTCCAAGGCTCCTAAATCTCATTTTCAAAGTGATGTAGCCCTTAGGTCTAAATCCTCAGAGGTATTTAGGTGCCTAACTCCCATTTATTTTGATGGGATTTAGGAACCCAAATATGTTTGAGGATCTGGGTCTTAGGAACCTAAGTGCCATTGACTGTCACTAAAATTTAGGCTTTGAGTCCTAAATGCTTAAATCCCTTTTGGAAATGGAATTTCTGCTCCAAAAGACTTGGGTGCTATTGAAAATGTTACCCATAATTACTAAAATGATTATGATATAATCATATATCAGATACAGGGTTGAATTCAGCTTTTCATTCTGATTTTTTAAAATGGGATTTAGAGGCATTCCCATTTACTGCTAATGGTAGTTCCCTGAAAAGTGTTCATAACTGTATTTTGAGATTTGAGGTCCTAGTTCCAATCTTACATATGTAGATATATGGTAACTAGCTTGTAAAACCAGCTGCTCTTTATGCATGTACAGTACAGTAGATAGTTTGGACCTGATCTAGAGCCCGTTAAAGTCAATGAGTCTTTCATTTTTGGATCAAGCCCTTTATGCAGTTTCTGGAGAATGCTACATAAACAGAAGTGGGCCCTTGGACTGAAATAAAATGTTTGTAATATTAGCACTAAAAGTGGCTTAACTTTATCCTTTTCTGTCTTTCCCTCTCCTTACAATATTTATACAGTATCTTGCTATGCAGCCTTTGTATTATTTTAGTATTGTCATTATGGTTTTTGCCTGGGTATATAACACAGCCACTTGTACATCTTAAAATCTGTAAAAGCAGATAGGTTTGCTCAATGGAGCAAATCTCTTATATTAATCAAACCAACCGGTAACTACTGTCGTTATAGTTCAGCCAATACTTAAGAAAAGGAGGTATCAAAAGAATTTCCAGTTTTCTAGTAGTTCAGAAAAGAAAAGGAAAGTGGGTTCTGATATTATCAGAGGCAAATACATTGGTGATTCACATCACCTACAGGCGTTTGCATCATAACCATACAGCAGTGCACCATCGTCTCCATTTTCATGCTGTCCCAGCATGAGCAACAGGAGCTATGGCAGCAAATATGTAGTTAAATTAGCCATGAAAGAGAGAACAAAGAGGAGCCAGTTGCTTTATTAAGGGTCAGGCTAATGAAAAAATATGCCATAACGATTTGAGTTTTGACTCAGCTTTTTTTTTTTTTCAGGAAGGGTGGGAGGAAGTGTGAAGGGGCAAGTATCTTTTGGTGCAGCTCATGAGCTCCTGCCATAAAAAGAAATACCAATGTTGTGCCTACATGCTGGGCCAGTCCAAAGAGTGCATAGGAGTAAGAATTTCACGTACATGTAAACAATACTTATTGTGCAAAGAGCAGTACAATGAAAGAGACTTTCCAAAAAAAAACCCTTGCAATTAGCCTTTTTAGCTTCCACTTCGAAATGGCACTGAAAATAAGTTCCTCTAACTAGAGAAAGCAGAATAAGTCACAGGAGAGCGGTTCTTAGCAGCTGCAATAGGGAATAGAACAATGGCTGCATATTTTTCAAATACCCGTGAGCACCATATCAGACACATCCACTTATTTTGTTGCTTGAGCTCAGCCTCCCATTGCTGCATCTTCTATAGCAACACAAATCCAACTTTACAAGTACCTATAAGAGTCTTCCTAATCCCTTTCGATCTGGCAGACTGATGCCAATAGTGGCAAATAAACAACCAGCCTTGCAAATAGCACTTCAGAGGGTATCCAAACATGACAGGTCATCGAACTATACAACAAGTGAGCCAAAGCACTGCAGTCATAATGTGGGGGTGGGGGTTGGGGGATTAGCTTTGAATTCCTAATTTGGCTGACAGCTAAAAGAAAAGGTCTTTGCTTATATTTGTTCAAATGACACAACTCTGTGCAATGGATGCCGAGGTATAGAATAGCCATATCTGCTGTGTAGCATTTGCCCCAAATCCATTGCAAAGCAATTTCTGTATGTACAAATTTATGTCAAAAACTGCTGATAACCTTTAAGATGAATTATATTCTAAAATACATTCTTCCAAATACAGGGACTGGTGGCTGAACTTGAAAAGCAATGCTTACTTGATGATATTTGTCAGGTACTCTGGCTAAGCTTTTATTATTAGCACCATCCCATACTTCAGATTAAGAGACAGGCAAGAGCATATAGAGTACCAGTGGTATGAGAAAGATCACCCTATGCCCCTCCTTTGAGAAAAAGTGATGAGGGAATGTATTGCTTAGCTTACCGCCATGCCCTTTCTACAAGGTTTATAGCTTCACAAGGTAGGGCAAATGTATGTGCAATGAAGGATGAAGGTTATAATACAGAACTGCTGAACTACCGAAGAAAATTACTTTTTCTGCCATGAGTAAAATTGGGTCAGACACAGAGGAGGTCATTATATCTTCAATATCAGTCAGTACCCACACATGGGTACCTCATTACTAGGATATGTATAATTTATACATGTGCATTACATTTGGAACTTCATGGTCAAACAAAAAATTGTAATTTTTAATCACCAAAAATAGTAGCAATAATGTACTATGAATGAATAAAAAATAATTTAGAATTACTCTTAATTTTTGCTACCTAGTAAAGAAATTAATCTTTATTATTAATAATAATAATGAATAAATGAAGCCAGCAGAACTATCATGATTATGTTAAAATGGAAAAATAAAGCAACAGATATGTGAGATACTAGGAAAGAGTGGCAACCCAGAATGGGCAAATAGGGACTGGATGGCTGAAGATAAAGGAGACGATGAAATCAAAATGCTACTGTTTTATACCCACGTTCTGCAGGTATGAATGACTCCCAATGGGGCAAAGCAGAGGAAAATCAAGCCCTTTAATATAAGCCAGTCCATATAACAAATACATCAGCTATGAAAGTTTATTCGCCTTTGCCAGAAATTACAGTGGTCAGTTTCCAGCAATAATCGAGGATAATATAGGCATTGAAAATGGAGTAGTATTGAGATTAGAGCATTGGAAAGGCAGTGTAGGGGGGGCTTATTTTTTAGCTGCATAATTGATACCTTAACCAGATGTCCATACTTTGGCCCCCATTTCCCCCAGTATTGCTCAGCACTAAAGCCGGTCAAACACTAAAAACAACCCTACTTTTTGTGAATATTTTAATAAATAAAAGAACCAAGTTTTGTTTGTTGTGGTTCATGGGGGTCACACTGTTACTTGGAAGTAACCACTGCTTCAGTGATTATTCAGCTGAAAACTCACACCAGATGTGTTCGTTGTTCACTGTTCATTAAACACTCTTTATTATTCTACTGTTTAAAATTTTTCAGTCATCCATTCAGGAAGCAGAAACAGAATGGTGCAACCAATCACGAGATATGAATAGTGGGAATAATCAAAACAAACAGTTCACAATCCACCCATACGCTGAAAATTATGCATCCAAACTGTCTGGTAAATTCTTTGCTACCACAAACAAGGTAGAATACCATCAGGATCAGTTTGTGACAAGAATAGGGTCTGAAATGTTCCAGCAGTACAAAACAGATTGATAGCTGGCTTTGGCAGTTAGCTGATGGTTCCCTTGTTGTAGGATAATCCAGTGTAACCAGCCCTCCACTGTATCTTCACAACCCCTGCGTTATGGGGCATATCAGGGACATAGATGGCCCAGTGGTCCCCAGCTGCTAGAACAGTCCATTGTAGCAGGGCCCCCAATGGGGTGGGGGAGGGGGAAGAGGTTACACTTTACCAGGGCCCACAGGCTCTGGGGGCCCCAGGTCAGGCTGCAACCCCCATTATGTGTGTGGGAAGGGGCCCATGTTACAAGTTTGTAGAGGGCCTGAAAAAATTATGCTTGGGCCCTTATTGTAAACCGGCACAAGGTATTTCCTGCTCTAAATTGCATTGGGGACCAAACCAAACCCCAACTACAGCAGGATTATGGGGGCAGAGAGGTGGTGTATAGCTTACTTGCCTCATTGGGTCTTGAGCCAAGTAGAAATTAGCTGAACCCTAAATTTAGACCTATTATTTGAAAGGAATAGTTCAACCAGTTATGCTTAAGGCCCTGCCCTACAGGGAGCCCTTAAAAGGGAGCAGTTCATTCTCCATGCCTGTTCTATCCTTTGCTTTATTGTTGAGGTTGCAAGGGAGGGTGTCAAAACAGAGTCAATTTTAAAGTAAAACTGTCTAATAAGAACTGGACTGAGATCACCAGCTCATTTTACACAGGCCACCGAAGAGTCATCATATGGCAACCACGCTGATCATTGTCTCTACAGACCTTGCCGGACCTGACGCAAGTGATCTAGATGATAGAGACTCATTCCCAAGCCACAGAGATGCTACCCCCCTGCTTCTCAGCAAAATATTTACAACATGACAAATCTATTGATTGCACTGTATGTGACATATTCTGCCATTTATGCTTGTACTTTTCATGTTGAAACTGAAGAAGCTAGTACAGTCCATTTAACAGAGACTGTTGATGTTTCATCAGCTATCGATGAGATTTATGCAGAACAGCAGCAAAGTATTTTGCTTCCTGTGAATGTGAATCATTTACAGACAAGTCTGAATCTGAACAAAATATAGATGACATGATACAAGGAGACATATAACTATATGAATGCTCACCAATAATTATACATAAAAGTGTAGTGTTGATAATGGCTTATGCAAAATGGCACAGCCTTTCAGGAGCTGCACACGGAGATTTGCTGACATTAGAAAACCTCACTGCTTTGCTTCTCCCCATACAGATTACCCCAAAAGCCTTTATCCTCCCTCCCCCATCTCTATCTCACACAAAAACACCTCATTTCTATCTAAACTGTTATGGGATCTAAAAATATTAGCCACAAACAACATATTGATTAACATATACAGCTGTTTCCTATGTGCAGTTAAGATTGAAGCTCCAAGAAGGCTAGTGTTTTAACAGAACTCACTTTGAGAATAGCAAATTCATGTTTTTGTTTTATTTTTAAAGCAAGACAATGATGGAGACATCTCCTTTCACTGAAAAACACAAATCAGAGGGAACAGGAGAGGATACATTGTATGTGAAGTCACCACTTTCTTGTGATATTGAAGACAACTCCAGATGATCAGATTTGTTTTTAAAATGAGAGAGAGAGCTCATTTATCCCCCTCAGGGATGAAAAAATGAGTTCCATTCAGTTTACTATAGCATGTGAATGTTTCAGTTAAAACCTCAAAAAACCAGAGGTACTGCATGCACATAAAGGGTCTGCATGGACCCAAGACTCACTGAAGTCAGTGGGAGTCTTGTTATTAACCTCCATTGGCTTTGGATCTGGCTCAACTATCCAATGCTACTTTCCTTAAAAAAGGGATTTGCTCCGATCTTTTTGGCCAAAAGTTTCCCCTCGGGACAAAGTTGTGCAGTATGTTGTGTGCCACTTATTCACCTTGCTGTTGCCCTCTACTTCAGGGGAGGCTGAATTTCAGTGGTGCAGTTTCTACATCAAGTAGTTAAACATCTTGGGCTACTTTGGGATAAAAGGCATAATATACAAATACAATGTTATTATAGCTAGTATTGTTCACATTATTTTACCATGCATGTAAAACTTACTGGGATACCTTTGTTTTTATTAAATCCTAAAGAGGATTGCATTGAGGAACTACTCAACATGATATCAAGAATAAACAAATTATTTCCAGTTACAATTGTCTGGATTCATCTGAAAGGAAAACATCCTACCTCTACTTTTGAAGGGACCAATACTTGTTTAAACTAACAATCAATACAGTCTATCCAAGTGTTAAAGACACAGGTGGTATTGTGTAAATCACCAGCAGCACTATTGTTTCCTTGCCCAAAAACTGCAGACATCTAAATAATCAGTGATTATACATTGGCTCAGCATATAAGGCTTTAATGTATCTGCCAATGACAGTTATCCTGCATGACAGCTTTTCAACCTGTCAACAGGTTACTACATTGACTTTGTGTTAAAACAACATGGTTTGCTTGATTTCAGCCTATGGTTTTGTTTTTGTTTTTTGTTTGTTTGTTTTTTGTTTATTTTATCTTATATTTCAAAATGAGAGCTGAGGTGCTTTATAATTAAATCCAAGCAGCATAAAAGTGAAACAAAATGTTATAGGAAGGAAGCCCACAGAAGTTAGGATTCTGATGGTAATTTTATTTTACTCTTTCCTCCCAACGTTTAATAGCAAAAAGCAAACAAATAACAAAAGCACCAACTACCACATTAAGGAAACTTATTATTTGATTCTTCTGGTGTTTGAGATACTGAGGTGCTGTCCTTCCTTGTAAGGCCCAGAAGGGCTTGCAGACCTTCCTACTATCACCATAACTAGCACATGCTCCATTTCTCATGATCTGCTGTGAGTACAGACCATGGGGAGTCCCACCTAAAGGGGCCTGAAAGCCAGCAGCCTCATGGCTCCTGATTGGATCCCTGCCCTATATAAATCCAAGGGGCATTCAGGCAACCACGTAGTTCTCCTGTAGCTGCCATGACCATTCCTGTTCTTCAACTCCTGGCTTCGACCTTGACTTGATTTGCACCTCTTCTCCTGACCCAGACCCTGAAACCTGAATTGGACTCTGATCCTTCGTATTGACTACAAACTCCTCCATTACTCTCAGCCTCAGGTTTGCCCTTGGTTCTGACTACCCTTATAAGTATCCTGACAGTTTTCATGGACCACTGTATCCGGTGGTGAAGGTCTACCCTGGGGGAGCACCAAGGCAGCAGGCCACTCCCTGCCTGGAATGTCCCAGAAGGTACTGGAGATGGCTGAATGGATTGATCATTCCCAGGAAGAGCTCCCCATGTTTCAAGCCCAAGTATCACAGGTCACAACTGAGAACCAAGCTCTGCTCAGGCAATCCATCCAGCTCCATGATGAAAATGTGGCACAGCAGTCTGCAGGTAATGCTATGAGAATAGACAGCCCAGCTGCCGGACGAGAATGCACGGCTTGCACTGTGGCACTGTGGCTGTATTCCCAGACCCAGGCCTCCAGTCCCCCTACAAGAACATTTTGATGGGGACCACCAAAATATCAGTGGAGTTATTAACCAATGCTGCCAGTTCTTTCTTCTCCACCCCAAGTCCTAGCCCATCAACCAAGCAAAAGTAGGAGTCATTACTGGTCTCCTGACTGTGGATGCATTATATTGGGTCTTGCTCCTGCTCCAATGATTCAGATCAGTGCTGTCTGACTGGGATGCCTTACTTCAGGCTTTTTTTACCATACTTGACAATTTCCAGCATGCCAGCTTGGTGGTTGTGGCCCTGCGCAAACTCCAGCACTGCCAGGGACTGGCTTTTGCCTACATTGCCCACTTTTGGTGACTAGTCTCTGACGCTGAGTAGAGCAAAACATCCCAGTTCTATCAGTTCCAGTGGGGACTGTGTGAGGAGATTAAGGATGAGCTAACTCGTGGAGATACCAACCAATTTTGTTGCCATCATATGCATCAATAATAGGCTCCGTGGGTGACCTGAGGAAAGAAAAGAGTCTGGGTCAACAACAACTGGTGCCCTTTGGTACCCATCTCCAACCCGGATCCCAAACCTATGCATCTGGATAAAGCTCCCTGCCATGTGACCCCTAGGAGAAAAAACGCCATCGCCACCTAGGGCTGTCTTTCTACTGTGGAGGATCCAGCCACGCTTTTGCCAGTTGCCCATTCTGAGCTCTACCATGCAGGCCCAGCAGAGGAGGTGGACCTGGTGAGCCCTGAGATAATGTCTCTCTACTTTTCCCTGAGCCATAGCGCAAGCACGATGAGCACTCCCCACACCAAGTCTGCTTCCATGTTCACAGAATCATAGAATCATAGAATATTAGAGTTGGAAGGGGCCTCAGGAGTTCATCTAGTCCAACCCCCTGCTCAAGGCAGGACTAATCTCAGCTAAATCATCCCAGACAGGGCTTTGTCAAGCTGCAGCTAAAAAACCTCTAAAGATGGAGATTCCACAACCTCCCTAGGTAACCCATTCCACCGCTTCACCACCCTCAGAGTGAAAAAGCTTTTCCTAATATCCACCCTAGACCTCCCCCACTGCAACATGAGACCATTGATCCTTGTTCTGTCATCTACCACCACTGAAAAGAGCCTAGATCCATCTTCCCTGCAACCCCCTTTCAGGTAGTTAAAGGCTGCTATCAAATCCCCCCTCATTCTTCTCTTTTGCAGACTAAACAAGCCTAGTTCCCTCAGCCTCTCCTTATAAGTCTTGTGCTCCAGCCCCCTAATCATTTTTGTTGCCCTCCGCTGGACTGTCTCCAACTTGTCCACAAGGGAGCCTTATCAAGTTACCCCACAATGGGCACTGGTAGACACTGTGGCAGCAGACAACTTCATATATGCCAGTAAGGCCCAAGGCCTGAGAATTCTAGTACAACCAAAGACAGTTCCTGACCTAATAGAAATGATAGATGGCTGACCCCTGTTGTCAGGGTCAGTGACAGGGGAGACAATGCCTCTGGAAGTTTCCATGAAGAACCCTTGGGAAGTCTTTCAGTTCAAGAGAATCTGCTTGCCACTTTTCCCCATAATCCTCGATAGTTCGTGGCTGGCAGGTCGTGATCCACACATCCTTTGGCATGAGCACCAAGGTTAGATTCTGCTTCAAGTGCTACCAGCAAATCTGCCTATGTGCACAGCCTGCTAAACCCCAAAACTAAGACACCTCCATCTGGGCCCTGGCTCTGGGTGAGGTGGGACCAATACCAGCGTTGACTTCAGCACTGCCCACCAAGTACAGTGACTATGGTGACATCTTTGAGAAGTATGCTGACATGCTACTGGGATTGATTGCCTGACTGAGAGCAGCCAAAGGACAAGGTGCTGTTTGGCCGTATATATGTGGTGTTGGAATCTGAGCTGGCTGCCCTGCATTCTTCTCTCCAGGAGAATCTAGCCAAGGATTTGATATGGCCATTTACCTCTATAATTGGTGTCCATTCTGTTCCTTAAAAAGAAAGATGGAACCCTGTGTGTATGTACGGATTGCTGAACCTTCTTGTTACTCCCTTCCACTTATCCTGGAACTACTGGACCATGAACAATCAGGCCAGGTATTCATGAAACACATTGGGGGCAGGAGTGGGGGGCTACAATCAGGTTCAGATCCAAACCAGGAATTAATGGAAGATGGTTTTTCAAACCTGGTACAGCCACTATGAATGTCTACTAAAGCCATTTGGCTCACAAATGCCCCTGCAACATTCCATCTCTTCTTGAATGAGATCTTCCAGTACATCATTGATGATTTCCTAAACTTTTATGAGGATCCTGCACATACCTGAGCAACCTACCTGGCACATCCTGGTTCAGCTCTACCAACATGGCTCTCAAAGTCATGGTGCCCAACAGCACCTCCATTCTCGCATTTACTATTCACTGAAGCTCACTCCAGCCAAACAGAATTATAGAATTCTAGATAAGAAACTTCTAGCCATCAAAGCAGCCTTTGAAGAGAAGTACCACTCTCTGGAGGATGCTTGGTACTTAGTACGGGTTTACATGGAAGATAAAACTTAGATTACCTTTTCTGAGCCAAAGTGCTGAACCAGAGGCAGCCCTGTTCTTTGCATGCTTCAATTTCACTATCATGTACCACCCAGGGGCCCAAAACAAAACCACCAATGCCTTGTCCTGAAAGGGGGAACTCTCTCACCAGCAAAGGAGTTCCCCCTCCCATGCTGAGTCTCCATGTATTCTTAAGCCCCAGAATTTCCTGAATGCTGCAGTACCTCAAGACCTTATGTCACTGATCTGCTCAGCTACAGGGGAAGCAGCCACCACCCAAGAAACCTAAGGCAGCAAGCAAAGGGCAACACCAGGTTCAGGATGGCTTGCTTTAGGTCAAGGGCTACTTGTGTATTTTTCAGGGAGTCCCTCAGTTAGAGGTACTATGGATCTGTCATGATTTGCCATTCGCAGGCCTTCTGGGTGACCTCAAGATCCTTTGTTTGGCTGCATGATGCTTCTGGTGGCCCTGAATTCACACAACAATCCACTCATATGTTGATTCCTGTGAGACATATGCCCACATCAAGAGAACACGCTTGAAACTCCTTGTTACTCCACTGCCTTTGAAGACCCTGTCCAAACCTTGGGAAGCCTAAACTGCATAGTTAAACTCTGTGTGTCTAATGGGCACACTTTAGTCCTCATCATGATTGATCGACTGACAAAAATGGCCTACTTCATGCCAATTGTGCCCCTGTTCGCCACAGAAGCCATGGCCCAGCTCCTGGTGACTCATGTTATCCATCTGCATGGACTCCTGGAGAGAGTCACAAGGTCTGCAGTTTATATTGCAGTTTTTGTGTGAAACCCTATGGTTGCTCAGAGTCCATGACTACACATCTACTGCCTAACACCAACAAACTGACGGTCAGTTTGAACAAGTGACTCAAGTGTTAGAACAATACTTGTGCTGCTTCATGAATTTCCACCAGGACAATAGGTCGAACCTCCTACCCCAATCAGAGTTTGCTTACAGCAATGCTGAATGTATCACTGCTGAGAAGAGTTAATTCCATGTAAACATTCTATGTATGGTTTTCACCCCTGTGTCTATCCAGCCATATCGATCAAATCCACAATCCTGCAGCACTAACTGCGTGTGTCTGATTCATAAGGTGCAAGAAGAACTCAAGGCACATCTGGACAAGGCCAAGTAAGATTACAAGTGGTATCCTGACTGCTGAGAGAAGGAATGTACAGTATTCACAGTCAGGCAAAAAGTGTGGCTCTCAGACCCAAACCTCTGCACCAAATGACTATGTGATAAATTGGATTACTGATACCTCAGACCATATTCTCTCATCTGGATAACTGACCCAGTGACCATGCGACTTCAGTTATTCAGATCCTTCAAAATACATCCAGTGTTTCAGGTATCATTGCTAAAATCTCACACTGACAGTCACCCTGGCTCAACCATCATCCCCTCAGGTGAAGATCCAAGGACACAACAAGTATGATGTCCATGAGATACTGGACACAAAAATCAAACACAGCTCCCTCTAGTATCTTATGAACTCAGAGGGCTATGACCTAGAAGATCAATCCTTGGAGTCAGGTTCCCAAGTCCATGCCCCTGATTTCATGGCAGCCATACATGCAGCCCATCCAGACAAACCCAGGCCAGCAGAGGGCACCCTTTGGGGTAATGTAAGGCCTAGAAGGTCTCAAATGTGGCCTACACAGCTGTCAAGCAGCGGATATATCCATGCTGCCACCCAGTGGCAGCTATAACCAGTTTGTGTTCCACTTCCCATGACCCACTGTGGACACAGACCATGGGAAGTCCTGCCTCAAAGAGTCTTATAGGCTCCTGATTGGCCGCCTATCCTATATATACCCTTGAGGCATTCTGGGAAGTGTCTAGACAACAGCACAAATTGTCTGGAGCTACCATAATCATTCCTGTTCTTGAACTGGCTTCAACTTCAACTTGGTTTGGACCTTGCCTCGACCCACAACCTGAAACCTGACTTGGATTCTGATCCTTCATATTGACCCCAGCCTGGAATTTGACTACAATCTCCTCCACTACTCTTAGCCTCAGGTTTGACCCTGCTCTGGCCCTTTGTCCTCACTGCCCTTGCAAGTATCCTGACATTTATATAGAACATAAAGGCAAGAGTCTATATATATCAGATATTACACTAACAGGTATTCCTCTAAATTTTTAGATCCCTGCAGGGAAATGCTCATTTTAACACAACTGCTCACGTTTATATTTTTCAACTTAGTGTGGGCATAGCAGTGTGAAGCTGGACATTTATATATAAGCATCTGTCTGTGTCAGTGGCGGAACTATATAATTACTTAGCAGGAATTTATTTGAAATTAACTGGTTAGTTCTATCCTCTGCAATGCCTCTGGAATTTCCCAACACAAAGTCATGTCCTTGGGTTTTGTATGTCTGAGGTATTACTGAGGGCCTGCATGAGAGTTTGGGATTGAGTGGAGGGGGGTGGATATCATCCATTGTGAAATGTATTGTGTATTTGCATAAATGTTGTGTTGGGTTATTGGGGCTGTCTGCATCGAAACCATCATACAGCGAATTTCCACCCATATCATTTTAAGTGCAACATTTATTCTCACAGCTCTATATTATTAGCTAGATATTTTTCATTACTGATTATGAGTGCATTAATATCAACTCCTCTCTGCAGCTTTCTACATATAAACTGGTACATTTTTATATAATGTTATATAAAATGAATTCATATTTTATTCCTGCTGTCTGCCCATTATGCTATTTAAAACTGACTACATTATTCTTTAATGGTTTCTGTAAAGGAACTTATTATCTTCTATCTTGACCTATATTGTACAGATTCTTTTATATAGCACAAGTGTAATTCTTTTTAAGAGACTATCCAGTAATTTGTGACCAGAAACTATCATGCACCTTTCTAAAAGACTTGCAGTGATAGAGAAATTTATTATGTGATTATGGGGAAAAGTAATAGCCAGGCTGACTACTCTTATAAAGATAGTTCTCCTGTCTTTCAACTTGAGGAAGTCTTGCTACTTCAAGCCAGTATTCTGAGACTGTATTGCTTACATTCACTCCTGTATGAACCAGAGCTTTCCTTTCCAGTATGGCAATTTCTTTTTTTTTACCTACTACTTTGAGTAGAGGCTTTGAGATGGAAAGTAACTGCTCTTGGCTAAGGACTTGAGAATAGTATCAGTTTAATATCTGATATATTTCTATGGACTCTGTGCCACTTTTGCAGGGGATTGAATCGATGATCTGAAAGAGCTTTTTCATCTTCATCTAGTGTGATAATTTTTGAAATGCCACAAGTCTCGTTACAAGTTCAATTCAAGTTCCATTTGTTTTTCAAAACACCTTATTTTTTAATTTAAGTTAATTGATAGTAAAAAGTCAAAACTAAAATGAAAAATTTAGAAATTATTTTAAAAAAATGTTTTGATTGACCGAAATCAAATTGTTTTTCAGAGTTTTGGTTCAGAAAAATGTTTGAGATTTAAGTCTTTTGTCCTGCTTCAGGACAGGGAAAAACTTCAAAATCTCAAAAAACATTTTCCATCCAGCTCTGCTAAGCAACTTGCAAAAGACTACACAGAAGATCTGTGGAAAAGCTAGACTCAGATGTCACAGTTTCAACTTTGACACTCCACAATTTCCCCCCTGTGCTCCACTCCAGGAATTTCCCTGAGTTCTCAGGTCTCTAGCCTTCACCTCTCTCTTGGCAGGGTCCCTAGTCCCACTACCTTCTGCACTGGGATTTCAGGCTGCAGCCCCCTGATCTTTACTGTGATTGTCCCGAATAAATTTGAGAAACATCTAGCCCTCTGCTCTTTAGTTTCTTTCCATGACATGACTATGACAGTGGTTTTACCAGTGACTGCACATTTCTTCCAAAGCAAGCACATTTATTTAATGACACAAGCATACAGAAAAAAAAAACCCTATAAAACAAAAAACAGATTTACACACATACATACTAAACATACCAGAAATTGCCCATTGAAGAAAAGCTGGGGCCTGTTTGTTGAATCAAAGGTCCTGTTCATTTGATGAATCAAAAGGAAGACCATGATTCTATTTAAACTCAACCTTTTATATCAAAAACCCTTTCTTTGACTCCTACTCTCTGGAATACCCAGCTTGAGCCAGTATATGAAAACCATCCAGAGGGCGATGCTGCTCTGGAATTGTTTACAATCCCTAGGGTAATCACTTCTTACTGTTTTTAGTTCCTGAACATGCTGTGGTAACCTTCTCCCATGGAATAAACATAATCATATAGAGAACATTCATAAATGTAACACGATGGTCCCTAAAGATACTTCATGGGGTTGCAATATCTGTCAACCAGATTTTCTATTTCCTGATCCTGTGCTGGAGAACAAGGCAGTATGTTCCCTTTTTCATCTTTCCTTCCCATAAATGACATCATCTTTCTAAATACCTAAGGTGAAAACCTAACCCTAATGAAATGAATGGGAGTTTTATCCTTGACTTAACTGGGGCCAAGCTTTCATCCATACTGCATAAACTTTTACAAGATTACCCTTAAATTACCAAATTAAGAGATTAAACCTGTTGTAATTTGTATTTTCACATAATGTATGATAAAATCATGTGTGTTTTTGCCATATATACTACATATATATAACTATTCTGAGAACCTCTAAACTGAATAGGAAGTACAGCACATGACAAAATTAAAATAAATGTATATATTTTCAAATAAATGTATTAGTTTAAATTATTTATTTACTTCTGCACATAGTTGAATACAAAAACCCCTTATTCTATCCAAGTGGCATGGTCTAAATACGCAAATTACCCATAGGGGAGAAGTGGGAGAGAACATTCTACATCATCCCCAGAACTGGACGTACCTTTGTGTATTGAAAAATAACCTTCCTCTAACTAATTCATTTAACTTGAGAGTTATATTATGGACTTCAGCCGTTTTTGACTTATTTTTTCTTAGAAGGAAGAATATGCATTGTAAATTAAGGCTTTCTAGACTGAGATAATCAAAGTCCATGGACGCAACAGTTGAGTAACTGAAAAATCAATTTGGAATTACAATATTTCTTAGGGGCTTGTTAGGATGCTTGTTTACTCTTCACTGGAGACACTTTTATCTAAATAAGAAGCCCACTTGAGGATGTCAGTCTGGAACAGTTATTGGTTAAGGTATAATTGAGGGTGTATGAATTTAAGTTTATTCATTTGCCTTTAAAATATTTGTGAACCTAACAATATATCAGACCTATTAAGAACAACATAAAATATTAAAGTTTTTCTGAAAATGCAATTCATAAATAAAAAATTAACAGGACATTTCAGACATTCATATTGCTCTGAAATTTAGTATACATCACTTTAAAATTTATTGAGCCAGATCCTCTGCCATTGTAAATCAGTGCAGCTCTACTTATTTTAGTGGAGCTACATTGATTTATATTGGCTAAAAGGCCACCATCTTTGTCAGATAATGCACACATTCAATTGGAGCTTAAGGGTTTGGGTTTTCAAAAGTGCTCAGCACCCCTACTGAAATCAAAGCAGCTTTTACTTTTGACTTCAGTGGAAGCAGAATTAGGCCATCGCTGAACACTTGAAAATCTCACTCCAATGCAACTCAGGTTTTTAAAAATATGTTTTAAATGGAGCTAGCCACAAGTCTCTTTCATGTTATAGGTAGATCTGGCAGTTCTTCTCAGCATATACGCAATGTACCTCAGGTGGCAAGAGACCAGGATTTATCACCGAATTTGGTCAGCTGGCTAGATCATTAGCTTCCCAAGCTCAGGCTGGGAACGGATGGGAAGTAAGATGTGAAAGCTGATCCATGCTGTCCTGATCTAGCAGTGACATGTCAGGATGAACATTTTTTTGAAATGTCAGCTAAAACAGTTAAACTCTTTCTGAAAATGAGTGCTTTCCTATTTTGTAGCAAGGCCTTGAAATTTAGCAGGATGGTTGCCCTGGAGTCAAAGAGGTGCTTTGCATTTTTTCCATGAAAATCAGTCTAATTTGGTTGAGTTATAATTGTCTGAAATATGCTGTTTACACATACCCAGTAAAGGCTTGTCGGAAAGGCTGTCAGATGGTCTTCAAAGAATGTATCTTCTCTGAACGTGCTTCAGCACCCGGCTGAGAGAACTATCCCTCTAATATCTCCTCCTGACTGCCAGGAACTACTGTGGTGCTGGTCACAATAAATGAGAGCAGGGAGACTTTTCCCTGCACTTTCAAATGTCTGCTTGCTGGCATGGAGGTAGAGTGAAAGAGAAGGAGGAAGGGACCTGACTTGAATGCTGGGAGAAGGGTTGAGGAACAGATGGGGGATAGATGCAGACTGGGGGCCAAGAGAAGAGGGAGTCAGGAAGAGGATAATAAGAGAAACAGGAACAGGCTGAGGGGACAGGAGCAGAAGGGGACCTTTGGGGGATAAATAGTATGTAATCATGTAATTACAGCCAGTATCATAATGCATATATACACAGAGGCTGAATTAAGGTTACACAGGCAACCTTAATTCTATCCTTCCCTAACTCTTGACTTTGCAACTGTCGTGTTCTTTTAACATAAATTTTGTGTGTACTATGTATATAACCTGAAACAAACCTCAGTAATGCACACTGCTGGATCGCTCCTAGTCTCTGCTGATTCCTAAATTAACCTTAATTTAAAAATTCAAAAATATTTACAATAAGACACACAGAATTAAAACGTGAATATGAATATCCAGTTATAGGGCTCCAGTCCTTCAAACCTTTACTCACTAAAGCAGTCCTACTTATGTGAGAAAGGGTTTGCAGGATCAGATAAGGGTTTGCAGCATCAGACCCTAAAATATATGACTCCTGATTCCCTGGGTGCTTCTTAAATAGCATTCTCTTTTCAAAGTGTTATTTGTACTAATGTGGTACTGAACTGATCTTGTGCTCACTGAAATCTAAGTGAACCCTTCTATTGACTTCAGTGGGCTTTTGGGCCAGCGCCTGTATCAGGTTACAGTATTTATGAAGTGTAGAAGGAAACAAATTCATCTAATAATTTCAAAGATAATAGCTATCTTTCTAAGTGACTTTCTCTGATTAATAAAAAAAACTGCAGATTGCTAGCGTAATGAGAGACAGTGGTGTATTTCTTTTATGTATGTCACATTTTAAAAATGAATCACTGTTTTGTAAATATTGGGTTATTAGACATTTTTGATTGGTACCTTTCTCTATATTTGCATTTTATTGTTGTTTTGTTTATTATAGTAAATGTCAACAATATGCTACCTAAAGTAATTAATACCGAGAGCGATAGCATGTTTGCTACTAGTGGAAATGCCAGAAGTTTAATGTCCTATAAGTAACTTTATCCCTCAGCTAAATACTGGTTATATATAGAAGAAAGGTTTGGAACTGTCACAGTGCCAGAAGTTAGTTTGCATTATAAATCAGTTAGGCAGGTTAGGATATTGGTGTCATAGTACTGAAAAAATGATCTTATGTTTTCAATCCTGAACCTGTAATGGAGAAAAGAGAATACATTATTTTTGTTCCATTTACTGTACAATATAATTCATAAGCAAAAAAGAGCCACTGTTAGATGCGAATGCTGCCTTTAGCATTTGCAGTCTTTGTCATGACCTCAGGCTGTCTGTGCGCCCATATTTATTGTTGTTGTTAATATTTATATTTGAGTGGTATCTAGAAGCCTCAACCAGTGGCAAGGGCCTTTTGTGCAAGGCATGGTACAGACTCATACAAAACATGTCTGGAAGGACATACAAACTAAGCAGACAGACAGTGGGAGAAAAGAAGCATTATCATCCCCATTTTATAGGTGGTGAAATAAGCACAGAGAAATTAAACAACTTGCCCAAGATCAGATGAGAAGTTTGTGACACAGTCAGGAACTGGACCCAGATCTTCTAAAACCTAGTCTAGAGCCTTAATCATATGGCTGTCCTTCTGCACTGGAAGACGGCAGTGTTTCTTTGTACTTCACTCTAAAGTAATGTGGTGCTTTCCTCCAGTTTCTTTGCAATGGTTGTCAAGAGATTGGGCTAATTTGAACTATTTCAAACTCTTATGATGAGTGTTCTAGCTTTAATACTCTTTTGAGAATGCAAATCAGCATGAAATCTGTTCTGCTGAAAATCTGAAAATTGGATACATTTGGTGTAACTTTTTGCTCTTATTTACAACCCTGGGATCTGAATGGCTACATAAATTCTAATGACAGGTACTAAGACTGGGAAATGATATAAAATTAACTCTACTGACAGTCTAGTCTGTCTCACAGTCCTTCTCAGCTGCCATGCTATGCTTTGATGTTTACCTTCTCTGGATGCAGAAAGATATATAGCAACAAGGAGAGTCACTTGGTACTGCGGAAAAAAAGTCTCATCTTAGTGAAAGTTCCAGTTGATCATTTTTAGATAGTATGCTACATTCAGTATTATTTAAATAATCCAACTTTGAAAATAATTTTCTCAAAGATTAACAATTATTCACTCTAATACACTGATATGTTAATCAAAATTTGAGAAATGATAAGGGAAATATGAAAACAATAAGATTGATATCTCAATAAACTTGCAGTCCTTGTGCTTTAAAGTCCCAGAAGCTGTGGGTGCTAAATCTCAAAGGTACTAAAAGTCGCTACAAAAACCTGACTGGAAAATTAAAGTGGTTCCTGCCTTTCTGGAAAAGATAAATGGCATTTAAACCATGTGATTGCATCAGAAATACCCAGACCCAATCTCTTCCCCTACAGTTACAACAGACCACTGATCGGAGCACGAATATGTAACACATTCAAATTGAGTATCAAGCTCAGCACTGTACTTCCCTTCCATTTTTCAAGGCATTATTTATTTGCATAGCTGATATTACCTATGCCGCCTCTCCTCTCCAACTGGCTACTCAGTTGTTTTTCTCTGCTTAGCCCCTCCTGCTGCCTCCTTCACCCTCCTCCCCAGCCAGTCAGTACCAATGGTCTGTTCAGCTCTTACAGCTTCCTCTTCCTCCCCTCTATGATGGCCAGCTCAATTCTATTGTTTGAGGCAAAACTGTTTTCTTTGATCCACTCCCAATTTGCCCCTCTGACCACCCTTCTCAGTCTTCAACCTGCCCATAGCCACCCCTGTTGTTCAATATGATCTTTTTACTCAGCCAGAGAATACTTCTTGTCCCAGATTCCCTATAGAACATGTGGAAATTTAAGGATCAGTTATTTATTGGCCTGATCCAAAGCCCATTGACATCAGTGGAAAGACTCATTAACTTCATTGGGCTTTAGACTGGGCCTGTAAAATATCATACATACAGTAACATGCAGTCCACTGAGAGGAGCTGAGCACTCTCAAATCCACTGAAATAAATAAGGGTACACTTCACTTATTAGATGCGCTTAGCAGCTCACAGAGTCAGACCCCAGCACCTAACAGAATCATACATGTGACCTGATATTGCTTTGCACTTGTAAGTTTTGAAGCACTTTAAATTCTGTTCTAACATAACTTCACTTTATTCTCATTTATGAACATTCTGCAAAGAACTGATACTGCATAATAAAGCACAGCATTAATGATATTGTCATTGTCATTTAGAGATCATGTGGAGACCTGCAGAGTCATCCTTAATTATAGTCACACGCATCAAAACAAAAAGGTAAGAATTCATCATTGTATATTTTAATCAGTTTAAAAATCACTCTTGTGTTATCAGCAATTTCTTGCAAATAACCCCGTTATTTTTTTATTAGGGATAAATTATATTTTTTCTGCAAAACTTGAAGTGCAGATAATAAGAATCATAATCAATTTTTCCATTTAAACCACTCAATTAATTCAGGCAGCAAATGTGTAACAGGGCTACAAATATATGCCACAGAAGAACTATGAAACTTTTTCTGTGACCGTTAAAGCAGTCTGATTGTCCCACACCCGTTTCTAAATCGTAGCTAATAGCCTCTTCTCTCTTTCTTTTCTTCCTTCTATTATGTCTGCTGTAGAAAGATGAAACATTTCTTGCAAGCTAGCAGAGAAAGAAAGCTGAACAGAAAACTGAAAGAGAATACAGACAACAATAAAGGACACTTATTAAATTTGTGAACTCTGTATGAGGACAAGAAAATAAACTCTATGACTGACTAGAAAGGCATTGACGTATGACATTTCATTTTTGTGCAGGTCTCAGAATGATAAAGGTAACACACTAAAAAACACTGTACAACTGCGTCAAAGTAGTTAGTACATTCATTGAATACCAATGTGGCTAAAGTGCTTGTCTTTGTTGTTACCTCATGATTTTGTATAGAACAGTATAGTTCAGGACCTCATGACTATAACATCAGCCTCTCCACTTCCAGAGAAAGTTTCATCATTAGTTTACTTTTTTACCTCACAATGGAACATAAGCTCTGATTCTCTCTCTCTCTCCTTCTTCCTTCTTCCCACAGGACTCTACTTATTAAGACTATATGGCGGTATCTAAGCAAAATGGTGCATGGATAATAACTGAATAATAAAGTTTCTTTGATTGAATATGCTTTGAACACCAAGAATAAAGGGCTAGATCCTGCATTCCTGGAGCACCTACAAATCCAGTCAAAGTCAAAAGACACTTAAGTATGAAGGTAATGCAGAATTGGGCCCAAAGTTAACAATAGGATCAGAAGGCACAGTAAGGTACAGTCTGTCTGGAAAGGAAAAGATATGATTATTGGTAAGTGAGCTATATGACAAGATGTCCCTTGAGATACATTCTCTGAGATTCAGCTTTAAGACTTTGTAACCTAGAGCCTGAGAAATCTAGATGTGCGGAGTTGGTTGAAAAATTTGAGACTCCTAACATTTTCTGACAAAAAAGCTGGACACATTTTGTGTGAAATTAAGGGCAGGACAAACAATGTTCTATACAAAATGAAGATGATAAAGAAAAAGAGACACACTAGGATTCACAGCTGGAATGATGTTACATAAATAAATCTGTTAATAATAATGATACTGTTTGGCCCCCCTAAAGTGTCCCTTGGGTAAGCAGTACTCTACTAAAGTACAAGGCCCTACTTGAGCCACAGCTTGCTGTTTCCTTGAAATCCATCAGCCTACTAAATGTGCATTGAATCCTGATCAACTATAATATTTTATTTATAACTGTTACATAAATCTGCAGAAATCACTAAATGTTGACGAGGGAGGCCTAAAAGATTTGGAAATTTGACCTGGATAAGTGTTTATTAATATTAAAGTTAGAGGACTGGAATTTGCCTCTTGGAGGGAAAAAAATCAAGTCACCAAGTCAGCAAGCCACATTCAGATAAGCAACCACATCTCATTAAATAAAAATAATGCTGGAAATGCTGTGCATATAGATTTTTCTTGAGTTATTTCTATACTTTTTTTTCTGAAACTGAGAAGTGAAGAAATAAACAGAGGGTAAAAGCAACAAAATCAAAAAAGAAAAAAACAACCATTTTTGTTAACCCCACAGTACCGATCAGAAAAAATGTTTCGTTATTGTCACTTTTGCTTTTGTTTTTGTCTGTGGAAAATCTCAACTTTTCAGTGAAAAATCAGAAACAAAAGTTTTGGGGTTTTGGCCAAAAATTTTCAAAGTGAAACTGATTGTGTGTGTGTGTGTGTGTGTGTGTGTGAAATATCACTGCAGTGCCTCATGGCGGTTGTAGATCTCATAGACTCATAGACTCATAGGTCAGAAGGGACCAATATGATCATCTAGTCTGACCTCCTGCACAAGGCAGGCCACAAAACCCTACCCATACACATTTATAACAACCCCGAACCCATGACTGAGTTATTGAAATCCTCAAAAGTGAGATTTGAAGACCTCAAGCTGCAGGGAATCGATCAGCAAGCGACACATGCCCCACGCTGCGGAGGAAGGCGAAAAACCTCCGGGGCCTCTGCCAATCCGCCCCGGAGGAAAATTCCTTCCCGACCCCAAATATGGCGATCAGCTAAACCCCGAGCATGTGGGCAAGACTCACCAGCCAACACCCAAAAAAGAATTCTCTGCAGTAACTCAGTTCCCATCCCATCAAACATTCCCACAGACCATTGAGCAGACTTATCTGTCGATAATCCAAATCAATTGCTCAAATTAAACTATCCCATCATAACTT
>ML675613.1:61743429-61765339 GCA_007922155.1 Mesoclemmys tuberculata | reverse complement strand
ACCTCTTTCTCCCTACTGGAAATACCTCGCCTGATGCAACCTAAAACTGCATTTGCTTTTTTAACAGGCATATCACATTGGCGGCTCATAGTCATGCTTTCATTTTGTATGGACTAGACGTCGTGGCAGGACTCCTGTGGTGCACTACAGTCCATTCTCCTCCTGAGCAGAAACAGTGTATCATGGAAGTTGAGGCCCTCGATGTATTTACATTTGTTTGACTGGGCTGAAGCATTTTCTGCACCTTTTTAGAGGTATAACAATAGCCACTCTGCACTATGCTCCCCCACGAAACACTAAGGGACAATGAGTTCTTCAATGTGTAATGTTCACAGGCAGTACCACTGAGGCATTGCATCTCATCATCTGCAGTGAGGTCCAGTCTCTGCAGAGACATACATGGAACCTAAAGTGTTTTTGCATAAAGTATGTTGTATCAGTGATGTATTTCTTTCTTTATTACTACTTGTCATTTGTTGAAGCAAATGTGGGATCTTAGCACCAATCTGTTGAATAAAAACAACCCTGGTGTTCCCCAACAACATTTAAATATGGGATTTAGGTGTATTTTAAACAGTCCTTGAACCATACAACAGCATTGGATAGGCCATAATTAAATCCCATCAGCACAACAGAATGGAACTGTGTCACTCGAATAGTAGCTATGGTCTTTGTATGACTTAATGATATGTCCCATGAAGTGGCTGAGCTGTGTGCAAATTGCCAAGCAAAAGAATGATGTATTTCTACTGAACAAAACATGTTCTATTAAAAAAAAAAAAAAAGGAATTTCTGTAATGATGTGGCATACAATATTACATTACTCAGTTTAATTCTATGATATTTCTTGATTTGTATACATTGTCTGTTCATATAGAATATCTTTCTGTTTCTTTATTAAGTTTTTCAGTAAACCTTTAAAAAATTTCAGTTGGTAAATAATTAACTTTTCACATATGCACAATTTGCCACCTTACAACACCTATACAGTTGTTTGCTTCGATTATTAATTATTTTAATTAAATTTTAACAATATTTTGTTCTCTTTTGTGAAATAAGGAAAATTGGTCATTAAAGTAATAAATACCTATAAAGTATCATTGTCAACATAGCACAAAGAGCAATCAACAAACATCATTAAAAGGACTTCCTAACTACTATCGACATTGCATGGCAAGTTCCCAAAATACTAAAGACCCACTTTGTGTTGCTTTTCTTTGCCTTATGTTATCCTCCTCTAATGCTTTTCTCCTTTCTTGTGGCAATAAGTGAAGAGGCCTACCCTATGCCTCCTTTGCTCCACTTTTGTAGGCCTTTTTCTTATTAATATGCACAGGGATCAAGTCAGCATTGCCCTGAATTCCTTTTGCACTAGCTAGGACAGTGAAAAGGGGTTATAGGGCACATATAAGCCATGGAGGAGAATAACGCCAATGCAAAGGGTCTCTACATCAGGTGTAGAGACAGCTCCTTGAGCTCTGCTCCACCTCTGCAGGATTCCCTGAAGCAAAAATCATTTAAAGGCACGACTGTGTTCCAAGAGAACCCAGGGTATTCTTATGCCTTTATGATTCTGCACCTGTGCAAAGGTCTATAGGGTCACTGCAAGAGGGGAAACTGTTAGGACACATATCAGGGCTGCCTTCATCTGCATCAGAGGCAGAACTGGCCCCCAGCAGTCCCTGAACAGGGAAGGCACAAGCTACATCTCCTCCTTTATCCCTGTGCTGGCACAGGCCTAGGAGTGAACTTGGCTCAGAGATCTTATTCATTTTCTCTGTCTCCCTTGGATTCTAGAGTCAATGAGAATCCAAATCTCATTTTACAAACGTATTAACTTGCACACAAAAAAGTTAGTGTCTCATTAAAACTTTTCTTCCACCTACTGGGCTCATTTGGGGCTTTGATCTGATCAAAGGGTAATGCGTTGCTGCACTGCCCTGGAACAGACTAGAAGGTAGACTGTGACTTTGAGATTCACAGTTTCTCTCCCACGTACCTCCTGCTCCACATGGAAGCACTCTTCACTTCGCCTATACCTAGCACACGTATTTCATGATGATCTTCTCTCCATGGTAAATATAATTGGCATAAAGAAGGAAGGGGGCATCTTCATGGATTCAAGGAGTCTTCAAAAGGAACCATCAGATGAACTAGTCTGACTTTCTGTATATCACTGGCCATCAAATTTCACCATTTCCCCTTTACTGAGCCCAATAACTATATTTGTCTAAAACATAACTGGTGCTTGATTATAGCATATCTTCCAGAAGGGCATCAGGTCTTGATTTGAAGACATCAAAGGATGGAGAATCTACCACTTCCCTTGGTAGTTTGTTCTAACTGTTAATCATACTCATGATTTTAAAAAATATAAAAAAATTGTGTCAGATTTATAATTCGAATCCGTCTTGCTTCAGCTTTCAGCTGTTGGTTCTTGTTATGCTTTTCTCAGTGAGATTTAAAGAGTATTTCAGCAACTGGTATGTTCTCCCCATTAAAGGAGTCTTCCTTTTGATAAACTGAACAGATTTGTAAATCTCTCACTGTGAGGCATTTTTTACAGGCCCTCAGATAATTTTTGCCTCTTTTCTGCACCTCCTCACTTTATGCCCCTTACTCCTGTGAGGTGTTGCATAATCTGGGCAACAGTCTGGCCCACAACAGCAACATTATTTCTGTTTTTTTTGCTTAATTTGCATGGAATTAATGAAAGCTGTTTAGTTCAAAGAAATAGGCTTTGGATTTTGCTCAGAGGCCATTCAGATCCATGGTCATTCCAATTCTTCTCCATGTGAGCTTCATAGTTGTCGGGCAGTTGCTAATAAAACTTTATCTCCTGCACACACATCTGACTCACCCTTGTGTTGCAAAGTGCCAATGTTGAGATGTGGATATCAGCAACAGTGGTTCCAGACTCAGACCTGGTGTTAGCCAATGTAACTCCACTGGCTTCCACTTCAAACCAAGCCTGAATTTGGCCCTGTATTTCCAAACAGACTATTTGTTTCCTGAGCCCTTTATGACGCATCAGTAGACACGTTGATTAAATTGTGACTCAAATCAGTCTTGGATTAGAGAATGTCCACACACAGGAAAATATTATATTTTATTCCTGGACAACATATATTTGTGTGGCTATAAATTTTTACTCATGCTAGTGAAGCTGGAAAGAATTTAAGGAGGAACTATTTTGATTTGTGTATTTTTCTTAAATTGAAATTTCTTAAAATTTCATAAAATACACAAATAGAGAGCATAGCTAGGACTGTGTACTATGGCTGGATTCTGACTATTCAGGACATTGTTTTTCAAGTGAAATAGCTGGCGTTGTGTAGCAAATTTTTCTTTACACTGTTAGTGTCTTTGAAAAGAAGATGAATATAATGCAGCCTGGTTTTGCCTTCTATAAAGAGTCCTTTAGGAAGATAATGGCATGGAGAGAGCATCATAATGACAAACACAATGAGTTTGGCAGTTGTAAGAAATACATTAATAAAATCACTTGAATTGTGTAATTCTCCATATGTATCACAATAACTAGAACTTGAAGCAAAGTTAGATTTACTAGATCTAAACATGATGTCAATATAGCAGCCAAGAGTAAAAAAAAGTGTTAACTGTGCAAGGAAAAATAAAGTCAATAAACTTGTTCAGTTTAACACAAGAGAACAGCCACTGATGAGCCCAATGTAAAAGATTATCCTACGCTTTCTGAACTCTTGCCCATCATAATACAAAATTATTTCTGAAAAACGATCAGTTGTTACTAGGGTGGTGGTGGTTGAATAATTAATTATTTTGTTAATAATTATTCAGTGAAAACTTCCCAACAGTCATGTGTATTTGTGACAAATTATTTGGTTATGTTTAATTTCAGTGTGTAATTCAATGCATCATCAGGAATCAATATGGCTTTGTTTTAATCATTTGTTTTTCTATAGAAGTGATATATTTTCCTAATAGACTGAAAATTAATCATGATACCTGAATTATTTGTTTGGATTTTTTGCCATCATATATGAAAGTTAGTATGTTTTTAATAATGTAATATACCTTGTATACGAAGTATATTTGGGTAAAGTGTCAGAAGGGTAGCCTTCCTTTGTAGGTAATATATATGGCTGTATTTTTTAATCTATAATTTGAATAACATGAGGAAATCTGAGGACTTGCACCTCTTAATGTTGTGAAAGTTGGTGCAAATCATGCATAAGAAATGCAGTTACTGAGATTTGTGCCCACAATTAATTTTGTAGATTCAAATGTGGGCATCTCTGCTAACCACAATGCAGGTGATATTGCATGAGGAAGAGTAGTGTCCTATAATATAGATTTGTCCCAGGCATTTAGGTTTTTATGGTCAAAGCTAAACGTGTTTGAAAAATTTCTTATGGAAGTTTTCAGTGAGAAAATACTGATTCCACAAAATTAATACATTTTGCAGGAATGTATCAATTTTTTCATAATTTGACAGGAAATTTTTTAAATGTTTTCTTTCGCTAACATCAAAACATTTCCTTTCAACTTTTATTATTTTTATTTTTATGTTGTATTCTATTTTAAAATATATTATTGAAAAATATAATATAAGCATAACAATGTTTTAATTATTATTATGTTATATATGAAACATTTCAACCTTATCAAAATATTTTGAAATATTTCATTTGATCAAATAAAATTTTGAAATCTCAGAATTTCTTGCAGGATGGAAATTCCAGTTTTTGATCAACTCTTGTCTAAACCAATACCTGAAAAATAAAATCAACCTGGAAACCAATATGCAATCAGTGAAGATCATAGAGCACTGATTTAAAGTGCTCACAAAAAGAAACATTCACTACCAGCTTTCTTTATGAATGGTTTTAAGAATGTAAGATGGAAGTTTTTTAAATGACCTAAGTAAAGTCCTGTTGAAAGTGAGTAGGGATTTTACTCCTAAATCACGTAGACATTCTCCTGCATAGCACATTGCAGTTGTTCCAACTTAAGGTGACAATGGTGTATATGTGACTTATTTGGTCCACATGTGAAGAAATGGTCACAAGCTCTTGTTCTACATAAGTCAAAAAAAAAAAACAACACCCTGGCTTTTTGCTACCTGATTATCCAGCAGTAGTTTGGCAATAGCAGCTGGGATTCTAACCAAAAGCCCAAACTGCAAACCCGATCAACCAGTGGTAGGCATTGTCCATCAGTCAGAAGGGCTGATGTCATCCTTACTATATCTCCTGTTGCTTTTCTCAAGCCAATCAGCATCAAATCTGTTATCAAGTTGAGCCTTGCAGACATTTTCATGTCACATTGGTGTTCCACAGCATGTTTTAACTCCAGATGGATAGAACCAGGCATGAAGAAATCTGACCATGTCCTACATCTGAATAACTAAACCAGACCCCATTGTTGGATGTCCTCTATCAGATATTTCTTTGGTACTTCTTTCTTTGATAATTTGGCTAGCTTTATTGTGTTTTTCACTGTTAATTAGTAAAGGACTAGAGGGGTCCAAAATGAAAAGATGTTCCAAAATGGAGAGTTTGGGAACATAAAATAAATTGATATTTAGACTTGAAAAGAGACTGAAAAAAACTAAAAAAAAAAAAAAAATAGGCTAAAAGATACAAAAGATAAGATAGAGAAATGGAGATGTTATAACCAAACAGAAAGATATATTAACCAGGAGCTGAATGTTTCTAAAAGAAGGACAATATACGAGGGCATGAAAAGCCAAGTGATGCAGCTCATTACAATTTTCTCTCAATATTTAAAGTTAAAATGACTGTTCAAGGGAATAAGCACTATAAAAAGTAAATATGTGATCACAGGATCTGTTTTTAAAATAATTAGAATCCAAACCATTTAGGTCAAAGCCTTAAATTTTAACCAGAAACCAACTAGAAGGCAGTGCAGGCTATGGAGCACAGATATAATATGCTCTTTCCATTAAATAAGACTTAATATGCCATGTTCTGCAGAAGCTATCATTACCAGGTTGTTTTCAGGTGTCACTTCATTGTAGAGATTATTGGAGCAAGTAAGCCCTAAAGTATAAAAAGAATAAATAAAGCCAGGAATTTTGTTCAATTAAATGTGTGTGAAAGTGTTAATTTGTTAAAACTGAAACTTTTCCACAGAAATGTATCAGCTTTGAAGAAACTTTAGTCCGGAAAGCTTCTGAGGTCCAGGATGGAATTAATGATCAGAAACCAGCAAAGGAGAGAGAGAATAATAACTTGGTGCTTAGGACAGTCATGTGAGTTTCTGGCATTCCAGATGATCACCCTAAAATCCAGGCTATAGAAAGTGTCTCTTTTGGGCCCAATGAATATTTAATTATTTATATAAAGTGGAACAGTTCTAACAGCAGAGATTTTAAAAAACTGAATTAGGCAGAGCAAGGACACTCCCACTGTCTAACAGAGTGCTCTAGTCACTGAGTTATTGTATTATTACTGGAGTTGCATTCTGTCTTTTTAACTCTATAGTGATTATAATAATTGGAGAGTGACATTAATACTGTTAAAGATATTATAGATACAAAAGTTGCGTAAGTGAAATAGGAACTAGATGGAATTATTTTCACTTTCTAAACCTGAATCTGCATTGAACTGAAAATCAGCCATTCCCGATTTGCCTACGAGTGCATTACACTATTAAATATGCAGTTCTAGGAGTACTCTAGAGGGTCCCGATGAAAGATGATATT
Source organism: Mesoclemmys tuberculata (assembly GCA_007922155.1). Lineage (NCBI taxonomy): Eukaryota > Metazoa > Chordata > Testudines > Chelidae > Mesoclemmys > Mesoclemmys tuberculata. The sequence continues at coordinate 61,758,630 of ML675613.1, read as the reverse complement.
TTAGACAGTGTGCTGTATTTAGCTCCATTATTATTTTCCTCTGAGATGGGAGGCAACCACTGAAAAACTTCTTTGCAAGTAACACACTTACCAGTATGCACTTTTTCAAGCCACACTATGATAGGTCAATATAACTTTAAAAAAACAAACAAAAAAACCCAAGACTGTGTCATAGTCATGCATTAGCTGTTATCTTCAATCTCTTTGTAAAAGTGAGAATAAGTAGTTTAATTTGTATTCATACACAGAGAAATTCAATCCCATGCAGAGGGTCTGCACAAAGATTAAACACCACTTAAGCCACCTAATTAGGGCATGGTTATGGATCTCTGCACAAGGGTGATTTCCACCTGTTGATTAGAAAGGTTATATTTAGAGTGGAAACCAGGGAAGTGCAAACCAAATATTGTAGTTTACAAAATGCTCTGAAGTTCAACCATTCCCTGGAGATCAACCAAATCTTTTTTGGAATGACTGGTTGAGTGCTCTGGCAGTCTATATTGTTTTATTCCAAAAGGCCTTCTTTTCTGGATTCAGACAGCTAGTCTATTAAAATCTTGTGTGCAATGCACCTTGTGCTGCTTAAGAGTGGAGACATTCAGCAAGTCCTCTGTTCCGATGCGTGGATCACCAAATTAGGGGCTCACTGAGTGGCATCCACATTTGAAGAAGGGTGTGGGAAGAGAAAGTCTTGGGAGAATCATAGAAAATGGTTGTAAATGAGGATAGGAGAAAGAAGATCTTAACGTTTCAGAGGTCAGATAAGCTTTAGATAGGTGTCCAATCAGTTGTGGCCTTCTCAAGATGAATGAAAACTATGTCCATCCTCATATTTGCAGTGTCAGCTACAAGTTGATAGTAATTCCGTAGAGATTCTGGTTAGATATTTCAGTGCGTCTTCTAGTCAGTTAACTTTCTATTTATTCATTACCCTTCTCTATCCTCACATCATTAAATATACCAGTACAGCTCAACAATGCAAACTTTACCTGAGCTAACAGTTTAAATAATTTTCATCTACAACTTGTCAGCTACCTCCAGCTTTCACTTTGTTCTTTATAAATCACTTCATAGATAGTTTTGAACTTTAATGTTTTTTATGTTTGTGTGATCATTTTGGTTTTCACTAGGCAGAAATTTTAATGATAAAAAGAGGAGATATTACACACTCAATACAGCTGTGATGACTACAAAAAGTGATCTTTCTTGTAGAAAAATGTGTTTATCATAGTGCTTAAAAACACCCCAAAGTTTTTGTTCAATTTTTTTTTCCAATGAGGGATATAATCCAAAAACATTGGAAGCATTTATACTTTAAAAAAGATAAAGGGACTAAACAAACATGGACAAGGTGATCCAGTGGATATAGTGTACCTAGAATTTAAGAAAGCTTTCTGTCAAGTTTTCTCACCAAGGGCTCTTAAGCACAGTAAGCAGTTATGTGATAAGGAGGAAGGTCCTCTTGGATCAGTAATTGTTTGAAAGATAGGAAGCAAAAGGTAGGAATAAATGGTTAGTTTCAGGATGGAGAGAAGTAATTAGTGCTGTTTCCCCAAAGTCTATAGTGGGACCACTGTTATTTACCCCTTTCACATAACACAAGAACCAGGGTCACCCAATGACATTAACAGGTAGCAGGTTGAAAACAAACAAAAGGAAATACTTCTTCATACAATGCACAGTTGATCTGTGGAACTCACTGCCAGGGGATGTTGTGAAGGCCAAAATTATAATTGGATTCAAAAAAGAATTAGATAAATGAATGGTGGATAGGTTCATTAATAGCTATTAGCCAAGATGGTCAGGGGTGCAACCCCATGCTCTGTGTGTCCCTAAGCTTCTGACTACCAGATGCTAGGACTGGATGACAGAGGATGAATCACTTGATGATTGCCCTTTCTGTTCATGCCCTTTGAAGCATCTGGCATTGACCACTGTCGTAAGATAGGATGCTGAGCCAGATGGACCATTGGTCTGTCCCAGTATGGCCATTCTTGTGTTCTAACTAAGCTATAAACATTGCAATTGCCACACTGGAATAAAACGGTGGTGCAGTGAATCCAATATCCTGTTCCTAATAGTGACTCAGAGGAAGGGCACACTCCCTCCCTCCTGCCCACAGCTATTACTGCAATATTATACCACAGGAGACATGTATGCCCTTGAGTATGAGGGTTGAGTCGCCTATCACTTTTATCCCATACAGTGTACATGTAGATGGTTTCTGATTCAGACAGACATCTAGTACTTCTATAGATACACATTCCTGTATAAAGTAGGATCCCATGTTCACCTTTACTGCATGGTATGGAACAAAGTAAAGCCACAGAAATCTTGATGAAAGGAAAATGTCTACATGTGTCCTCTCTCCATCTCTATTAAGGTGTCACAATGCTCTTTGCAAAAACTGAACATGGATAAAAGGGAGGAACTGGCAACTGGCCATTCTAAACATCACGTTTCCCTATGTAAGTAGACTAAAGTCTTTTTGGAGGAACTTTAACTTGCACTCCACACTCTGACTCATTTCAGAAGGGTAATAAAGCACAGGTGCTGTCTGTGAACCAAGACAGCCAGATACGCTATGATTGCTGGAGTTCAGAGGAAGAGACCATCCAGTGGGTTGATAAGGGCCCACCACATAGGGAAGGGCTAGTGTTTCTTGTGGCTGTCCAGGCCTGTTTAGCCAGGACACTGGTCACATGGAGCAAAGCTGCAAGAGATGGACTGTGGAAATACAGTTTAATGACTACACTCTCAAGAAACATATGGGGTTTTGGATTAATCTATTTTCCACTACAAGTTTGTAAGTTGAGGGAAACACATGCCTATATACAAGTTCCAACATCCTCCTACAACCCCCAAATTCCTGTTTTTAACCAATTATTATAAGGGACTATTTATTTTCCTTGACCATCTGGCCTTTGATTTATTTTACTCTTCTATGTTTTCTGCCCTACAAAAAATCAAACATCATTATGACATCATTTTATCCATCTGTCCAGATGGCATTGATAGATTTTAATTAGCTGGTTCAGAAGTCAGAAAGAGGTGGGGGCAATCCTTAAAGATCCTCACATTTTTCTTGCTCAAGCTGATCCAGACCAAGACTCCCCACCTCTGAGGAAGGGGAAAAAGTGCATTTGTTATAGTCCTATAAGTAAGTTTCCACCACAAGAGAATCTGGCAGTGTTACCATGGTGGGTCTTTTCAGATCTGTTTTGGTAACAGTATCATTGAAATACTTGTCAGGTTTCTGAGCCATAATTTTAAGGAGGAGCACCTAGAGATTAAGAAAAAAGGAGTAGGAAGGCAATTGATTTTTGAAACCTATATAAGTATCCTATAAGAATTATAGAACAAAATGGTGAAAGCTATGACGACTGTGCTTTCAAAGACAGTAAATGATAGGAAAATCCCATGTTTTACAAGTCTTATTCTTTTAGTTGTCAAGCAACATTCCCTTAAAGGGTCTGAGATTAAAGGGTTTAATTATTTTTGTTTTCCTGAAGCTGAACTCTGCTTTCAAAAGTTTGGGAAACAGTGAGGGAAGAGATGGAATATGTCACAGGTAAGGCATGCCATTAATTAGAGTGCAGAGATCTGAAAAATATAGCAATTCATAGAATGTTTTTTGGAAACTGGAAGATATCAAAGAACTCTGCATGCTACATTATTACCTGGGGAAGGTGATCTCACCTCACTTACAACACGTTAGTTATTACTGGTCATTACCATATATAAAATACTATAAATAAACCAGTATAATAATCTAGTGACCCACCTACCCTGGACAGTCTAGAAGTAGAAGCAGTATAAATATAGATAGAGCATGCTACATAACATGCTTCCTTATGTTTCTATGAGGAATACCCCACCAAAAAATGCCATTTAACACTTTGTACTGTGTCTTCCTCCCCACAGCAGCTCTGCCATGCAGTAATGATTTCTTTTTCCAGGATTTACCGCACCTAAATTATTATTAGAAACAAACTGAAATTAGAAAGGAGCAAGCGATGGAAAGGAAAGAGTATCACTGGATGGCCTTTCAAGTGATGCTTTTATCTGTTGAAGCCAGTCATTTATCTGTTTAGAAAGTCTGTGCTTTTACTTGCTGCTGTGAGTCCTGTTCACAGAATTTCTCCGCATCTTGATATTATGAACCACATAACCATGAATATCAGTGCTGCAAACTTATTATTAGTGTCTGCAGCAGTATCTTGTTGATGAAAAGTATCCATGAATATACTGTAAAATGTTGAGTACTCCCACTTGCTCTCTGGCTATTAACAGTTTCCCAGGTTCACTGAATACTGATGCTGAATAAACACTGAAATGGAGACGGATTGAAAACCTGACTATAGTAAAGGCCACTTTTAAAATTTCAGCCAATATTCAGGATCATCCCACATGGCAGAGGTTTTGTCCCAGAAACAGCACGAATGAAGACAAGACACCAGAAATGTGATGTAACTAGCCCACTACTTTATTATTTTATCAGATCTGGGAAAATGTGATTTAGCCCTCTATTATTTTAACAGATTTGGGAAATTGTTGGGCAAGAACTCATTCAAGTGCAGGTCAATCTTCTTTCAGTAATCCATATCATATGGGGGAAGGTCTGCGTCCAGTGTCTCTAAACCTTTATACCTTTAAATGGTTCCACCATTTCTGGGACCCACTACCCACCCTTTATACAAGGGATGAATGTCTGGGGAAAAGGGATGGCTCCTCATTATACCAGCCATTACGAGCCCCACCAGCTTTTAGTGATGCCCTCTCCTAATCTTGATTCCAATTCTAGTTTATTTTGGCTTCCCCTAGATAACAAATACTTATTCTGGAAACCACTGACAAGTTTTAACTAAATGAAGCCCACACAATCTAACCTGCCCGCCGAAAGGGGAAAAAACCACCATCCAGTCCAATCTGACAGTGAGGGAAAAGTTCCTTCCCAATACCAAAAAGCAGATAGCGTGGTGCCTTCAGAAAGGGCTGGAAAACTGGCCCCACTCTAATCTCAAGGTTGTGGTGGGGTATTGTTCCCAGGTGCAGAATGATGTCTCAAAGAGGGGAAAGGATTTATTAACCCTTCCCTCACATATAGGGAAACCAATGAGATTTTGCTCTGCCCTTCAATCCAGCCAATCAGCTAGGTAGCCTGCCTTCCTCTGCTACTCCCAGTACTTAAACCCACAAGGAGACTAAAGAGCCCAGGAGAAGGTGGGGAGAAATGGAAGTGGTCATCAAAAGAGACTTGCTCTTCTACCCCCTCTGCTGGCCCAATCAAAGCCTCCCCAAACTTTGAGTTTGCATGGTTGGGGGAGGGGGTATTTTTTATTGTCCTATAAAATGACTAAGAAAAAGAAGCTGGCAGCTGCCATTTTAGAATAACCATGAGAACTGGTTGAAAACTTTCCAATGGAATGTTTTTCCATTGGAAAATACCATTTATCTAAATTGAAACTTTGTGTGGGAATATGTAGATTTAGATGATAATACAAAAACATCCAATTTCAACATTCTGAGCCTGGAATATTTCAGTTTTCCATTTCAAAATCCACTTTATTTGATAGTCTAAAAATGTAAAAATAAAGTCAAAATTAAAAAAATGCAATTTTATCAGAATGTTTATCAGAATTTAACCTGATACAATTTTCTTTTTTTAAAATTATTTTGTGAGAAATTTCAAAAGCTGATGTTTTGTTCTGATTCAGAATGAAAACAAATTTTGAATGTGTGGAATTTTCTGTAAAACAGAATTCCAGTTCCTGTACAGCTCTAACAATGATAGTACAATTAAATGTCTGTAAATAATAATAATAATAATAATAATAATAATAATAATAAAAAATTTGCACCAAATTACCATTTGTAGAAGACCTTCCATTCTATAGCATTTTAAAGTGCTTGTACAACTTCCCTGTACTCCTTGCACTTGTGTTTCAACTGATAATGCTGACTTCACTTTCATAATTTCCTTTCTTTCTTATTTTGAGTTTGTGTTTGGAGCCACTCTTCTCTTTTGTTTTTCTATAGTGATCAATAAGCTACTCTAGGGTACTTTTTGCAAGCATTTTAGCTATAACTTTAGTGCTACTTACTGTGATACTTGTTATGATTTGGGGTCCAAATCCTATCCTGTCTTGCAACATGCTTCCTCCTTTTGCCTCTGGCTGGCTCTTCTGAATAGGGAGTAATAGGAGGGAGGTGTTTTTGCACTCAGGTTCAGGAAACTTAAGCTCCTATTTAGTCACTTTTCAAAATGGCACTTAGCCACTTCTGTCACTTGGCTGCTTTTGTAAATGTTACCCTACCTCAATACACTCAATCAATGAATACATTTGGACTATTCAGTCTCATTTCAAACGAGCATTTTCATGGAAATGCTTTTAAATAAGTAATAAATGATATATGTAAACATTTCTTTAGAAATGAATCATCCTATTACTATATGTAAACAAAGTCAGAACTATGCAATGTTTTGTGTCTGAGGCTTAGTTTTAAACCCACAATTACCACAACTTGGATCATTAGCCCCCTGCACCATTTGCCTCTTTCTTATCACCTCTCACTCTGAACCTCAAGAAGGTACCAACACCTACACACACCCTTGGAATAGTGTGGATTAGGGCTGCATGCTTGGATTTTGCACTAGAAAGAGTTTGAATTCCTTCATTAGCTCACTGATATAAAGAACTGTCATAAATTGTATTTATCACAGCCTGAGGGAAGAACATAGTTGGAAAGGGGCCTTGTCCATAAGCGTTTGAGTCCCTTTGCCATCTAAGTAAAGTAGAAAATATTACATTACTGTGATCTTTGCAAGATTAACAACAATAGTTAATAATACTTCTTCTGATATTGAAAATATATCATAGAATATCTGAAAAAAAACACAAAGAATAGGTTGATGTTTTCATTTTCTTATATGTTGAAGGGCTTGGGAGTGGTGTTTCTGTCCCCTCTAGCTGACATCCCAGACCAGCCTTTCCTAAGCCACTTCTTACCACTCATCCCCCACTACACCAGTGCTCCCTTCAGTTTGGGGCATGGTCACAGCTCTCTCCTCTCCTTGCAGAGGGCTGTTCAAGTAGTCCCAGTGGGTATGTCTACACTGCAATAAAATACTCACAGCTAGCCCATGTCAGCTGACATGGGATCAGGCTGCAGGGCTATAAAACTGCACTGTAGACATTTGGGCTCAGGCTCCTCCCTCATGAGGTCCCAGAACCTGGGCTCTAGCCTGAGGCTCTGACCCGAACCCAAACACCTACATTGCTATTTTATAGCCCCACAGCCCATAACCTACAAGCTTGAGTCAGCTGACAATGGGTGTTATATTGACATGTAGATATAACCCAATATTTATATAATCAGTCAGGGCTTCCCAATTCCCTTTGCAACATCTAAAGATTTCCCCCTTGTCAGGGAGAAGGGGAGAGAAAAAGGGGTCCAGTTTCTGGTTGTCCAGTTGGGCCTAACTCAGAGTCCAGGTCCTTCCCCTATGGATTCCTGTATCCCAGCAGCTATTAACTGGCTTCATTCCTGCACACAATCCCTCCTTCACTCTCCCCTGTTTAACTACCAAAGTTCCATTTTAAGCAGATCCTTCATTTGGAAAATATTCTAGAACTGCTGAGGGGAAAGGCCTTCTTGGCCCAGTTCTATTCCATCATTCCTTTGGTCTTAGTGAGGGGTTTGTAAACCTCACCACAGAGCCCTTACGCCAGTACAGAATAGCTAGAGCACAGTGTATCTTGGACACATCCCCTCTTTCCCCTAACCAGCCCCGTCCCCTGTACTGCAGGGCAGGGCAATGCCAGTGAAAGGTTTCATTCTGTGCTTGAGTTGCTCCATCTATACAATGGCTTAATAATACTTACCACCTTTCTATAGCACTTTCGGATTGATTGATAAAAAGCTCTTAAATAAGTTTGCTATTATAATTTGTGATAAAGTCAGGCCGTATGGCTTTAAAAGGCAGTGACTATTTGAGGACTAGGAGAGGGGTGGCTGGGGGCAGGCCCACCCACCACTTGAGGCCCCTCCCTCAACTTAAGGGGGGAGCCAAGGGACCTGGGGCTCAACTAATTCCAGGGGACAACAAATGAAAAAACAGGAAATGGTGTGGGGGTCACAGGTTTAAACAAAGGGAACCAAAGAGGGACACCGAACAGAGGGCCTTGGACAGCGCCCGACACTCCCGGAAGGTGTCTAGGGAGCCAGCAGACTCATCCCAGAGGAACTCCACCCGGATGCGTGAACAGATAGAGGAATGGAAATAGGCCCCACAGTCACAGAGCTCCCCCACAGTCAACCTCCTCTCCCTGGTGTTGTAGATGGCCACTTTGGCCAGTGCTAGGAGGAGGTTGACGAGGAGGTCCCGTGACCACGTGGGGCTCTGGATGGGGTGTACATAAATAAACAGGTGAGGGAAAACTGCAGCCACAACCTCAATAGGAGGTTCTGGAGGAGCCGGAATAGGGACTGCAGCCTGGTGCACTCCAGATGGAGACCCTGGCACACACCTCTCGCTCCGCAAAAGGGGCAAGTATTGGGGCGCGGGGTGAATAGCGCCAGGTACACGCCCGTGCTCACAGCTCCATGAAGGAGCTGCCAACTGATGTCCCCGGCGGGCTGCGGGGTTAGGGTGGAATAGAGGCTGGCCCACCGGAGGTCCTCGCTCTCCACAGGTGGTATTAGGTTCCGCCATTTGGTGTTTGGGGGGGACGCGAGGGCGAGGAAATGAAGGGTGTGGAACATGAGCGTGTACAGGTGGTTCCTGGGTGTGGTTCGAAAAAGAACCGGCTGCAGATCGGGCAGCCGGCTTGGGGCGTGAGGAGGGAGAGGCTGGGGGGCTTGCGGGGCTAGGGCCCAATAATGAACACGGGAGGGCTGGGGCTAAGGGGTGGGTGGGGGGAACCCTCTCGCAAGACCCGCTTGAGGTAAGCCTGAGCGGCGGGGGACAAGGCTGCCCTAACCTCCTGGAGTATGCATCGGGGGATCCGACAGGTGGAGATCCCCATGCACTGAGCCAGCACCTGGGGGTCCACCCAGTCCCCCCGGGCATAGTCCAGAAGGTCTCCAATCCTGGTGACTCCCGCCAGGACCAACCTCCGTTGCACCGAGAGGGTCTCCGCCACCTGCACACGCAACTGGGGGTTGTGCAGCAGTGGCTCCATAAGGAGATCCTCCCCCTCTGTGACTGCAAGGGGTCTGGAGGCTGAGACCAGCTTCCAGGTCCGGAGGAGGTCCTGGTAGAAGACCGGCAGCTCGGAGATGTCTCGCGGAAGACCTCTCAGATGGAGAAAAAAGAGCTGCCGGTCATATCGGAGCCCCTGGAGGCGGCGGAGGAAGGCGTGCCCCAAATAGCTCCATGCCGGACTACCTGCACCATAAAGGAGTCTCTACAGGGCCTGGAGGTGGAAGGTGTGGACCTGGCTGCGGATACAGCACAGACCCTGCCCCCCTTCCTCCAGGGGGAGACTCAGGATCCCTGCAGAGACCCAGTGCAGTCCTGGCCAAAAGAACTCCAGGGCTATCTTCTGGAGGTAGGCCAGGAAACTCGGGGTCAGGACTAGGGTGCTGAGCCGGTGCCAGAGCATGGACAGGACTAGCTAGTTGAGCACCAGTGCCCTCCCTCGAAGGGAAAGGCACCGGAGCAATCCTGTCCACTTCCGCAGCCACCCAGACACCCTGTCCTGCAAATCTTGCCAGTTCTCTACCGGGGAGGGATGGGTGGTGGAAAGGTAGATGCCCAGATAGAGCAGCGGACCCACGCTCCACTGGATGGCTTGAAGCGCAGGTGGGAGGGGGCCCGTCCGCCACCCCGCCCCTACCATCAGGCCAGAGCTCTTGGTCCAGTTGACACAGGCGTAGGAGGCTGCTAAGTAGATAGCCAGGCAGGCCTCCAGCCGCACCAGGTCACCCGGGTCCTGGACCGCGAGAAGCACGTCATCGGCGTACGCTGACAGGACCAGACTCAGCTCCGGCTCACGGAGAACCAGCCCCATCAGCCTCCGGCGGAAGAGACAGAGGAAGGGCTCAATGGCCAGGGCGTACAGCTGGCCGGACAGCGGGCAGCCTTGGCACACCCCTCGCCCAAAGCTGACCGGTTCGGTCAGGGTCCAGTTGAACTTGACCAGGCACTCCGCAGAGGCATACAGCGCTCGGAAAAAACCCACAAAATGGGGTCCGAAGCCGAACGCCCGCAGGGTGCCCAGGAGATACCCGTGGTCCATCCTGTCGAACGCCTTCTCCTGGTCCAAGGACAGGAGGGCGAACGACAGGCCATCCCTGCACCCAAGGTCCAGGAGATCCCGGGCCAAATAGAGATTGTCGAAGATGGTACGGCCCGGGATGGTGTAGGTCTGGTCGGGGTGGACCACGTCCTGCAGCACGGACCCCAGTCGCAATGAGAGGGCTTTGGCTATAATTTTGTAGTCCGTGCTGAGGAGTGAGATGGGACGGCAGTTCCGAAGGTCACGGAGGTCCCCCTTCTTGGGCAGCAAGGTGAGCACAGCCCGCCTGCATGAAAGGGGTAGCTCTCCGCTGGCCTCGGACTCGGCCCAGCCAGTGGCGAGGTCTGGGCCGAGGATGTCCCAGAACATGGGGTAAAACTCCACGGTCAGCCTGTCCATGCCCGGGGATTTATTGGTGGGCATGAGGCGGAGGGCTCCCAAGAGTTCAGCCAGAGTGAGAGGTAGCTCTAGCCGGTCCCGGTCGCCCATGCCGACCACAAGCAGTTCCTCCCAGAGCACCCGACAGGCAGCGGATTCGTTCAGATTCAGCGAAAAGAGGCTAACGTGGAAGGGCCAGGGCCTTCTATGCATCTCCACCGGGTATGTGAGGGGGGTGCCATCCTCCGCCAGGAGGCAGGTGATGTGCTTCCGGGCCCACCTCCTTTTCTCCAAGGCATAGAAGAGGCGGGAGCTGCGGTCCATCTCCCGAAGGAGATGGATGCGGGATTGAACGAAGGCTCCCCGAGCCCGAAGGACTTCGAGGGCTCGGAGCTCCTCCCGCTTCTCCCGGCACGCCCCGCAGAGGGATGGACCCTCGGGGCTGGCAGCGAAGCGCCTCTCCAGTGCTAGAACCTCCCACGCCAGCTGCTCCATCCCTGCGTCCTGCTGCCGGCTGGGCCCCCGAGTGTAGTTGCGGCAGAAGAGCTGGGCGCGCACCTTCCCTACATCCCACCAGCGCCGTGCTGAGGGAAAGGCGTGCCTCTGTTCCTGCCAGGCCAGCCAGAACTCCGGGAAGGATGCCACGAAGCCCACGTCCTCCAACAGGCTGTTGTTGAAGTGCCAGTAGGCCAGCCCCAGCTTCTCTGCAGTGGGAGAGGCCGTCATGGTTACCAGGTGGTGATCTGAGAATGGGGCCAGCTGTACGTCGGAGGAGTGGGCCCGTGAAAGGTGGTGGCGAGAAAGGTAGATGCAGTCCAGCCGGGAGTGGCTCGATTGGTTTTCTCCCACCTGGACGAAGGTGAAGGTGACGGCGTCGTCCTGGTGGTGGTTGCGCCAGACGTCCACCAGGGAGTGATGGTCTATGATATCTCGGAGGACGTCTGCGGCGGCCTGGCAGTGCTCGGTTCCTGTGCGGTCTCGTTCCTCGAGGGTGATATTAAAGTCCCCACCCAGGACCAGGCATTTACGAGGGTCCAAGGTGCTGAGGAAGGTGGATGCCCGCTGGAAGAACCGAACCCGCTCTGGGCCTGCGATCGGGGCATAGACATTGACGAGATTCAGTGCCAGCCCCTCCACGCAGACTCGAAGGTGCAGCAGATGGTCCAGCATGACCTCAGTAAACCCCAGTACCTCGGGCCGCAGATCTGGGGAGAACAGGGTGGCCACTCCGCCCACGCGAGCGGAGCGGTGACTGAAGTACACTCCATCTCCCCACTCAAGCCGTTAGCTGGCCTCGGTGGTTGGGTACTACAGAGTACCTCCCCTCCCGAAGGAAGGAGAGCACCTGGCTCCTGTGGAGACCCATCCTGCAGCCCCTGGTATTTAAGGTGGCGAAGACAACAGGCATTATGAAGCGGGTTGGGGGAGACCTTCGTGGGCAGGAGCGCCGGCAATCCTCGTGGGGCTACGCAGCAATCCGTGGCTGAGTCCATAGGCCATCAGGGCGTTACGGAAGATGCGGATCCTCTGATATGCTGCGGCGCCCTGTCGGCCGGTCCCTTTTCCCTCCTTCAATGCAGCGCTCGCGGCTCGGAGGATCTGGTCGAAGTCCTCCCAGCGTTGCAGAGCGAGCTCTACCCGGTTCCGGGCAACGCGCGTACCCTAGAGGAAAGCACGCAGCTCCTCTCGCAGAACTGCAGGGGGTCCATCCGCCATCTCGGCCCCCGCAGAGGCCCCACAGCATGTTGGGGCTGGGGCTAGAGGCGGTGGTGGAGGGAAGACGGCGGCCCCGTGGGGGCTGGGAGCAGTGAATGCAAAGGCTGCCTCTTGTGAGCTCCCGAGGGGGAAAGAGACGACTCCAGGTGCGGCAGGGGTGCAGGTAGCAGGGGGAGGAAGGGCAGAGTTGGGGTTGGAAGTGGGAGGCAGGGGTGGGGTAAAAACAGGGAGGGGGTAGAAGCTGGGACAGGGGAGGGATCGGGTCAAGGAGCGGGGCCAGGTTCCACGGCCCCAGCAACCGGGCCGGCAGAGTGCAGTGTCTCCTGATCAGGGCTGGGGGCTGAGGGGGCAGGGAGGGGGAGAGGGCTCAGGTGGTACGGTGCCGGCAGCTTCGAGCCCTTGAGAGGAGACATCTGGGCTGGCACCCTTGAGGGTGAAGGGGGGGGGCCAGCCTACGGCAGGGGAGGGGCCACTGGGCGGTCCCGACTCAGGCTCCGTGGCCCCAGCCAGTGCTGCAAGGGGTGCGGCGGCTGTGATGGGATCTCCGCCGTCGGCTGGTTGGGCGGAGGGGTCGAGAGGGGCCCCAGGAGGGGGGGGCAGGAATAGCAGCCTGGTAGGGAAGGATGGGGGGTGGCTTAGCGCTGTCGTGTGCTAGGCCCTCCATATGGGGGGAGATGTCCTCTCGCTGGCTGGCTGGGGTTAGACCCAGGGCATCGATCTCCTCCATAAGGGACGAGAAATCCCCTCCGCCACCACGAGGTCCTCCCCAGCGGTAGCCGAGGGAGAAGCGGCCCTGGCACCGGTCGGGGGGCTGGCTGACGTAGGGGCGGGGGGGTCTTTGACCAGGGGCTCCTCCAGGAGGGACTCCAGGAGGGAGATGGTGCAGCCCACATCCACTGCCACGGCTTCCTCGGCCGGTGCCACCGGCTGGGCTTCAGCAGGGGGCTCGGTGGAAGGCCCAGCTCGAGTAGCCCCCCTCCTGGCCTTGCAGGGGCTCTCACCCCCCTCGGCAATGGAGGGGAGGGGGTGCTGGGCACCAGCCTTGTGCTTACCGCGCCTTCCATGCACCAGTACCCAGCCCTCCCAGGTGGAGGGCTTGGCAGCGGGGGCAGAGCCAGGGGGCAGTGGCACAGGGATTGAGGCTCGGGAAGACAGGAGTGGGGTCACAGGGGGAAAAAAGGCCTCCCTCTGGAGTGAGCCCCTTCCAGTGCCCGACAGTGGTGGCTCTGGCCCCCTCCCCTCCACAGGCCCGGCTGGACCACTCTAGACACTGGCGGGGCCCGAGGGCAGGTGATAGCCACTGGAGACGGGGGGGGGGTGGCCACAGGGGCCGGACAGCTGGTGGGACGGCCACCGCTGGCCCGACTGGCACCCTCCTGGGTCCCGGGGGACCCGGGCCTCCCGTCTTGCCGGGCCAGGGTACAGTCCCTCCGGACATGCCCCGTCGCTCGGCAAAGGAAGCACCGGGCCTCTCCTGTCGAGTAGTGGACCTGGTACTGGGCCCCTTGATGGGGCACCAGAAAAGACCCCTCAAGCGCCTCTCCACCACAAGCTGCCGGTGGCAGTTGGAGCTGCACCTGCCGGCGGAAGGAGAGGACGTGGCGGAAGGCGGGGTCCTTGCAGCCGAGGGGGAGTGGGCTGATAGTGGAAATGGGCTTCCCCAGGGTAGCGAGGACAGACAAGAGGGCAGCGTTGGAGAGGAAGGGCGGGACAGAAGTGAAGACCACCCGTACACTCAGGTCCTCCAGGGGCTCCACAGGGACGTGGATACCCCCCACTGCTAAGCCCCTCTCCACCGCCTCCTGGGCGGCAGCCTCAGATGCCAGAAAGAAGACCACCTTCCCGTACATCTTAGAGGCCGCCACCACGGCCGTGGGCCCTACCACCCGTGCCAATGCCCACACGTAGGTTTCCACGTGGGGCGAGGCGGGTACCAGGGAGCAACGGACCCCATGCCTCCTGGTAAGGGTTGGGAAGGGGCCCCGGCCCCCAGGGACAGTGCTGGAGGCAGCGGTCAGGGCAGATGATGAGGCGGCAGGAGGGGAGCTCGCAGCCACCCGGGCGTACACTCTGGGAGCGGCACTGTCCCCAGAGCTAGTGGAAGGGACTGCGGGGGAGGACAGAGGGGGAGGGTCAGGGCACCCAGCTGCAGGAGGCGGTGTCTTCCGGGCGGGGCCCTTGCCCTTCTTTCTCCCCCCCAGCCCTTCCCCCCGGCCGAGGGCACATCCCCTGGAGCAGGGAGGGCAGTTGCCGTGGCAGCGGTGGGGTCCCGGGAGTCCCCACCCGAGGCGCCCGTCACCGGTGTCCCGAGATCAATGCCCGGGGGGGGCCCTAGCAGGGGCAACTAGGCCAGGATCCATAGGCGGGGGCAAGGTCAGGGCTTAAAGGAGGGGCAGGAACATCCAGGGGGCGGGATCTGGTCCCGGGCACACCCGCCATCTTGGAAGGGGGTAGGGTGGGCTCAGCAGTGGGGTGGGGGATAGGGGAGGAAGGGGAGGGGGTTGGGTAGCCGCTCCGCCCTGCTCAGCGGTGTGGTCATCAGCCTGGGTTGGGATGCCGGCTCCTCTGGCTGCACGGGGGGGGCGGGTCTGGAACCAATGTGGGGCGGGGGCCAACAAAGAACGGGGGAAATCAATTGGGGGAGGTGTAAGCGCTGCTGAGACTGGAGCTGAGGGGGAGGGAAGGAGGAGTGGGTGGTGGGTGTTGGGCTGAAGCAAGGTGGAGACGGCCCAGCTGCAGCCCGCTAGGACCAGGGCGGGGAGAGAAGCCAACCTTGAGAGGAAGCCAAAACAAAAGGGGCAAAATGAAAACAACTGCTCAAGGACAAGCAGGCCGGGGAGGGGGGAATAGCTGGGGGGGGGGG
>ML675613.1:61715116-61743329 GCA_007922155.1 Mesoclemmys tuberculata | reverse complement strand
AACAGGGGCCAAGGGGGCAACAGCAGAGAAAGGGTGGGTGGGTTGGGACCGGAGCAAGGCTGGGAAGGTTCAGCAGCAAATTGCTAGAGCTGGACGGAACTGGGGGGCCACCAAACTCAGGGGCCGGGTTGGGGAGAGCAAACCAGCCTTGGGAGGGAAAAATGGAACAATGGGGACAGGGTAAGCAAGCCAACGGGTAGAGAGACCGAAAATGGGGGCAGGGAGGATGGCTATGGGGAAGGGGGGGCAAAGAAGGGAAAGGGCAGGGGGTCCCCTAAAGCAGGGGGACAAGGGAGCAGCAGCAGGGAAGGGGGTACTCATGGCAGCAGCAGCAGCAGGAGAAAGGGAAAAAGCCAGCCAGGAAAGGGGCCCCTCTGTAGCTGGTGGTGATAGTGGTGCTGACGGGGGGGGGGGCACTCCCTCACCCCCTCCTGGCCAGGCAGGCAGGCAGGCTGGTAGGGCCTCCCAGACAGCAAGAGGAGGGCCTCCAGCAACCTTGAAAAAAAGGGCAGGGGGTGCCAGGGCTGATATGAGAGCGTGAAATGGTTTAAAACCCTCTGCATTGCAGGCAGAAGAGAGAGTACAGCTGGGCAATTAAAGGCACCTGGGTCCAATGAAGGGCCAGGCCAGGGGTATTTAAACCCTGCCTTCCCTGAAGGAAGGGGGAGGGAGTATTTGTGGTAGGGTCTGCCAGAAGGGAGGCAAGTAAGAGCAGGAGTTGTTTCTTTTACAAGCCAGGTGACAGCTCTGTTACAGCCAGGGGAGGCAAGATAGCTGGGGGTGTCCTGACCATAGAAGCAGGAGGTAAAGTGTGAGACCCACCAGAGGGAAGTTGACAGTTTGCCACAAATTATTTTTATTTTTGAAGAGTTGGTTGAAAATAGAAATAGTGAAAATCCTTTCCTTCTCCTGATTGTTATCAGAACATTTTTTTCTGGTGACAGATTTTTGACCAGCCTGAGTTATTTTATTAAAATAAATAAGTTGATGTTAGGGAAGCTTACAGGCTTTAAATAGGTACCTTTCATGAGCACTAAATTAACTTAAAAAAGAAAAAAAAATCAATTGTTCAAAGCATAAAGGGACAAATCATCATCCAATGCACACCTCTCAACTGCCCATCATTCTGAGAGAATAACTCATTTTAGTTCCAGAGTTACCTACATTCCATGTAAATCTGTATCTCTTTTTTTGTCAACATTACATTTCATACTTGGGGCTTATTAGACAGAGAAATGCAGTCCTATCAAAGCCAATGGAAGACTGGCCATTTGACTTCAATACAGAAGGATTTGACCCAAAGATTCTAAAAAATAAATGTTACAATAAATAGTGTTTTTATCCTACCCCTGTACTATACCAAGGCAACATATGTCTTTTTTTGAATGTTTGAGATGTTTTCAATCTGTTGGCTCAGCTTTGTCTAATTCTTGGCTTCTTTGGAATGCCTTTTAAAATAAATAGCTGTTTGTCACTGTGTATGGCATTCTCATTTCAGAACTTTTTAATTCCCTTTTGACTTGCTTGTGGGAGTTTTGGTAGTAAGAAAAATGTTTCACCTTAAGCCTACAGGCCCCAAGCCCTGCTTTTATGACATTCCACTAGGAACAAAACAAAGAAAAATGGTTCCTTTTATATTTTCTCTCTTGTAATCTATACTGGTTCACATGTTATATTTAGAAAACCTCTTTCCCTGGAGGTCAAGCCTAAGAAAATGTTGTACAATATTTCACTGTGTTATGAGATATAATTTAATGAGCTCAACCAACATTCTATAAATTAGCAAGAACAGACTATACCTTATGTATCCATGCATGTGCCTTTCCCTATACCCCCCTATGCCCTGCACACTCACGTTTCTCTGATCAATTAATACATTTCTTTATGAAAATGTAGTGTGTGTGTATATATATATATATTTTAAATAATTCCCTGGGCAACACCATCAAAACTGGTAAATGGGCAAGGTGGAAGAAAGCTATATGATCAGAATTGATACCTGAGAGTCACCGTGGGACTAAAAATCAAGGACTTTTACTTTTAAACAGTTACAAATTCAGAGTAGACGTCTGTGTGAAAGAGTAAGAAGCTGGCAGAATCAAATCTTTGTATGATATTCCTTTTAGTGTTAGATTCTCCTCTTTTATATCAGTACAATCCAGAGTAACTCAGATGCTTCAATGGAGTCATTCTAGATTTAAACTGGTTTAACAGAGAGCAGAATCTGACTGTTAGAATTTTAGGGCAAAATTCTACATGTTCTGAGGTGCTATTTAAGTTAATAGGTTTGCCTAGGGACAAGTTAGTACTAACATTTACCCCATGAAGTATAAAAAGTGTGAGTGAGTAGTGAGTGAGTGAAAGAAGGGTTTGGGTATATCTTAAACAAGGGATTGACTCATTGGTCTTTTACCAGTAAGAATTTTAAAACAGTACTTTTAAATATTGGACTGATAAAAGATTTGCATGGAATTAGTTCACTCTTGTCTTTATTATAAATTATGTATACTTTTTTCTTTTAAATTACACATGCTTGAGGACCTGCATTTCACATAGCATACATTTCACATAGCATACAACTTTTAAGTAATATATTCCCTAAACTAGTTCCATAAAACTTTTTGAATTTAGAATCATAGTTGCCTTAAACAGTGAACACAATTATCTTCCTGCCCTATACTGTTCTTTATACTTCAAGGGTGAAATTCTGGTTCCATCAAAGTCAGTGGCAAAATTTTTTTCATTGGGGCCAGAATTCCCTGTCCCCTTTTCACTTAGTCAGCTGAATATTATGTATCTTCTTACTGTATAAAATTGCATGCACCTACAGACTGTACATATGTTCTTCTTGCGTTTATTTTCTTCTTTTTTCTAATATATTTAAAGAGGATGAAACGATATTAAAATTCACAGACTGCCAGCTAGACAAATTTCTGTTCTCCACAGAAGGCATCTATATGTGTGTGTGTGTGGGTGTGTGTGTGTATGTGTGTATATATATATATATACACACACTTAATCCCATATTCACACATGCACAAAATCAAACCACTAAAATAACGTCCAAGGATACATATTTTTTGTGTTCCATGGGAATTTATCCATTCAACTCCTATTAATGTTAATGAGTCATATGGATACAGTCCTGTATGATGTTCTTTAAAATATACAGGGAAAGGATTTGTTTTAAATCAGTAGAAGACAGAAATTGAGAATTAAAGCTAAAATGTCATTCTTTACTCAGCTTGCTGTGATTAGGTATGGCAGTTAAAATGGGAATCTCAAAACAGTAAAGGTGTGTGTTTCACTAAATTGACACTAAACCCAAGCAAATAGTACAAAACCTTTTTCATGATCATGGGCACAATTTTTTAAATGATTTTGCTTTAGGTATTTTTGAACTCCTTTTGCGTTCACTATCTACTTTCTATTTGTGTGACTAAGTTTCACCAGTATGAATGTTCACAAATTTAATAAATGCATGAGCAAGTATTTGCAGAAACTGATTTTTAAATTAATACTGCTCATTGTTCATGCCAGAACTACTTGTGGACTCATCTAATCACAAACAGAATCAATAATTATTTGACCAATCACAACTAAGCAATGTAGATCACATATAGAATACTATCATACATTTGAAGTCACTTTGTAGAAGGAAAAACTCACAGGAAAAATATGTGACACTTAGGCAGTGCTAAACAATGTGTCTCAGGGGCCAGGGTGAAGTTGAGCTGGATTGTGGCACTGTTTTACTGGCAACTGGATCTGGTACAATCAATTGGTGCCAAAGCAGTGTTTCCAGCTTTCATGAGAATACAATGCATTACATTGCCTCACATAGCAATTTCTGGGTCCCCAATCTCCCTTTGCCATTCCTCTTATTTACTAACTCCCATCTTCCCTCTCACCTCTCATTGTTATCTTGGGCAAGTCACTTAACCTCACTAGACCTCACTTTTGTCATCTGTAAAATAGGACAATAATTCTTAACGACCTTGTCAAAGAGCTCCTTGAATATGGTGCGGAGTGGAAATGACAAGACTAACTTCATACAATAAGAACTCAATTCAAACCATGGTTTCCAGCTATAACTCTGAATTTCCTGCTCCTGTGGGTTAAAACACAAATCTTAGCATTTGGGGTTTTTTAAAAAACATCTTTGTGATAGCCAGGGGAAGCACAAATAAGGGAATAAATAAAAGATACATCCATGGATGGCCTGGGAGATTTCTAGTAAACTAGATTATAGGTTTATTTATAGATCATATTTTTATAGTACTGTGCTCTATATAGTGCACAGTACTATGCATACTAATGGAACTCAATAAATAACAGTGATTATAGGAAACAAATGCTAGTTGTTACCTTCTTGTTTTAGAAGGTAACCTAAGGGCATTAGTGCATATGATGAGATCATAGGTGTATAAATCATGAGAGGATTGTTGGAAAGGATACAGTTCTAATTCAATAGGAAAACTTGTGTTGCTAGGGAATGCAGGACTGGCCCACAGGTATTTATACTATACTGTGACCTATTTATTATATGTTCATCCAACACAGTATGAAATGCTGTAAAAATGTTTGTCAATAATAACTGTATATAGAGTACCTCAAGGTTCTAAGAGCCACATATAGTATAATAGCTTAGTATTGCACTTCTTTAGCATCTGAAATATTAAAAGAACACTGACTAAATATCTCTTCTAAAGGCTATATAGCTGAGAGGTTATTAAGAAATCCTGTTTTTGACTTCAGGTGGTTCAGTTTAGTTTCCATACCTGCAGATAACTGTTGTGTGCTCAGCTTTTGAAGGATGCATCATTTTCAAAGCAAAGGCAGAGGAATGCTAATAAATCAATCTTTATGAAATATTCATTAATTCAGTAAGTTCTTTACAAGGCTGCTGCCAAAGCAGTGCACGGTGACAAATTACATTTTTGCACACACAGGAAATGGTTGACAAGATACATTGTCTATATAGAGGGTTTCCTGAATGGTCACGTATAAAGCTAACCAACAAAAGTTGTTTACACTATTAAGCAAGCAGGACAAAAGAGCAGCTGTCTGTGTCGCTGCCAAGTCTCAGTACCTCCTCTTGTATGAGGAATTTTCCTCCCAGCATAGACCCACTTTCATCTTGTAAAACTTTTAATGCATTAAGAGGTTCTTTCCCTAGCTTGCTGATAGAGTGAGGTCAGCTCATAGGAAACAAGTGAGCCATCCCTGTGCCCATTGCTGTATCTCATGAAAGGATGTTGACTCACCTTCACGTGTCTCCTATTCATGTGTCAGCAGCTGTCAGAAATACACCACACAAAATCTAATAGAATGTTCCTTCACTAGAGAGTCAAAGTGAATCTCTCTCTTGATTGCTTCTTTCATCTCCCTGGCAATCTGAAAGCAACCCCTGGGCAGCAAGAACACTGGAGTCAGCCTTACTGTGCTCCATCTTGTCCACAATCGCCCTGTAAAGCAACACCATGATAAAGGACAGTATTTTTGTGAAGTCACACAAAAGTCACATCTTTCATTACTAGTCATGTATCTTTTGAATGGCTCAGTAAGAGAGGAATGACATTAATTTACAATAACTTGAAGGCAAAGTTTACTGAAAGTAGCCAGAGCCATTAAATTTGTAACTGAACTCTTTCCCTGCCCTAGGAGGTACAGAATATACAAGACCCATTTGCTAACTGAGCTTTCTTTAATTATAGTGCTCGCTAACGATTTATTTAGAAATAAACTCCCGTTTAGTATAACTACAAATGATCAAACTGTTCATTACAAATGCAGCCACATTATTGGTTAGTAAACAGTACATGAACTGAGTGATTTCCAGTAAAGTACTTGTTACAACTATTCTCAGAGTTTGTGAATAAATTTCAGACTATGGATTATTTGAGAATGTTTGCTTTGACTTCTCACTGTTACCCAGTCAGACTATATGATTGATGATTCCAGTTATAGTATCATTTCTGATCTCTCATTAGATGACTTTTTTATTGTTGTTATTCTATTACAATATCTCCCAGAATGTGGTACTCACTGTTGATACACTTCAGAAGACAGTCACTGGACTGAAAACCATAAAGCCTAATACTTCTAACTAGCATTTTTAAATGGGATAATAATGAATGACAAATAATGGGCAACAGACTCTAGTATACATGTTCAGATGAATAATCAGTTGTGTGAAAATTTGTGCAACTTTTGGGATTCATGTATATCTTTATGATATCTGGTTGTGGTCCAATGCTTATGAATAATTAACTGAACTTGGTGTTTTTTTTATTCACAGAAGTCTGATGTTCTTTTAATAGACTCTAGTTTTGATCAATACAATTCAAATTGGGTAAAAAAATTGCCAACCTTTGGATTTTAATTCCATCTGAAAAAATTGCTTATTTGTATTCGGAAGTGTTTGAGTCTCTCTTTCTCACTGATGTCATGCAACAAAGAAAATATAAAAATAATACATGGAAGACACTGCTTTCATACAGTGCTTTTAAAAAAATCCATATCTTGAAAGCATAGCTAAAATTTTTTCAGAACACTGACATTCATATTGAAGTTTTTTTGCAACTTCATTTAAAAACAAAATTTATTTGATATTTAGCAGAAAGCTAAATGTCCTCAGTAATGGCATCAGAAAGTGAAACTGCCTTCACCTCTGTTTTGAGGAGAGAGGTGACAAATATGGGTTCAGACAACTTTGGAATTTTATATGAAATTTTCATAGTATCAGAAAAAGATGTTTTGTAACTGAAAGTTGAGTTATCTATCTCCTGGTAGAAAATAAGAAAAAAATACAGAGATTTGTGTAGCTCTACTATATCTTGCCCATGAGTATCTAAGAACTAGGAGTAACTTTGCTCTGAATTTAGCCATGCCAGTATAGCCAATATGCTCTTCCACTTTTGGATGTGTCATAGTTAGAGTCTGTGTTCTGTGAGTTTTGATGGTTATTCTTCAGCAATGAAGCCCAGATCAAGAAAAGAAATTACATGCCTCCCTCCAAATGTAGGCACGTCAGTCTAAAATTTAGGTTCCACTGAGATCTTCCAAACCCCTGTTCAGCTGCTACCTATCCCTGGAAGCATGCACCCTTCCTCAGTGCCAACATATTTGCTGTAAAAGCACCTACGTTTTTTGCCTCTAGGTTTGTGCACTGCTGTGTCAGGCAGATACCCAGACACCTAATTCCCACCATGATCCTCAAACCATATGAAGATGGCATCCCCTTGCCCTAACCGTAAGCCCAGTGGTTAGGGTATTCACCCAGCATGTAGAGGATCCCCATTCAATTCCCCACTCTACAAGATGAGATGAAGGGATCTGAATTTGGGGTTTTCATCCTTTACATGAGTGACCTAGACATTGACGTATGGGATATTCTTATATGGGGGCTCTCTCAATTTCCCCTGTTGACACTGTACCACTGTATATAAATAATTACATATGTAAAAGGACAGAGTGAGAATTCTATAGTCCAGTGTTATGGATCTTATCTGAGAGGCAGGTCACATTTATTCAAATCCCTTCTCCTTATAAAGCAAAGGAGGGAATTCAACTGAATTTTTCTATATTCTAGGTTTGCCTTCTAAGCACTGGTCTGAAGTTATAAAGGGGGCTTCCTTCCCCACCACTGCACAATCCATTGTGTCGTTAATTAGGGGCTAATCATACAGGTTAATTGTGCAGTGAAGACATACACTGAATGGGCAGCAAGGGCCAGAGAATCTGACCCTGATTCTTCTGGACTCTTCTACATAGTGAAGATATTACCTCATTGGCCAAGTTAAATCCTCATCCTCTTTATAAACTTGACAGCAAAATGCTCAGATGAAACAGGGAGTTCACTTACATATGGTTTAATATTTTTAAAGTGTTACACAAAATCAACTACTTGATCGAGTTAGCTTGTTTTTTTTTTCTCTTCTGAGTTTCACCTCATTCTGTTTTCCTGTTTTATTTTTTACCTAATGCTGCGAGAGTAGGAGATTAATTGAAAAATCCTGATTTAGAACATTTTTCAGTAATATTTAAATACCTCTATGTATTATATCCACCATCCATTGTTTCACTGTAAATAACATTGATTTTACAGTATCATTTTTATACAAGTCATATTTATGTTGCTGAGTTTATTTGGATTTCAAAGCGAACAGAGTGAAAGCAACTATTAATTGCAGATCCAAAGTTCAGAATTTTGTGTTGGCAGCAAGAGATGATATAGATAACATAAAAGCAGCATATCAGGTGATAATGTTATCATCAGGTAAAGGCATGGAGTTGCACTGCACAGATCAGCCGTAGTACTGTGAAAGCTGACCTTGCCTCCAGAACCCTAATTTTCAGGAGAATGAGTAATTGGGAGAAGCTGGCCTCACAGAGCTCTGGTTAGCTATAGAGCTCACAAGAAATTTCACCCCATTTCCTCATCCAGCTCTCCTCAGGGACATAACAGACCAAGAGTCTGAGCTCTGGTCTGGGGGACAGACCTGAGGAACAACATGAAGGTGAGTTCCCTGTGAGCCTACCTTGCATGGAAGAAGCCCAAAGGAAAGGAGATGCCCTGATTTGGTATGATGCTGATGTGCACTGGGACAGTTTCTGATAAAGCTGTTTGTAACTGATGAAGATGTTGAAGTGATTTCTGGTTGAATTCCTGTCTCCTGAAAGGCTGGAGGTTTCTTCACCCCAAGACAAGTTGGCAGAATTTGGAACTAACTACCAGCAAGCGGAGGCATCACCACAGAGGGAAAACACAAGCCTGAACTTGCTGGATAAATATATACTGTGAAGTAATATTATTTTAAGCTATTTTTCATTGTAAAATGCTTTTGGATTTTGGATACCAGATGGTATTCGTCCAAGAATTCTGGATAAATTCAGATATGAAATAGCAAAACTACTATCTGTAGTATGTAACCTATCACTGAAATTGGCTTCTGTATCAGATAACTGGAAGGCAGCTAATATAATACCAATTTTTTTAATTTTTAAAAAATTTAAAGAGCCTTTTAAAAAATGCTCCAAAGGAGATCCTGGCAATTACAGTACCAGGCAAATTGATAGAAACTATAGCAAAGAACAGAATTTAAAAAACAGAATGATCAGACCCATAGCTTGGGGAAAAATCAACACAGCTTTTGTAAAGGGAAGTTGTGCCTTATCAATCTATTAGAATTCTGTGAGAAAGTCAACAAACATGCGGCTAAGGGTGCTCCAGTCAATACAGTTTACTTGGATTTTCAGAAGGCCTGTGACTACATCCTGCACCAAAGGCTCTTAAGGAAACTATTTACCCATGGTGTAAGAGGGTCCTTTCATGGATCAGTAACTGTTTGAAAGATAAGAAACAAAATGTAAGAATAAATAGTCGGTTTTTACAATGGTGAGACAGGAACACTGGTTCCCACAAAGATCTGTACTTGGACCTGTGTTGTTCAACATACTCGTTAATGATCTGGAGAAAGGGGTGAACAGTGAAGTGACAAAGTTTGCAAATGATACAAAATTATTCAAGATTGCAATCAGCTGTGAATTTAAATAAGAGTTAGAAAGGGATCTCACAAAACTAGGTGTCTCTGCAACAAAATGACAGGTGAATTTGAGCATTGATAAGTACTAAGTATTGCACATTTGGAAAAATAATCTCAACTATACATATATAATGATGGGTTCCAAATTAGCTGTTATCACACAAGAAAGAGATCTTGGAGTCACCATGGATACTTCTCTGAAAACTTCCATTCAGTGTGCAGCAGTAGTCAAAAACAGCATGTTAGGAACTATTATGAAAGGGATTGAAAATAAGACAGAAAATATCATAACGCCACTATATAAATCCATGGTGCATTCACACCTTGAATACTGTGTGCAATTCTGGTCATCCCATCTCAGAAAAGAGATAATGGAACTGAAAAAGGTTCAGAGAAGGGCAACAAAGATGATCAAAGATATGGAATGGCTTACATATGAGGAGAGACTAAAAAGATTAGGGTTGTTCATCTTAGAAAAGGGAGTACTAAGGGGAGATATGATAGAGGTCTATAAAATCATGAATGGTATGCAAAAAGTGAATAAAAAAGTGTTATTTACCTTTTCACACAATATAAAAACCAGAGGTCACCCAATTAAATTAATAAGTAGCAGGTTTAATAAAAACAGTAGGAAGAACTTTTTCACACAATGCACAGCTAACATGTGGGACTCATTGCCATAGGATGTTGTGATGGCCAAAGGTATAACTGGGTTAAAAAAGGAACTGGATATGTTCATGGAGGATAGATCCATCACTGGCTATTGCCAAGTTGGCCCATTCTAGGGGTGACCTGAAACCTCTGGCTACCAAAGGCCGAGAGTGGAAGACAGTGATGGATCACTTCATAATTGCCTTGTTTTGTACACTACCTCGAATCTCCAACAATGGTCCTTACCAGAGCCAGGATACTGGGCAAAATGGACCATGCTCTGACCCAGTATGGCAGTTCTTATGTTTTTTTGGGTGTGGGGTTTGAAATTTGTTTGTTTTTAATTATTAAAATAATAATGAAATAAGTATATGCTTGGGAGTCAAGAATGCAACTTCTGCCAGTAACTCACAGTGCAGCTGTAGGCAAGTGATTTCACCTCTCTGCTTCTCTTTCTTTATCTCTGTCTTTGGGATAATACGGTATTTACCATACCCCAGCATGTGTAAAATATTAAATACTATTTCTATATAATACTTTTGAAAAGCAAAGTGCTATATAAAAGCTAAGTATTAACATTTTTATTATATAACATTAGTGAATAAAAAGTTACTGCCATTTGCCTTTTAATATACAAGGAGATATAACCCTATTGTATATCAACCTGCTAATGTTTTGAGCTGTTAGGAGTTTTTCCTCACTGGCTGCCATTTAGTGCTAGCACTTGTGTATTCTCCACTGATCTTGATCCAGATTTAATCCTGTACCAAGATCTGCTTAGCATGGTGGGAGTGGAAGGTTGGCTTACAGAAGCTGAGTAAACTTCCCTGGTTCTTTGGGTTGACGTGCTGTCCTCATCCCAGTATAGGTTAGAATATCCTTGGACCATATGTGAGCTAAGGATTGCTGGTGCACATTACTACACAGTATGCTACTACACTAGAAGTTCCGGAGCAAGGCTGGTAGCAATATCAACAATAAAACCTCTGTCTCTGCTGGGGACTCCCTGATACTGGAAAAAGCTTCTTCTGGAGACATACACAGACCTTTTTACCACAGGCATAGCACAAAGAGAGCAGCTGGGCTGAGAGAATCTGGCCTTTCAGTTTTTCCATATACAAAGATTAATTATATTTCAATCTGAATTTCTTTATTTTTAGATTAAGGGAAACAACAAAACAAAGAACCAAAGTAAAGTCTCCATTAGAAAACACAGCATATGTCTCCTCTATAATTGGGATCATGTGGCAACACCTCTTCCTTGTAAAACAGTGATATATATTTTAGAAATGTACAGCCAACATATAGCGGCTGCGGATCTGGCCCTAACACAGACAAAAACAAAAACAAAGCCACACATTATATAGCTACATCCACCAAAACAAAACAAAGGCCAACATTTACAAACTTATAATATTCCAAGCACAAATCAAGGCTGCAGGCAATATAGCAGTTGGCTTTGTTATGCTAAGTATACCTCATACCTTGCCAATGGGCAGCATTGGTGTCTGCTGTCATACGTATGCTTTCCTATCGTATCAGCTGGAGAAAAAATGCCTGAGAGCACCTTCATAGTACAGATTGTATTGAAAATCCATACCTGTGCTAGCAGCATGAGTTTGTATTAAATAGTGTGCTATGCCTGTGACTCTGTTTTCATACTTCTCCTGGAGAAATAACTGCCGAGGGACACAAACAAGAAAACTATAAAATCCCACAGTGAGATTTAATCTACAGGTTAAATGAACTCACTGTAGTAGAGATGAATGTAGCATTTGCCCACCTATTACTACCATAAAAAATCAGGAAAAGAGAGAGAGAGAGAATTACAGTTATAGATAACAGATGCCATATGTCCTTCTACAATGAGATAACAAATCTTGTGATGACAACATGCTGAGATTTTGACGGCTGGTTCCTGATGCTGTGTGTGGGAGCCTCTAACAGTGGCCTGTTATGGAGCACTCCAGAAATTTCTTCCATGTGTCCTTGGACAGGTAAGTGGAATCCTATTGGGAACCTGTATTATAGAGCAGCTGTAAAGTATCTAGCACAGGAGCTGAATAAATACTAAATATAAAGACTAGTTCCTCCAGCGTGCTTAACTTCAGTTCTTTTGTTTACACATCTCTCAGACCAGTGCAGGTTGTGACCTAAAACAGTCCCATTGGTTCTTCCATTCTTTTCCTTTGGTGTCCAAAGAGATGGTTTCCTAGGTCCATATTCAGCTATTCTTATTGAACCAAGAAAAAAATAGGTGTGAGAGTGGATGTAATGGAGGAGCAGTGGGAATCAGCTGGTAGCTTATTTATTTTTGTATATTCAAATATATTAAAAATATCTCATAAGGTCCTTTCTATGCTGTGGGTGTCTATCACAAAAATAAAGACATATAGTGCAACGTGTAGTAAGTGAAATCTATATGAATCTATATCCTCCAAACCTGAAGTACCTTTGAAGAGAATAGACTGCCTCTCCATCCCATTTCTGCCATAAGGCAAAATAGGCTCCCACTCTTGTTATGCGGTGCTGACTGAGTTTAAGGCCTGAATTGACCCAGATGAAAAAAAAATATATAATTGCTAGAAAAAGCCCCCATCATTTCATCTGGAGCACTGGCTGTCTGCATCATCTCAGACTCCAGTGTTTTCTCTTTATAACTTGCCTTATTGACTTGTCTTATTGACACTGACCTGATTCTCCCCTAAGCATAACTACAGGAATGGAGCACCTAGAATTTGGTAAGCAGGCTTTTTGACTGATCAGGGAGTAGATTATTCTTCTGACTGATTGACTTCTTAGGAGAAAGTAACTGAGGAAGAGAGAGAAGGAAAAAAATCCAGAATTAGTTCATGTGAATGAAGTTTTATCTTCAGTTTGCTCTAGATTGGGTTCTAAAGTAGGAAAGCTCAGCTTGCATATTTTCATATTTCATATTTGCATATTGGGGCTTGTGTCTGCAAAGTACTGATCTCTCTGACCCCCGTCCTGCAAAGTCTCAAGTGCTGAAGTAAAACATCTGAATATGGGACTACTCACATGCTCAACTTTATGCACACACTTGTATGATTTTCTAGATTGGAACCAGAATGCTTAGACTTTTTCAAGATTGGCCTCTTAGACTGGAAAGGAAACAGAAAATAAAAGGTTAAAGCAGAGAACTATTCTAAAAAATTAAGCAGAGGCTAGGCAGACCTTTGACTGGGATATAAGGGGCCCTGCATATGCCCATGCATATGATAAAAGGAAACAGGTGCATGTGTACCATGAGGGATGCAGTTTGCCTCATTTTGGTGCTGAGTTTTGTAGGTTGTGTCAGTTGTGGTACCCAGGGTCTCCTTCCCATGGGGATTATCAATAGTAGGGTGGGATATGAGAGTAGTCTGTGGGTATTGTGTTAGATGAAATCCTGTGTGTAAGGGCAGAAGGATTGTAAAATGTAGTAGGTATGGGGTTATTTTTGTAGTCTCAATGTTTGAGTGTGGCAGGGTCTATATAACTCACCTCAACACAAAATCTGCCTTGCAAAGAGAAGGTGTTAGACTCTGTCCTATTCTTTGAGTATTCTGCACTATCTACAAAGGCAGAGTGTAAGTGTGTATATTACAGGCTTTGCTCAAAGAAAAGCAGAGAGAGGCTGTAAGGTTCTAGAACCCAGATTTGCAGGGCACAATGTGACAGACACTTCTGTGCTATCACTTGGCAGCCATCAGAAAGTTGCAATCCACGCACTATAAACAACGGGGGACTAAGCACCATAGAAAGTGCTGCCCACAGAAGGATTGATTGGTAGCAACCACCATGACTTCTGATTGGTCCAGGAACTCTATTAAGCATGGAAGGCATTCAAGGAAGCTCTCTGTACAGCTTGGCAGTACCTGGTTTGTTGTAGCAACAGACCTCTCACTCCCTGCTTTGGACCCTGGCCCTGATCCCTGGCCTGACTCCTGAATCCTGATTAAATGCCTGACTCTAGCTCTGACCTTAGGTTGGGCTCCTGGTCCTATCTGCTAGGCCAGACTCCACTTATCCTTGTTGTGACAAAGGTTGTGTTGGTATTTATTTTAAAGCTGTGTCTCCTTGTTTTCAGAGGCCTGCATTTTGCTGCATTTGATGCTTTGAAAAGGCATGACTTCACCAGACAATCTTAATTTAGCTTTAACAAGTATTATTTTGGGGAGAGAATTTCCCAGGTTTTTTTAATAGAATGCGAAATGTTGTTTGTTTGTTTTTCTAGGAGTAATGATTATTTAGGAAGCTGTAAGCTATCGTGTAGATTTGCAGTTGTGGTGCTACTGTTTCTAGATAAAAGTCAAGGAACCAATGTAATTCCCAAGTGCTCCTGACTCCCTACACTTTGTTGTAGTTAGGATGACCAGATGGCCAGTGTGAAAAATTGGGACGATGGTGGGGTGAGGGTATTAGGTGCCTATATAAGACAAAGCCCCAAATATCAGGATTGTCCCTATAAAGTCGGGACCTCTGGTCACCCTAGTTGTAGTGGAATGGTGATAATGGTTGTGCTTTGAAATGTTTGGTGTATGTAGTTGCTGATGGGGTAACATTACGTAGATCCCAAAATCTTGGCGGTTTTCTATTCCATTCTGCTTGCACAAACTTTAAGCATCTGAGAGAAGACTGGTGTGGCACTCTCCTTCTCAATCTCCTACAACATCTAGCATCCCGCACCACACACTTCCAGCTAACATCCCCCTTCTGATTCCTATGCCATTAGCTCATAAACAGTTGATTCTTGCTATCTGGTGCTCTCTGCTGCTGGGTACATATTACAGTCAGCAGCTTAATAGAAGATTTTTCACTTCCTTGGCTTTGCAGGCTAAGCTGTATGTCAAGGTAGGTCCCAGCTATGGGCCTTCTGCTCCAGCCAGGCCTCTCCAGGCACGCACCTGGCCCACTCAGTCCACTTCTCTCCCCTGCTCCCCCTCCCCATGCCCTACAAAGGTGGTATGTACCTTAAATCTTCATTTCTTGGCTTTCAGAGATTTAAGTTCAGCTACTCTTCCTATTCGGAAAGGCTATTAGGCACCAGTAAGGAACCTTAACTTTGTATTCATGATGTTTTAGGGTATTTAATTTCCTTGGTTTTAAAAAACAATATTTCTCAGCATTCCCAGTTACCACAGCCCAGCTCTCCCCTCTCCACTGCGCCGGGTTCCTTAGCAGTGATTACCCAGCCCCAGAATACATTTGCATCATGTTAGTCTCTTCGCTGACTGCAGTGTCTCCTTATCTCCCATTTCTGTATGTCCAGCATGGGAGCATGTTCTTCTACCTCCCCACATAGAGGCAGGCATCAGCATGAAAAGGACCTTCAGAGGAAGAGGAGATGGGGAGAAGATACAGAGAATTAGAGGGTTTTTTTTAAAAGGGGCACGGACCTGAGGGGCATGAAAAGAAGGATGATCCAGAAGTTAGGACTCAGAAGCCTTAGGTTCAATTCCCTGCTCAGCGATAGACTATCTGTGTGACTTTGGGCAAGTCTGTCTTTGTCTCAGTTCCCCACCTGTAAAAATGGGGACAACAGCACCTCCCGGTCTCATAAGGAAGTTGTGAGGATAAATATACTAAAGAGCGTGAGGTTCTGAGATACCCCTGTGACAGGTGATAAGTACCTACCATTGGCTGATGGATGGGAGTGATTTGGTATGTCAGAACTGAAGTCACCCCAACAG
Source organism: Mesoclemmys tuberculata (assembly GCA_007922155.1). Classification (NCBI taxonomy): domain Eukaryota; kingdom Metazoa; phylum Chordata; order Testudines; family Chelidae; genus Mesoclemmys; species Mesoclemmys tuberculata. The sequence continues at coordinate 61,727,437 of ML675613.1, read as the reverse complement.
ATATTACTGCACAGCTCTGATACCCTCTTTTCTACCCCTACTCTTTCCAGCATTGTTCCAACACTTCCCCTCACCGCTTCATTTTCTCCTCCAATTGCATGGACCACCTGGTAGTCCTTCAACCATACCTCCATCATGCCCACTGAGTCCTGCATACCTCCACTTCTGTGAGTCCCAACCCCCACACGCCACTTTCACCTTATTCCATCTCCATGGTAAGCTTGGAGTAGTTATGCTAGGGTTGTGAGGAGTATCTGTACCAGCCGGAGGAAAGTGGTGGCGCAAATCCCTTGGTCCGGATCTGAGTCTAGTATAGGGGGACGGACTAAAGGGACTATATACATCCATCAAGCAGCACAGGAAGCAGCGAGATCTGTGACGAGTCCATGTATCTCAGAGATGTTCTCAGCTGAATTGGAGCATGGCATGGTGAGAAAGACAGCCTAAACAAATAGCGCTGAGATGTGTGAACTGCTCCATTATCTCAGTAGTCTTCTCATCTACTTCCCAATGTCAGTCTTTGTGGGCTCCCCAGAGCCTGCCACACACACCAGGATGTCAAGGAAAGGGGGTCAGAACCCCCAGAGGTGCTGGGTCCAAGAGATCTCAGGTACATGGAAAAAAAGTTAGAAGAACCTGTTGATTTTGTATGTGGTGTTTTTTTCCCCCTAATGGGCAGTAACTGAAGAGCCCCATGCTCAAGTGACCACAGGATTGTCTTATTAACACTACCCAACACTGCATGAGGCACAGAAAGTTTCTATACAATCCAAAAATGTCAAGACAAGTATGCAGATTTTAGAGCACTTAGGAAAGTTGTCCTTTAAATAGAAAGCACTTCTCAGTCTCAACTTAGTAGAGCTGGACTCTGCTATAATTTCTTGTCTACGTAGCTTCACTTTCTGCTGGCCAACTATTCAGAGAGGGAGTGGAAAGGAAACTATTTTTCTGAACATTATCATTTTGGACAATTGCACTGTTGACATTTGCATTTACAAAAGAAACTGATTTATGACACGCTAGGATTTCATGCATATGTTTATTTTGCTTTGATTTTTGGATTTCTTCTAATCTAATGAGGTGAATGGGAAGTATCAAAGTGAGCTGCAAGTAGCTCTAAGGCACCAAGGGTATTTGAGGAATTAATCAGTGTGTGTGTAAAAGAGAGAGCAATTTACCCTTCTTACGTTGCATTCACCTAACTGTCTATACACTATTCTCTGAGGATGTTGCTGAGTAAAAAAGCCTGTTTCTGATTTTGTTATCAATAGCTGTACTGACAGAGTTGAAGATCCACCAGAAATGTATTAATTCTCAAACACATTTTCTTTTTATTTTTTAACACTCTCATGTGGTCAATTAATGTCTTTTTGCTAAGAGTCTGAGTGCATTAGTTAATGACTGAGATTCTGAACGCTAGCATTAATACTGCTGTCCCAAACCATGAATGTTAGCCTGCAATGCAGCAAATTGTTGACAGCTAATAACAAAGCAGCACAACCTGCCGCCTACTAACCACTGGAATCAGAAATGCTCTCTGATGCATAACTGAGCAAATGCTATTTCTATTTATTTAATATTGCAACATATTAAATAATAAAAATGAATCTGTCAATTGGAAGTATTTTCTTGAAAAATCAGAAATATGTAAGATTTCTTACCATTAAAATATTAACAACCACCCCTAATTAGTCTGCATCTACACACGATCCATGAATTCCTATAAAAGTAGATTTTCTTATGGTGTGTAAATGATCTTTTACCACTTGGTAGCAAAAGCTGCTACTTGACATATTGCTGCATCTCTGCTTCATTTCAACCGTTGTTTCACTGCACTATACGGACAAAATGTAGTAGTGGCTGTAAACCTACTGATGTTCTGCTATAAATTAATGTGCTCTGCAGTGCAGTAATTGTACTACAGAAGCCAAGGCTACACATCCAGTTCGTTGGTTTTCTAGTTGATTGTGTTTTGTTTTTACTTCAGCAAATTTGGCATTATGCTGCAGAATTTATTGTTTAAACAGAGTTACTACCTGTCTTGTCAAATGTCCAGTGCAAATCCACTATAGAAAGATGCCACTCCATTACAAACCAGCAGCAGCCGTAGGCCAGCTGCTATAAGCTTGGAAATGTGCAGTGAAATGGAAAACTATTCAAAATACCACATTTTTTAAACTTTCAAAAATGGATCAATTTCTGTGGGAGGAGAGAAATGCTGTTATATGGATTTTTCAAAGGTAAAATGCCTTAATCGAAAATGTGGTACTGGGTGTTGTCAAAATCAGGAGACTAAATAAGAAGGAACATTGGCCTGAACTGGTATTACAAGATCTACACTGCCGTCGGAATGTGGGTCTAGCAGATGTAGACATACCAGAGCTAGCTTTAATCTAGATAGCTTGAATACTGATAGCAGGGAAGTTGTGGCAGCACAGATTGTACAAGCCCACCATGGTCTCTGGGTAGGCACTCTGATAACTAGTTAATTGGTATGTACCCGAGCTAACTTTATTAAAGCCTGATTACCATGGAAACATATAGATTGTAATGGTTTTGTTTTGGTGAACAACAAGTTTTACTGTCCCTTGTGGTACATACTGAAGTCAGATTTGCCTTAATCAATAAAGTTCTCCATCTCAAAACTTTTCTGTACTGGATCAATCTCTAAGAAGGATAAGGACCTCATTTGTAATTCTTATTCGAGTGACATCAGTGAGAACTATAGGAATGAACTAAACCTTCTGGGTATGTCTACAGAACATTCTAACTCAGGTTTGTGTCACTGTGCGTGCTGATTTGGGGTTTCCAAGGTCATGCATCAGTACCCATGCTGCATGGTAAATGTGGGCCTCATAACTACTCTGGCCCATGCATGCTGCACTACCCAGGTCTGAGTCAGAAATTCTGTTTCTTAAGGCAGTACTATATTATCCCAGGGTACTTGGTGACCTCTGCAGCTGAAGCCACTCTGGGCTTTTTTGCATAGTGGGTGAGGAGATAACTCATCTGTCAATCCCCTGGGAATTGACCAAAGTGTATTGTGTGGCTTTCAGATGCAGGCAGAGCGTTGGCAAGATGCTGGTGGATATTTTGGTGGCAGTTTTTGAACTGCTGAAGGCACCTTCTGACATGCCAGCTGCAATCCAGCTGATACTTCTCAAGCCTGTTGTTGCCTTAACTGCAGATTCCTCCTGTGTAGGCCGGCACTTCTGGAGCAGGGCCACAAGCACACACTGATGGGATCCCCTTGTCATGTAGTCCTGGGATAACCAGCAATGAATCTAGAACCTTTTGCATAAAGAAGCATGTTTTCCTAGAGATTTGTGGTCAGCTCTCCCCTAAGGGTAACCATGCTAGCCCAGAAGTGGGTCACTAGAGCCAACTAGAAGCTGGCTACCTCCGACTGCTATATGTCCATGGTTAATGAGCGAGGAGCTGGCAAATAACCTCCGGGATTGTTGAAGTAATTGTCTATGAGACATACATTAACAAGACAGCGGAAAAGCCTAGAACAGAACACAGGCTCTTCTGCTAATCACTAGACTAAACAGCCTCTCTGAATAAAACCTGAGGGAGTACATAAGAGTGAAGAAGAGGTTGAGAAGGCATTTACCCATTGCAATTTTCTTAAATGGGTTAATTTGAGGGTGCTAAACTAGTTTTAAATTGACTCTAACAGTTGTATTAGTAATGTGTAAGTGAAGTTATAATTATAGTACTTTAGCTTGCTGGGGCAAATGAATGGAAGTTCATACTGAAATTGGTATTGCGTTATATAACCTGCTATTATTCATATTACAAAACGAGTTTAGTTGGGTTGGCACTAAAAGTCAGCTTCCTCTGTTTGTTGTTGTTGGGGGCAGTATTTTGATCCAGAGTGGGATTCAGTTAAGGATCTATGTTCAAGTTTGTGGCCAAACTAGGGCTCGGTTTCAGGTGCTGAAAGCATCCACAGGCTGTTCCCAAAAAGTTTTAATGAAGAATAGTGGAACTCTCATGAGATCATCTGTTCTTCAGGAATTTCTGCCATTTTAGGCTAAAATTTCCCACGAACAGCAGCTTTTGTGAGTTTGGCTAAAATATCAATAGGGAAAAAATTGTGGGCCCTGTTGAATTTTTGACTGACCCAAAAAAGGTAACAAAAACAGTCTGTATCTTTTATTTCTATCCAAAACACACCTGAAAACTAAATGGTCCAAAATATTTCAGATTTAAAATCTTAGCTGTGACCATCTCTATACTGCAGTATCATTAAAGTGGTGGAAAAGGGAAGGGGTTTGTTCTAACTTTCTGTAATATTTTTAACTAATCAGAAATTAGTATCAAAGTATTGTCTTTGTATTTCTCCTGAGTAGGAAAATAAAATGCTCAGAGTCCTGTTCCCATTTATTGGCAGAGTTGTGTTTTTTTATCATGAATTGAAAGCTGCCATTAAAATTACTGCAGTAAGTTTGCAGTAACTTACTGGTAATTATCAGAGCTGTGTGAGGAGTTGGCAATGAAAACTGAAAGCAATTGTAATTCACCCACTTTTGGTGTTTCAGTAAAAATTCAACTGTAGAGCAAGATCATTAAAAGACTGTCTATGGATCACAAACTTTGAAAGTGATCCATCTAAATCATGGAAAAATTCCAACATGAATCAGGCAAATCTCAGCCATTTAGAATGAAGTTTACTTTGAAACTTGTAGGAATAAGCAGAAATATTTTTGTGCTTCCCTCTCCCACCCCACACAACACATACTAAAAAAGTGAGTATGGGGCCCCCTTGATTTGCTGAAAGCCTTAAGCAATGGCTTAGTCTGCTTATGCCTAGCACTGGCATTGCAGAAGACCGTGAAACATTAAATGAAACTTGTGGGATGTAATTCCATGGACACAAAAAGCAAAGAAAATATTTGTGCAAACAAGAGCTAAGATCGCTTGCAGAATTTCTGTTAATAAACTTGAGTTTTAAACTCTCTGAGATTGATGGCAGGGCATTTTGCATGGTGTGACTTTGGAATTCACCCCACTTCTTTGTTTGCCAGAACCATCTTATTGGACTTTCAGAATATGGAATAAACTTCTTCTGTTTTCCCAGATCTTTTTGTTAGTATGGATTTGCATGCGAGTGTCTTATCTCTTAATGGATAGTTGAGGCTGCCTAGCTCCATACAAAACAGGTGGAGGTACTCCCTTGTAAACTTTTAGCCCAGCGGCTAGTGTATTAGCCTGGAATGTGAGAGATACCAGTTAAAGTACCTACTTTGCCTAATGTGGAAAAGGTGTCTGCCACCTTGCAGGCAAATGATCTAACCACTGGGCTTTATATTGATTCTCACTCTGTAGCCCAGTTAATAGTTATTTATTTACTTATATTGGAACAACTTTCTCAGGAGAGTCAGAGGGAGCCTCACACCTGAATATCCAAGTGGTTTTAAACACTTACCTGAGAGGTTGCAAACCCTTTCTCCATGTCTGGTAGAAGGGATACTCAAACCTGTATTTCTCACATACTAGTTGAGGTACCCTAACCACAGGACTACAGCTTATTAGGGAGTTACTCTTCCCACCACCTCTCCTCCCCCCCAGCCCAGGCTGTTTTATGTGGTATTAGGCGGGCTCTGAACATGCCTAATGGATCATGCCCTGCGTTCAAGTTAGGCAGAGCAGCGCCTACCTTCCCCTGGTTTGTGGATTGCTCTGGGGTTTAGGGAATAGATAGATTGTCCAGATGAATAGAAGGAGGTAGAAGTGTGCATACCCATAGGCAGAAATATAGGTTCCTAGGGAACTCTTATTGCAAAATCTTAGGTCCTGTGTAAGTTTAAGAACCCATGAGATCAATTGGCAGCCTAGAATGGTTTAATGGATTGCAGTGGTGCCTAAAACCAGGAATCAGGTCCTAAGAACCATTGTGGATTGGGGCCTTTGCACTTTAGGCTGGTGGCTTGTAATCAAAGTTCAAAGTCCATTGAAGTCAGTGGAAAGAGTACCATTGGTTTCAGTAGGCTTGGATGAGGTCCTAAACTGGGGATTGTCTCTTTTGCTGACAATTGTTAATCATATGATATGGATTTCTTGATTAATCACAAATTACACCTATTACACAGGCGTAAAAATGCCCAGCAGTCTGGATATTCAGCATGCATTTACAAAGAGTGGGAAGTCAGACTGTTTGGGATCTGTGTGCAAAATGCATCAATGCTTATAAAGCAAAGCCTTCAGTGTTAAATTAGACTGTGAAACTTGACATCAGAGGCTTCCTTTTAAAAATTAGCATGTGTAAATGGTGGTTTTGTTGGGGAGGGGTTAATTTAAAGTACATGCACTAGTACATTTATGCATATGGAATTTTTTTTTAAAAAGCCTTGCTTTTCAAAATTCCTTGTAAGTGACTTAACTAGAAAGTAAAATCCCTGATTCAGCAAGCTACTTAAGAACATACTTAAATTTAGGCACATGACTGAGGCCATCTGTGACAATTTGGAAGAATCTTTCCATGTACAGATCATAAAAGTCAACCTGGAATTCATAAAGAGTATTTGTTTTTATGGCTGTCTTTTACCATATTCTTACATCATACCCCTTGGACGGAGGAAGAGGGGAGGGGCGCTGGAGTGCCTGGCTTTGACTAAGATGACCATTAAAGGTTATTAGCATCTGAAGATCTAGCCTGTAATGGAACAGTGAGTAATTGTAGCTGATTCTGACCACTTTGCATAAAGAGAGCTAGGATTTGGAACCCCAGAAGTAGGGCAAAGAACCACAGAGAGTGAGAGGAGTCAGGTGGGGAGACAAAGGAATCTTGAACTAGAGAAGAGTAAGCTTTCGTAACAAGAGGAATCCAGTTTTTAACTGAGGGACTAGCGGAGAAAGGAAACTCTCTCTCTCCTCACTCCATCCCCCTGCAGAGAGACTCCATGATTCAGAGATGAAATGACGTGCAAGAGTGGGGATTGAAGACTCTGACCTAAGCCCAAAGTATGCTTGAGTGCTGAGGAAACTGAGGAAGGGAAATATGTATAGATGTTATTGTTTTGTCTAGATCTGTATATCTTTTGTGCTAACTAAAGAGTGATTGTGGGGTGGGTTTTTTTTTTTTTTTTTTTTGAACCCTTACAAAGCCTGTGTGTTTTCTTCAACTAGAAGTGAACTATAAACCCGAGTACCAGGTGGGAGTCCTTGGAAAAGCTATGCTTTAGCTAGTGGAGCATCTGCAGGGGTGTCTTAGGTTCTAGGGGTGCAGGGTCACAGGGTCCCATTTCCATGAAAAGGTAACATACAGATTGTGCCCAGGATGTGTGACAGAGAGGCCAAGGAAAGAGAATACTGCAGCTTATTCAGACCAAGGGAAGCTGACGAGCACATGGGTGTAACATGGTGAGATGCAAACATGGCAGCCAGGTGAGTGTCTGGCCAGGGGAATTATACCAGGGTTGTGTGTCACTGTACCTATTCACCTAACCCCTTGAACTTTGCTCCACTACCATTGACTTTATGGGGACGTAAGTCCATACTACTTTTTATCTTTTTGTCTAAACCAGAGACCAATACTCCAGAAGCATTTGAGAATAATCAAAACACTGTAAAACAACCTCTCAGGGCAGAATAATTCTGTGCCAATCACTGTCTAATGCCCTGAAAATTAACATCTTGGATGAGATTTGGTTTGTAGCCTAATTGTGATTGTCCTTCATTTTTGGGAGACTAGGGAAGGCAATGTGGTACAGATCTTTTGTATTACAACTTTCCAGCTATCTCTGTTCGAATGTATCTATTGGGTTCCAGTTCTGTGAAGAACATGCAGTTAGTCAGACCCGAGTAAATTACCCTTTTCAGCAGAGAGTACTTTGGCAGAGTTTGAAAGAACTTGAGACTTGTTCTTTGAATTTTGAAAGTCACAGCTAGATAATCAGGTAACTGGTTGAAAGCTGACAAATTAATGTCTCCTCTGTCATGAGGGGAGTAGCTGCTAGGTGTAGGATGCAAAAAATTTAATCAGGACAGTAGTTCATAGTCGTCATCCCCTTAATTGAATTCCCCCTTCTTATTTTAACTGACTGAGGTCATTTTTCTGAGAGAGAGAAATCTGTATCTTATAGGATTGTAGCCAACAGAAAATTCCAATTTTTGTAGGTCTTTCTGCTTTCTCAGCCTATACAGCAGTTCTTAGCTGATGGCATACTGAAAAAATCTGAAACTCCTTCATGTACTTGAGAAGCCTTCTTGATTTTTTGAAATTTAGTGTGTGTGAGATAAAAATGCACAACAAAAAGGAAAGGAAGACATTTCAGTTTGAGAATATTATGTTGGAGGGGGGGCAATACCCAACTATCCTTGAATAAAGTGAAGAATTTTTATTTTGTTCAAGGAGTTAATTCACTGTGGTGTATCATCTAAAAACAGACATGGAGATCAGGGCTCATTGTCTTAGACACCATAGAGACACATGGTAAGAAAGTACCTGCTCCAAAGAGATTGCAGTCTAAATGGAAAAGATGGGAGAAAGGAAGTATTATAGATGGAGAACTGAGGCACAAATAGGTATCCACACCATGGTTACACAAGCCAGGTGTAGAGAGGGGAGCTGAGCCCAGCTTTTTTGTGGGCCAGCCCTGTACCTTAACCACAAGGCCACCCATAATTTCTGCTGTTGGACTACTATTTGTCTAGTTTTATTCAGGCCCGTAGTACCAAGTTAACACTTTCCATATGACTCTTTCAAAATTTGATTATTTGTGAAAAGTGTTTCTTGTCCAAATATTTTGAGTGTAACAAACATTGTGAATGAAGAAATTATTTTGTACTTAAATAAAAATTTTAATGACTTAATTTAATTAATTTTATGGGGATAATACACAAGAATTTTCTCACTTTCTCATTGTTACAGAATTCCTTAATATGATTTCTAACACATTCTCATGGATTCTTTATTGTTTTATTTGTTACATCAATATTTGCATTATAAGTACCAGGAACACCCCCCCCCCGCCCATTACAGATGGTGGAAATGGCCCAAATGCCTTAGTAAGAACAAAAAGCTGAATCTTGAGCAGTGAGGGGATTTAAAGTAGCTGATTCATGAATATTGCCTGTAAAGTTAACAATGTCTACTTTCTGTTTCTTGAAACCTGAACCATAAAATATTGCCATGGCATTAAAAGTTTGTCCCACAGGAGGGTGTCAGGAGACCATTCTTCCATGCCCAGTGAGGTTTTTAATGCTTCTTCCCCCAACTGTTAGGAAGTGCCTGAGCAGGCATGGATTGTTATGGAATCTCTTAAATCTACATATCTGTTTTTAAATGAAAAATCACTTAATTCTTTGAGAGTTTTAGCCAACTGGGTATATCTATAGGTTCTGAAGTAGATCTACCAATCAATGGAGGCTTCTGACCCAGAAAATAGCTAGAGAAGTCTGTCATCTTTTCAGTATACAGAAATTAGCCATCTTTGATGCTTTATACCCTGAGAAATTGAATGAATACAAAGTTTTGAGGTTTTTTTAAAGGATGTAGGATGACATGGTATGAAATCTTGGGTCCTCTGAAGTTAGTGGGATGGAAACTGGAGATACATCAGTATCTGTAATATGGTGCTTCTACCTAGAGAAGATGAGGGTAAATTGTTCCACTCTTTTGTAATTTCTCCTGTATTTTTCTCCTTGTATTTTCTCCTCTGACTATCTCTAATGTAATGAACAACAGAACCAGTTTATTTTCTCTAGCTCTCGCACATCCTCCTGGGTCTCTTGCTCCAACTGGTTTGAGTGTGCCCCAGGAGAGCCTTCTAGAACCAGTAAGGGTTGGAAGTGAATTGCTGGCTAGGTAAAATGTGTAGGGTTTTAGTTTAGTGGAACATTGGTCCACCTTCTATGAGGAGAAGGGCCTGTGTACCTAGAATGGTCTCCTTCTCAGTAGGAAGGGAACCAGTCTTCTCCAGGATAGGCTGACTAGTCATCAGAAGGGAGTTAAACTAATAGCAAAAGGGGAAGGTAAAAAGAGGGAAGCTGTGAGCACTCAGCACAAAACTGAGACATTGAGAACAAAATTAATCAAGAAAACAAGACATGAAGAGAAGATTTCTGCAACTGCCTACGCACTAATGCTAGAAGCCTTGGTAACAAACAAGAGGAATTAGACTTGCTCATTTATTAGTGTAATTTTGATTTAATTGTATTATTAAAACCTAGTGGGATGATTTGCACAATTGGGATGTTAAACTTAACGTCTGAAACCTATTGATGAAAGATCGAGTGGGCAAAAGGAAAGGGAGCATGGCCATCAACATCAAAATGGCATTACCTGTTTCTGAGTCACTGATAACATCAAAATAAATGATCTTTAATGTTTACAGAGCAATGTCCTAACAGATACTGCATAAGATGTGGTATTAGTTGATGTCTGCTACAGGCTGTCAGATCACACTAGGGAACAGGATAACTGGCCCTTTGTGCAATGATCTACAATGTATAGGGGAAAAAAAAGCTATGAGATCATGGGGGACTTCAATCTGAGTGACATGCTGGAGCTCTCATGCCGCCATGAAAATTCACCATCCATGGAATTTCTAAACATTATAGGTGACAATTTCCTAATTCAAAACATGCCGCAGATAAGATAAGGTAATTCTATATTAGACCTTGATAAAGAGGAAATGATCAGAGAACTAAAAACTAATAGTAGTTTAGATATAAGTGATCATGACCGGTTCACATTTATAATGTGCAGCAAAGTAAAGTCCAGATCAGTAATATGTATTTGGTGCTGTAATAAGGCCAATTTCACAAAGCTGGAAACAATTATAAGCCAAATCAGCTGGGAGGAATTTAATCATAAAAAAGTGAATGATAATTAGGAATCATTGAAGAATACTTTACTAGATTCCCAAAAAGCTACAATCCCAGATCTGAGTAAGAAGTCTGTGCTAGTTTTAAAAAAAAACAGCCTGTCTAGAAGGGAAGTGAACACTGCTGTAAATATATATATATATGTAACAAATGGGAAAATGTGTGATAATGAATATAAATTGTAGAAAATTGATAAGGGAAGCAAAAGGATACATAGTGACATCTATGGCCAGCGGATAAGGATAAGGAATTTTTAAAATATATTGGAAACAAATACTCCTCACAATGCTATTGGTCCGTCACTAGATGGAATGGTAGAATTATTAATAACAGAGAAAAGACAGAAGTGTTCTGTATTTCTTGTCTGTATGGGGAAAAATATACAATGCAGTCTTATCATATGATGATGATAACTCTTTCAATTCCACTACCTTCTCTGGAGGAAGTTAACAATAAGCTAGATAGACAATTTTTAATATAGCAGGTACAGATAACTTGCACCCAAGAGTTTTAAAATAGCTGGCTGAGGAGCTTGATGAATGGTTAATGTTGATTTTCAGTAAATGTTGGGAAAGATCCTGATGACTGGAAGAAAACTCATGTGCCAATTTTTAAAAAGAATAAACAGGGTGACCTGGATAATTGTAGGTCTGTGAGTCAGACATCAATCGCTGGCTGGTTTTTAACTAAACAATCTCCATAAGATGTCTACTTCCTCCAGAAAAATGCAACTTCTTGTCAAACCAAACACCAGCGTGCTTATGAACATCCATAGCAGTGTACAAATCACTTTATTCCTGTTTCATTTGGGCATTGTATAATTGTTCAAGGTTTTTCAGGTGGACCTGTACAAGGCTGCTGCTTTTTTGTTGTTGTTGCTTGTACCTTTAAGAATCAAGTGGCCCTCTTAACCCATGTGCAAGAGGACCTGGGACATACATATAAGCAGCTGCTATTACTGAATAGAAAACACAACATGCTGTCCTGCAGACTTGACTTTACTACTTTCCTGTGGTTAGCTTCCTTATTTTCAACAAAAGTAATTCAGGCTGAAAGTATATTATTGCTTAGACGGCACCTGATCCAAAGCACAGTAGTGACACTTTGTCACTAAACCAAGGTCAGTACAAAGGCTCTACTTGGCTTTTGATCAGACCTTCAATATAGAAACATAGTAGGTCCTATGTCCTCTAACTACTGAATTACTCTTGCAGGGTGGGAAGAGGGATTTGTGAATTCCTGCTTTGTTGCTTCATCTTAGGAGGAAATTAGGAGGACAGTGAAGAAACACTTGGGAAATTGCTAAAGAAAAGAGAAATAATATAGTTTTAATCTATTTATGTAAAATAGAAATGGTCTTTATGTTCTATATACAGCTCTACAAAGCAAGGGATGGAAGAGTAAGCTCCTTCAGTTGAATAAATCAAGGAGGGGGTTTAAAGGACTCATAGACTCATAGACTCATAGGTCAGAAGGGACCAATAT
>ML675613.1:61679335-61710116 GCA_007922155.1 Mesoclemmys tuberculata | reverse complement strand
CAGGTTCCTCACCCAGCAGCTCCTCAGAATTCTTTGGTCCTACTTCCTTCCATCTGCTCGTCTGAGCTTATCCCCTGTGGCTCATCATGTCTGTCTTCCATTATCTGCTCAAACTTGCTTCTAAACTCAATCATGGTTTCCACCTGCATCTGCAGTCCTCTTACCTTTTCTTCCAGCAGTTCTATCAGGCGGCACTTCATGCAGACAAAACTCCTTTCAGGTGCCCCCTCCAGGACCATGTACATGCCACAGCTCCTACATCCGGTCATCCTCAGTGTGTCTCTCACTGCTGTCTCTGTCTCACTCATGGCCTTCCAACTCTGTGCCTGGTGGTTCAGGCCTCACACTGCCCTGTGGGACACCAACAGGGCCTGGGCTGCTGGCAGGCCTCTGCCCCTTCCCTCCTCTGGAATCTCCCCCTGGAAACTCCCACTGAAACTCCCCTGTTAGCAGCCCTGTGTGCTGGCTCCTGTGCTGCTGCAGCTGTCTGTGCTACTGCCTGATTGGCTGGCTCCTTATATAGGACCCCTAATCAGGTAAGCTCCACCCCCAACTCAGAGCCCAGCCCTGCTCTCAGCACACGGCCCCTAACAACCTGCACACACCCACAAACCCCACAATACAATCCACAACTACAAAAAAAAAAAAAAACCACACACAAACCTGCTCCTCCAACAGAACTCCCACTGAAACTCCCCTGTTAGCAGCCCTGTTTGCTGGCTCCTGTGCTGCTGCAGCTGTCTGGACAGAGTGCTGGAAGCAGGAGGAAGATGGGAATTGTACATTAAACATTTCACACAGGAGGAGCAGGTGGAGAAGTGGGAACCAGTTGGTTTTGAAATGAGATGGCATTATTTGACATTCGAGGAGATGCAAACCATGTTAGAACTTTAAACATGTTAAAGACAAGCACAGGGATTTTTTCTCTTAACTGCAGTAATTTTTTTGGGGGGTGAGAGGGGAGGATTTTCCAAATGAAATGCTCCAGGGCTAAGACATGACTTTATTGGTTGGAAATATAGAGCGGACAAGGCAGACAAGACAGTCTTTAGTTGAAATACTACAGCCAAGAATAGCTTTAAAAGCCTCTTTCCCCCCCATTACTGTAGCACAAACTACAACAAAGTAAACAGTATTCTTAATCTTAAACAATGTCAATGTATTTCTGTTCTCTTTCTTTTTTTTTTTTGCTTTTCTTTCTTTTTACTTCGAAATTACAAAAGCAAAAAGCTGAATCCTAACTGCTGCAGTCACCAGATGGATTCTCCTCATTTTGTTAGCCATTCTGTTTACCCTCTGGAAATTCGCGTACCTTTTTGGAAGCTTCTGCCCTCACAAAATATGTATTTGGAATCAGAGTCTGGAACTATCAGCAATGTAAGGGTTAGAATGCGTGCAGCAGGTTTGTATATGAGAGATACAATGCTATCCTGAGCATATTTAACAATAACAATTTCTTGCTGCACATGTTGATAGGAATTAAAATGATCAGAAATATAGTTGAAAACAAAGATGGTGACTTAAGATGTGTGCAGCTGTCCTGCAGAAGTGCACGGTAGGATTAATATAAGAAATGTGTTCGAAGTGTTGTGGAGTTGGTCAGAAACATATTGCATTGAATGAAATTAACATATTTAAAAACACACCAGATTTAAACTAGACTTTTTCACCTGTCTGAATAATCTTTAATACCATAATCAGTTTGGGTCCTGAGCCTAGTGGCTGACCTCACCTGCTGTGCATTGGGTCTTGTGACACATTCAAGAGATTCAGTGCTGTTCAACATGATGTTGACAGGCTTTGGAGGGACTCAGAACCAGCTGTTCATTTTTAAAGCAATCAGTATTTAGACGCACAGCTGCCTGTGTACAGAATGCTATCGCATGGACTGAAATACTGCAGACTTCAGGATACTGCCCAACCAATCCAAAGCAAGAACCTGCTGAATAAGAAAATAGTTCAGTATCCACAAACAACTCATTCCTGAGCATTTCCTCTAGCAGTGCTCTTGTGTGCCATTGGTGGCCTATGTTCCCATACACTAGAAACTGTGCTGAAACTACCAAATTATCTGGCATTCCAGCAGGCCATTGAGCACGCAAGAGCTAATAGCAACTTTCAGTCATTACTCCGCCAATCCAGATTTGAGTAAAGGTGGACACCCATAATCCCAGGGCTGGATTTCCAATAGGCATGGTATGCATGTGCCTAGGGGGCTGGCATTCAAGGGGCACTTAAACAGGAGTGGACTACTGCATGGGCCAACAGGGCCTGTGCCCAGGAGCCCTGGCTAATTTGGGAGCCCCACATGAGTGCCGGAATTCTGGCTCCACCTCCTACTCTTCCTCTTCTCTTCTAGGGCCCTGTTACCTTGCTCCTCCTCTTCCTCTTGAGGCCCAGCACCCAGGCTAGGCTAGAAGCCCAAACACAGCATATTCCCCCTGTCTGGAGCTGATCAAGCCAGTCACCCCAGCCATTCTCTCCCCCCTCCCCTTCAGGGAGCTGACCTGGTCACGTCTTCTCCCCTGTCACCCCTTTCACCCACATGGAAAACATGAAGGGCAGCTGTAGGCAGGAAGGTCACTGAAGATGCTGTGCCTAGAGGTGCATAAAGTGTAAATCTGGCCCTGCATAACCCCTCTCCCTTAAAAAAGCCCAAATGAAGTAAACCCAGATTCACATCTGTTTGAAGTTCAATTTTGAGTCTGCAATCTCATTAGGAAGCCAAATCCTTATTCTGAGAAAGTCCAGCTTTCTGACCCTCTTTTAGGGCATTGGGGAAAACTTGCATGGTGCTTACCTGCCTTATTCCTGACTCACTATGATGCGGCAAATATAAGTTTTTGTTTTGTTCGTTGATTTTCTAAGGCTAAAAAATCAAAGAACTAGGTGTAATCCCCGTATCTCAGGCATTCTTCAGTTGCTTCATAGTGTGGACCATGACCATCTATGACCATCCCACTTCCCAACCTCAATCACATTTTTGACCACACAATATCCCTGTGGTCCTTACGAACAATTGCTTAAAAGGAAAATTAGTAGTAAGGAAATATCATGGCATTTAAGCTCTTTTTTATAAGTGCTTTGGTTTGTTTGGTGGAAAAAAATGCAATTGCATTGTCTCATTTATTTAGCTATTTGATCATCTTTCTCTGCTACTAATTTTTTGCCATTTGATACCTCTTCTCCGGTCACCTGCAGCTGCTGCTTAGACATTCCCAGTAGTTGCTCCTGGCTTCCTGCTGTCAGCGAATCCAATACAGAAGTTTGAAAATGTGTTTAAATTCAGAGTGGATACTCAACCTGGCCATGGCCCTGCCCCTTTGTTCAATATTTACAGAAGCAGGCCTTTGCTCACACATTTCCCAAATATTTGGCTGGGGTTTTTCATACAAATCCCACTCATATTTTAACTAGTGGATCAAGTAGATTGAAGATAGGTAGGGGAGCACTAGTTTCCCAGTGTAAGCTCTCCTGCTTTCAGCAGAGGAGTGGGAGCTGCACTCCCCTTTTCTTGCAGGTGAGAAGTATTTGTGTATGGTAAAAACAGTGCTTACTGATATTTATTCTCTGTTTAAAAGTGTCAGCCAACAGAATGGCATGAATAAAGCTATGTCTGACATGAGCAGGCACACATCCCATATATATAAAACTGCAATGTTTGAAATCAATCTTTAAACTGATGTTTTTTCTAAATTATTTGGTGAATGCTATTGTAGCTGCAAAAACACGATCAGTTTTCCAAATGAATTTTGAACAAAATAAAGGGCAACAAGTAGCTCAACCAGTTGCAATGAACAGCTCACAAGAAGAGGCTGGAACCGGGGAAGAGGACACGCCAATTCCTTGTCATCTGCCGTCTCTGCAGAAGACGAGGGAGTGCTCTGCTCAGACCACTACAGCTTGATAACTATTGCTCCATTTACCATGTGTGAACTCCATGTCAATCAACAGAAGCCAAAGAAACCCCTTTGTCTTTCAGATATCAATACGTCTTACTGGATTTGTGAACACAATATTTGCAGTTCATTGAAAACACTTCAAAATATATTTAGAGGAATTTCGTTTCATTTCTTTTCCCTGTAAAAGTGGCACGGGTCCTATCAATTCCATATATTTACTTTGTTGATACATTCTTACAGCCTGCTCTTCATTTCCACATTAGTTACTCATTAATCTGAGTGGTACAGGACTGTATGGAAAAAACAATATCCGTGTATGGTGGTATTAACCTTTTAGCAAATATATTGGTTTGCCTTTTACCAAAGTTGAATTTTTTCTTCTGTTTCTAATAGGAATGCATGTTTCTATTAATGGGATGAGATGTTTCAATTTAAGTAGAGAGACAGAGCAATGGGACATAGAAATGAGAA
This sequence comes from Mesoclemmys tuberculata, assembly GCA_007922155.1. NCBI lineage: Eukaryota > Metazoa > Chordata > Testudines > Chelidae > Mesoclemmys > Mesoclemmys tuberculata. Next base: position 61,705,743 of record ML675613.1, on the reverse strand, counting down.
AAGAGATGAAAGAAAATAGTTTCTTTCCCAGATTAAGTATTCAGTAGGAGGTGGAACAATTGGTTTTGTTTGCTACATTTTCAAAGCACTGCATGGGGGATGCATATAAAGTGTGTGCCACTCCATGCAGTTTATTAGAAAGTTAGCTTTTAGTATGTCTTCTGCATATTTGTAAACCCAAATATCTCAAGGGACACATGCAGTAGATTAGAAGACAATGTAGGAGGCCTCCGGAAGGCTGTATATCCATTATACTTGTAGGGTGAGTCAAGGTGAATCTGAGATTGCCATTACCGCAAAGCTCAACTGGTTTATTACAGAGAAGAAGCGTCTATCAAAGAGGAAGATCTTTAATAATGTTCTTCAGCATTGACAAATTAAACATGCAAATACAGAAACAATCTCATATTACTTTACCTACTGTAAATTTTGAAATTGTCTTCATGGATCAGTAGGTTATTTAATGGCCTTTCACCCCTGAGGCCCCACTTCAAATTAAAACTGTGTGAGCTTTGAGAAATAACCACTTTCAAATTATGTTTTGAATTTTTATTAAGGCTGTATGAACTTGGAGATCTCCCACTATGAGCTTAGCAAGCTTGCAAAATACTGAGACAAGCCAAGAAAGTTTACAGGCACAAGGTCATTTCCCTCCACTAGTGCGGTTTATTCCCCTTGGAAAAATAAATTTCTCCAAATAGTTCCAGATGAGAAACCTTCCATGTGAACTTACATTAGGCGAAATTAGAACAATCTTCTGTTTATTAAACATAATATAATCAGAGATCTCATAGTGTTTTTGAAAATGAAGGTCTCATCCCAGTAAACAATATGAAAGACAGATGAAGAGTTTCTGGTAATGGAAACACACAATTGCTTTGTAGAATAACATTGCCATATGAGAAAGCATATAACTAATAGTTTTACTAGAGCTGTACAAAATTCAACATTTTTATAAAGCAGAATTTCAGACATGTAGGGTTTTTTCCAGATAATTTTTCACAACTTCAAGTGTTGCTCTAGATAAAACAGGTATTTTCCCATAAAAACACATCAGTGTGTGTATCTAAAATATAATATTGTCAGTTTTCAGTATGAAAATCATATTTGTTGAAAACTGGGATCCCTTTGCCTGAAACATCTGCATGTCTACTGTGTACTGCAAGGAGTGTGCTCCAGTTTGTACTGCAATATTGTTTATTTACTGTGATCTAGATTGTAGCATTTTGCTACAGTCTTATATTAGGAGTGGTACAGAACTCCACTTTCCCAGGGGCAGCATCAAGAGGGATCCTGCCTTGCAGAAGAAAAGGCATGCTGGAGCGCTCTCTTAACACTGGGGAAAACAATCTGTGGTATCCCTTTATGTGGGGCACCGTACTGCCCTCATGTAGTTAATCAATTCAGGGGGAGGGGTGTCCTGTACTCCTGTTCCCCCAGTCAGTTATCTCTAAGAGGGAGCAGTTGGGTTCTAGAGTCTGTACTTTCCTGATTGCAGAGCAGCTCTGGCTGGCCTTAGTGAAGATGGGAACAGAGTCTGGCTCTGTGTATTAAAAGTAAATCAACAGAGCTTTATTTTATTTTACTACTGGTGGCCAACGGATAAATCCTAGTCCTGCAAGCAAAGTTAGATTTAAAAAGACTTGCTGTGGGAAGTGTTCAGTGGTAGAGGGGGATAAAACGTATGTGGGGATGAAAATGACAGCTTCTAATGTGCTCTCTGATGATTCACTAGGCACAGCTTGCCTGCTAAATACCTCTGATTAATAGAAGTACACCGCCCCAGGGCCCTGGGCACTAAAACAACTCCTCTTTGAATATTGCCTTGATCTTTTAAACCCTCAGCGCACCAGACTTGATCTTGTACAGGGACCAATTTTGCAATCAACACAGTAACAATAACTGTGATCATTGGGAGTGATGAACAGCAAGACTAAGACCCACAAGAGCCAGGAATAGTTCTCTTGGTGACTATATGACTCAGGGCTACGGAATTTCCTCAGGGTATGTACACACTGACAGCAGCAAATTCACCACCATCAGATCGATCTATCTGGGTCAACTGAGCAGAAGTGAAGACTGGCTCAATCGATTCAGAAGCTGATTCAAATTAAACCACCTCCTAAAAAGGTGTAGCACTGCATCGAAGGGAAGGCATTTCCTGTCAATGCAGTGCAGTGGAGATGGTGCACTAAAGGGATGTTACAAAGTTGATGGGTAAGTGTAGACTACGCCTGACACAAGAAATTAGAATGACTATTGAACTTGCTGATTATGTGACCTATCTCTTTGCCATAGCCTTCCCACAGTCACACCTGCATTCTCAACAGAATAACTAAGTTAGTATATGATACTCATAGAAAAGTCCACATGAGAATGAAAGAGAACGGAAGGGATGGTGAGTTGTAGATGAAAAAGGAATTTGGGGGTATACAAAACTGCCTTTTTTGCCCTTTCAAATATTTTGCCTTTTCACCAATCCTTAACAAAGACTTTTATTCCTTTTTAATAGCTCTGAGATCTCCATTTTTGGTTATCTGTTTTTGCTCTTTGTACTCCGAAACCCTTCTCCTGTTGTTTAGTTTTGTATTTATACAGAACCCTGCTTCATGAGTCAGGGTTTTAGTGGCTGCTAAAGTTAAGCACAATGTGAATTATTGTGGCTACTGAAAATATCACCTCTAGCTTCTTCCAATTTAGGGAGCAATAATATCACAGCTGCTTTCAAACCTAGGTTTCCTCTTTGATAATAAGTGAGTGGCTGGACAGATTATGACTGAAAAGCATGTAACAGTGATTTGAAGCTGTGCATCTTCACTTGTCTTTCTTGAACAACATAGTTAAAAATAACAAACAGCAGCAACAACAAAAACACATGGAAATTTAAGTACCCATCAGGACACGCTAACAAACCAGGGTGAAGTTACAGAGAGTGTTATCTGAACCCATCAAGGATCTGTCTGTGTTCCCAAAAAGAGTATTAATTGCTAGTACACACCACGGAGATTAAAGACTAGAATATTTTGCTGCAGGCTATGGGGATCTGATCTCTTAATCCATCTTCTGTTTATATGTGAATGTTATGCTAATTACCCATGTAAATTGTTTTCTGGTGACATTAATTTTGTGGGTTTTTTTTTTTTTAGTGCTATTCTTGGCTTTGATTTTCCATATGATAAAAAATACAAACATAAAGGACATTTCTAATTTAGAGGGGTTTGATCATGAAAGACTGAAGCACAGGAGAAATGTTCTGGTCCAATATATGTAAATATTGTAGTAACTTCAATCTGACCTGTTATATAGGCAGAGATGACCTTAGCCTTCTATATTCTCATTCACTTTGACTTCCAAAGTGCTGAATTTAAGCACTTAAAATTTAAAAGCATAATTCAAGGAGAATTTTTAGCAACTGTGATTTTCATTGCCCCATTTTCTTTGGAGAAACTCAAGAGTTGAATATTAACATCAATGAAGTAATGGAACATATAGTCATGATGCAAAATCTTATTAGTAAACAAGAGCTGCATCTGAAAATATATTGTCATTAAAAGCTATGTAGTAGTTAATTGAGTTTGATATGAAATGTAGTGCTGGAAAGTTAATGACTAATGCAGCTATTTCACAGAGCTTGGTTACTGCAGGCTCCATAATGATCTCCTTTGCTTCATAGCAACAGTGAAATTAACCTCTCTTTTGTCCTGCAGGTGTTGTGTTCTGATAATGCATATCCTTTACAAGTATGGGCAAATTATTTGCTTTGCATACAAATTGGACATAAAGCTGAATCAATATTAAAATAGTGAACACTTTCCTGATATTTTTATTCAAGAAGTGCACGCCATGAGTCAGAATCCTGCAAACCAATTTCTAGGAGGTAACATTAAAGTAATCTGAGAAAAGACTAGGATTTAGAGGTTTATTTTATCTAGGTTCTTATACTGCACCCATGTTATGTGAATACCTTACTAGACATAAACCCCACTTTCCTAGGATGACAAACTGATTCCCCCCATTCCACTTGGGGAAGAGAACCAGGAGAAAGAAAAGATTTCTAGGTAGGGGAAGGGCTAGAACATGGAAGGGAAAATTGAAAGGGATATTGAGACTGGTAGCACTGGTAAAGCAGAAGCAGTGGAAGAATGGAGGAGAGATGTTATAGGAGGCCTGGTCATAGGTGTAGGTGGGCTGAATGTAGTTAGACCTTAAAGACAAGACAGGAAATTTTAACATAATATCAAGCTTCCTCAGTCATTAAAGTCACCTCAAAAAAGTGAGGTGAGGGAAGCAGTGGGAGGTAAGAATGGTGGAGGTGGGATGGGAGAGGCTATCACTGAAAAGACCCAAGAGGTGATGATTAAGACATAGATGAATAATCTGGCTGTTGGGATGGACAGAAAGTGGCTAAGTATAGTAATGTTGTGGAGGAAGAAGTGACAGGACTTGATCATGGCCTGGTTGTGGGTGTAGAGGAAGTAGAAAGAGCTGAGAATGACACCTCCTCCAGGTCTCCAGGGTTCTGAGCTTCAATGATAGAGAGGATGGTGGTGTGAACAATGTAGAAACTAGACATAATTGGGAAGGCTCAGGAGAAAAGAATACAAGCTCATATTTTAGTCATATTTAGTTTGGGAAGATGTTGAGATGACCAGGATGAAATGTTGTAGAGACAATAAAGGTCAGTCGAGAGTGGAGGAGAATATTTCAGAGTTATGACTTACAGGGGACAGTTAAACCCATGTAATCAGCTGAGGTCAACTAGGGCAGGCTGTCGTATGTGGTTCGTGAGAGAGCCTTGAGGGGCTCCAGAACAAGAACAGGTGAGGGTGAGAAAAGGAGAATGAACCTCTACCAGAGATGCTGGAAAAAGTGGAGGGAGAGGGAGCGGGGAAGAAAGTTATAGAAGCTGAGGCAAGAAAGTATGTCAGGGAGGAGGAAAATATCAACATTATTAAAGGCAATAAAAAGATCAACAAGAATGAGGATTGAGTATACCTTACACTGAGCCAGGGGTAGGTCATTAGACTTAATTGAGATCATTTTCCACTGCATGGAGAGTGTGGAAACTAGACTGATAGTGACAGATTGGAAGCAAATAAAGTAGAATAGGAAGTGCTGAAGGAGATGAGATGCTGGTCAGAGAAAGGGAATAAATATACTGTATTCTGCACATTTCTCTTATGTTCTGACAGAGAATTTTTTTCCTATGAAGAAGAAAATGAAGTACTTCAAAGGACTATACAAAAATGAAAAGAGAAATTAAATAAGTGATAAAAATAGAAAATAAAAGGTACATCTATATTGCAATAAAAGACCCACAGCACAGCTGCAGCTGGCCCAAGTCAGCTGACTCAGGCTTGCAAGTCTTGGCTTGGTGGGGGCGGGGTATGCTATAAAATTGCAGTGTAGACATTCAGTGTTGGGTTGGATCCTGTGGTCTGAATGGAGAGGGTTTCAGAACCCAGGCTCAAGCCTGAGCCCCAACATCTACATGGCAGTTTTTAGTCCCACAGCTCAAGGCAGCTGACCTTGACTCTGAAACTTGGTGCTGTGGGTTTTTTATCTCAAAAATCTTTTATCTTTACATGAACCTGTAATGGTGTGGGGTGCTATTTGGTTTTATTGAAATGAGCTTGGGAAGACCTAAGTGACTGGTTGCTTCACTACACATAAAGAATGTGCTCCTCTCAAACATGAGTTTACTACACTTTATAAAAACCCATACCATTGTACATTCTCTACTGAGTCCATCGTAATCAGCTTCTGTGCATCACAGTGAGCAATGGTGAGGAGGCTGGAAAAGGAAATACCATGTGTAATGCCTTCTTATAATTTCAGTCACTAGGAACCTCATCCTGCAGTTGACTCAGCGTGAGTGGAGATCCAGTGAGTTCAGTGAGATTCTGCACAGGCATAAGGATCCATCCACAGTGAGTCAGTACACAATCAGAGTCTATCTCAGCAAGGTACACGTTATGTTGGAGCAATTTCTACACTTTTGAGGGCTGAGGGAAGTATGCATGGCCAAGTTTTCAAAAATGGGTGTACAACTACAGGGACAGGTTTATGCACCCAAGCGCTTGCCTGTGCAAAAACTAGTGGTGCACAGATGTGGCACAAATATTTCTGGCTTCCAGCCTTTCGGGGAAAAATAATTACAGGGACTAAATTTTTAACAACTAATTAAGAGACAGGAAATGGCTGCACAACCACCACTTTAAACAGCTCATTGTTTTAAATTTATTATGATGTTTCCTCACAAGTTATACATTTCTCTGCACTACAGATCAGTGACTTAGAATTTTCAGTTGATAACCAATCTTTCTAAACACCATTGTTCTGGATTGGATTTCTCTACTGGATTCGAGGTAAAATGGAAACACAAGTTACAATGATATAGAATATATATGGTAATGGTGTGTTTTATACCCCTATCATAAAAACAACATTGAGGAAATACTTCATAAAAGAGAGTGTCAAAAGTTGGACTTTCTGTTCCATGGGAAATTCTGAAATCTTAAATGAAAGAAATTTTAAAAATGGCCCCAGTTAGGAATAAAAAGTAGAAATGTCAAAATTTCCTTCAGATAGAAAATTTTGAAAATTTTTATTTTGAAATAATCAAAAAAAAAATTCCACCTAGGAGCCCAAGCTTTTTGGCCCTCTCAAGGCTTCTAGGCTCCTAGCTCCACATCAGCTGTAAGAGGAACCAGGGCACTTAGAAACCCAGAAAGACATAACTGAACTGACAGCATGGGATCCAGAACCTCTAGGCTCTCAACTCCATGTCAAGGGTTTAGAGTTTATAAAGGTTTATAGTCCTGGGGCAACCCATAGGTCAGTTTCCAATGTAAACCTGCCTGGCAGATAAGTTTCAAACAATTTCAACAAATTTGCATTTCTGATGGAAAGATGTTCCATCATATTTCCAACCAGCTTTACCTGATGATTTAGATTGGTATCCACACAGTTCAGCATTCATTATCAGATAATATCATGAGATCTGAAGTATACATGTAAATTTAATAAAAAGGAAGGAAAAGATTTGCAAACATTCTATCCTAGGAGAAAACAGATTTATAGAGCCACTGGAGAAAAAAATATTCTATAGATATTCCTGCTGGGTAGACACTGAAGTTCTTGTCTGATAATAACTGAAACATAAAATCAGTTCAGGCACAAACCATAGTGAGATGTCAGTAAGATTACTCTATTCTGAATTTTACAAAATTGGTAAATGAAACAGATTATTTCAGGAGTTTGCAATTTATGGTGATGACAGGTGTTATATTCCAAGATACTGAGAGACTCAAAATTACACTAATTCAACTGTGTTATATGTTAACTAGAGGTGGCTGAATAATAATCACTGGATAATGTATTATGATTTTGCAATATTTTTAAATTAATTATTTCACAAACAGTGTTTGTATTATCTACCCAGTTTACAGTATGGGCCATATAATTTGCTAATATATTTGTCTAACAATTTGATGGATTGCATTCTTTTTTCAAATAAAATTAGACTAATAATTTTTCATTATTCATCCAGCTATAATAACTCTTCAAGTAATTAGAACGTGAGACTGGGTCTCAGGAGACCTTGGTTATAGTCCACTTCTGCCAGTAGTTCATTGTCCTGGTATTTTTAGGAACGTCAGAAAATTCCACTGTCCCAACCACATTGAAGGTTCACAAGGCTGATTTTTCAAACTCAGAGTTTAGAGTTAAGGAAGCCCCAGTATGTTTTGGCCCATCCTTGGTCTTCAGGTGGTGAGATATGTGGTGTCTTTAGTTCACTACAGAGTTGCTTCATCCCCCAGATTGGGTTGCCTCTCTGGACTGTCACTTTCTTGCAGGCTGGCAGGATTTTCTAGCAAATATAGTTGATGGTCCAGAAGTGAGGGATGTAGAGTAGTTTACAGGCACCCCATAATTATAGAGAATTTGTCTGGGTGATTGGAAGTTTCCCCTAGAGTGTGCACTTGTGGGATGGAGAAAGCTCTACTTACTGTCGGATATGTTGTAGCTTTTTTCACTATCTTCAGAGTTAGCAATAAGGGTATGCTACAGGCACCAAAGAGACAGCTCTAGGAGTATATTTGGACTGGGAGATAAACTTGAGGCCCCCCCACTTAAATCCATCCTTGTGTCTGTCAGTCTTCCATCTGTGTGTTCTGGGCTGTGCTATACAAGAGGTCAGACTAAATTATCATAATGATACCTTCTGGCATAAAAGCCATAAATCTGGGGACATAGTTTGTGAAACTATTTGGAGAATATTTTTGCAAGGAAGCAGAATGACCTGGAATTCTCCAAATGGAACTGCTGTAGCTGCCAGATTTCCTTTTCAGTACGTATTTCCATAATACAGTATGTATATAGGCTACTGCCAATTGATTTTCCAGCCAAATTTATGGCCAAACATTTACCTTTTTTTAAAGCTGGAACTTCAAAAGAAAGGGTGCAATACTGTCTTATTTGAACAATCTTATGGGAAAACAGAGAACTAAACAAAACTTCTCACTTAGCCAAAGATATGGCCTCGACTCTTACACAAAGAACATATCTGCTGGCAGAAAATGAAGTTGTAAGGAATAGATAAAAAAGGAGAGAAGATCATGTACCTTGAAGGACACTGGGAAAATAATGGCTAATATTGTATCATCCAATTCTTCCTTAGTTGAAGGAAAGGGATGCCCATTTTCACTAACAAGCTTTTGGCTTTAGATGTGAAATGAATTTAAGTGTCAGCAATTAGGACTCTTCTGAGACAATATTATTTTGGCCAGTCCTGTGTTTGGTTTTTGTTCTGTGGTGCTAGCTGTACCTATTAACTAAAGATCTTTAAAGGTAATTAAACACTTGGAAATGTACTTGAGCTATACAAATAGGAAGTCACTCTAGCCATTTGAACAATAATTATATTTAAAATGTAACTGATATATTAATTTGCTGGGAGTAAATAATTGCCACATATACTGAATTGATTATAGTATCATTTGATGACTGAACATCAGAATCAGTACTGTTTTACTGATGATGATCTATACATTGTAATATTGATGAAGGAGATTAGATATTTCCAGCAAGTTAATGCTGTGTGGACTTTTCTTTCATCTTTCTGTCTGCAACATTTATATCTGACTTAGTCGCTGCTGTTTCCAAGTCCAATGTCCTGCAGCAAATGTTGCCAGCAATACTGAATACTTTCAATTAGTAGTTCTCTACTTCTCTGGTAGCTAAGCAACTGACCTATGGTGAAGAATACATAATGATCTTCTGCATACCCTCCTTGAAGTGTCAGACAAAATGTAGGCTTCAAAGCATAGATTTGCTGTCCTATGTTGATGGTATTGGGTTAACAGGCAGTAAATTACGAAAAAGCGTATCTAATATTTGTTTGATGTAATAAAGGTTACTCAGAATATCTACCTGTGTAGGTCAGTTCATGTATATTTTTGCATACTCACTAAGTATTCATAATTTTACAAAGAAAGCAAATACTTGGGTGGAATTTTATAGTCCAAAACCAAATTAAATACCATAATAGGAAAGCCTGGGATGGATTTTGATGTTATCAATACACAGATAATCCTCAGATTGCTGTTGCTGACAAAAATGGGCATCCAGCTGTATGGGGTGTTTTATTTATTTGGGAGGGGAATTGTTTTATAGAACTGTGAGCAAAGTGGCCACTCTAATAAAACAGAGCTTATGTAAAATGGGGATCTAGCTGGCTCAAACTTAATCCAGAGAAAATAGAGATGGTGCTAGCTGGTGGAAGGGGACTGTACTGTGAAGAACTGGCTGAAACAATAACCTCACCTCTGAAGGAGATTTTCTCTGCAGTAGTCAAAGTGCTAAAGAGTCTCAGGGTCGTACGGGATTTGTCATTTTTCCAAGATGCTCAAATTCTGCAGTAGTCTGAAATGCCTTCTTTAACCTTTGGTTGGTCAGATGACTACATGTATATTGCTCCACTGGCCCTAGAAATAATGCTTCATACACTTTTCTCCTCTAGATTTGACTACTGTAGAGTGAACTACTGAGGACTGGACATGAAGACAACATGGAGAAAGTAATAGTCAGCAGACTGCCTGAAGACCTTGGCTGAAATTGCTAATGAGAGGAAATAAAAGAACTAATTTATGTGGGGTAATTAGGAGGGTGACATGCTAATACACCATTTAAAATAATGTTCGAATTTTTTTAGCAATGGCTTGAAGAATCCCAATATCTAAAGCAAATATAAGCTAATATGTGGACAAAGCTGGATACCACATGTCCTCTTTTCACATGCATACAAGTTAAAGATGGATTCAAGTAGCAACATTTAGACCTTGGTTTGAGATCACATTTTAAACAACACCAAATACAGGGGAATTTGGATTTAAAGTTCTAAGTCAAGACATTCATCAATATGAATAAGCAATGTGTGGAAGTCATAAAAATTCTCCTGTTGAAGCTTCTCTAGACTCTTGTATCAGACTGGCAAACAGTGTTCTTGCTGCATACACTGTTGTTGTAACGTTTCTTATCCTCCTTCTTATTTTAATCTGCTCAAGTCATTGGGGAAGTTGTGGGTAATGTATTACAATGTGAAATTAATTTGAAAGGAAGACAAGCCATAAAAAAAAAACATTTAGCTACCAAAAGTAGATCATATCTATTAATGTTGTCTTTTATACAAGAAATTTTATGCAAGAAATTATATATTTCTCTTAAAAGCTCATTATTTTTAATCTGTGATTGCCCTTTCAATATTTAAATATATATTTAAAATAGCTTATCAATGAGTTAGAATCTAAACATTTAATTTCCTTTATTAAAATATATGTTATGAAGGTATCTGTATTTGTCATAACTCTAATTGCCTAGCTACAATGTGGCACTATTTTTTCCAGATTTTCAACTGCATGTATTTGCAGACTTATGCCAGAGTGTGTAGTGTATTAGATTGGTGTCAGTAGAAACACATAAAATGTATAGAAATGGAAAGTGGATTGTGCAAGACTTTCATCATTTTAGGATGCTTGCAATGGAATGGGCCAAATTCCTCATACCTGGCATAACTCCATATTGATGTCATTGAATTTGGCCTATTGTGTTTAAAGGCATTGTGGTACATTACATTTTTAAAGTTTTGATGGGAATGGCAACAGGGCTTCACTACAGGCCCATGTTTAGTAGTTATAACTTTCTGGGAAGGCACAGCTTCATAGAAGGTATTGTGATTAGGGCACTAGACTGTGGCCCAGGATATCTGTGTTCAGTTCAGACATGTGGCACTGAATAGTAGAGAAATAAAAATATCTCAAGAATTTTATAAGAATTCTTTAAAACCTAGTTAATTTTTAAATACTTTAATGTTACTAATAGTTATAGAACATAGCAACATTATCTGCTAAGGAAGCGGTGGAAGGATTATTTTGTGTTTAAAGCACAGGTTTTGGATTTGAGGGGCATCAGGATAAATAAGCTTGCATTCTAGTCCTGGATCTGCCTGAAATTTCCTGAATGGTTGTAGGCAACTCCTGATTTGTTGGGGAAGCATCAACATGGTTTTTGTAAAGCGAAATCATGCTTCACCAATCTACTAGAGTTCTTTGAGGGGATCAACAAGCATATGGAGAAGGGTGATCCAGTGGATCTAGTGTACTTAGATTTTCAGAAAACCTTTGGCAAGGTCCCTCATCAAAGGCTCTTAAGCAAAGTAAGCTGTCATGGGATAATAAATGGTGTGGTACACCAGCCCCCCTTTCTGGCACTCGCCCACTGGCAACAGTCCCTCTAGGCAGTGGGGCCTGAGATAATCCCACTCCAGTCCAGGTAAATTTCTGGGTCTTCTCCTCTCTTTGGCCCTTCTCTACAGGGCAAGCGGGTACAGCCCCTTCTGTAGGCCTGAGGGGCTGTCTCCTCAATCTTAGTAACCTCTATCTCTAAACCTCTCTCTCTCTCTCTCTCCAAACCTCCAGCAGCTCCTTCCTCTCCTCCTCACTCTTCTACTCCTACTCCTACTCCTACTCCTACTCCCCATCCCCACCCCCACCCCCACCCCCCGCCTGCTTGCACTGGAGGCTTTTAAGTGTTTGGGACGGGGCTCCTTGATTGGCCCCAGGTGGCCTAATTAGTTAAGCAGCCCCAGGTGGCCTAATTGCCTAATCAGCCCCAGCTGCAACCTCTTTCCTGCCTGTAGGGAAGAGGGCTTTAAGCATTCTAGGGCTCACATATCGGCCCTGAAGTACCCTGCCATAGCCATCTGGCTTGACTTTACCACAATGGTCAGTTTTCAGACTGTAGAGAGGTAAATAGTGGTGATCCGCAGGGGTTTGTATTGGAACCAGTACTGTTCAACATATTCACAAAAGATCTGGAAAAAGTGGCAAAATTTGCAGATGATACAAAACTACTCAAGACACTTAAGTCCAAAGCAGACTGTGAAGAGTTACAAAGGGATCCCACAAAACTGGTTGACTGTTGATAAATGCAAAGTAATGCACATTGGAAAACATAATCCCAACTATACATATAAAATGATGGAGTCTAAATTAGCTTTTAAATTAGCTTCATCTGATGAAGTGGGTTAAGGCCCATGAAAGCTTATGCCTGCAAAAAATAAATTTGTTAGTCTTTAAAGTGCTACAGGACTCTCGTTGTTGTTGTTTTTAAATTAGCTTTTGACACTCAAGAATGAGATCTTGAAGTCATTGTGGATAGTTCTCTGAAAACATCCACTCAATGTGCAGTGGCGGTCAAAAAAGCTAACAGAATTTGGGAATTGTCAGGAAAGAGATAGATAATAAGATGGAAAATATTGTATTGCCTCTTTATAAATCCATGGTACACCCACATCTTCACTACTGCATGCAGTTCTGGTATAATGCTATATTGGAATTGGAAAAGGTACAGAAAAAGGCAACTAAAATGATTAGGAAAAGCTTTCATATGAGGAGAGATTAATAAGACTGGGAATTTTCATCTTGGAAAAGGGACCACTAAGGGGACATGTGATAGAGGTCTACGAAATCATGACTGGGGTGAAGAAAGTGAATAAGTGTTATTTACTCCTTCTCATAACACAAGAACTGAGGGTCACCAAATGAAATTAATTGGTGGCAAGTTTAAAACAAGCAAAAGGAAGTATTTCTTTACACAACGCATATTCAACCTGTAGAACTCCTTGCTAGAGGGTGTTGTGAGGGTCAAGACTATAATGGGGTTCAAAAAAGAATTAGATAAGTTCAAGGAGGATAGGTCCATCAGTGGCTATTAGCAGGATAGGCAGGGATTGCTCTTTGCCAGAAGTTAGGAGTGGCCAATGGGATGGACCATTTCATGATTACCTGTTCTGTGCATTTCCTCTGAAGTATTTGGCATTGGCCACTGTCAGAAGACAGGATACTGGGCTAGGTGGACCATTAGTCTGACCCAGTATGGCCGTTCTTATATTCTCTTTCTTAGCAACCAGGGTGCACTGTATTTTCTGATCGTTCCACAGAAGTTTCTTTCAATCACTGTTGCAAACTATATTAAACATTATTGCAACTATACCTGGAGGTGCTGAGATTTACACAGTGTAACAGACAAGGAATTTTCCCTGTCTGAAAGGTGTAGCTGCATTGTTAGGTGAATTTTGCCTGACTCCTAAAATTTCCAAAAGTCTCTACAGGAGAGCCAAGAAAGAAGGGAGAAAAGTAGAACAAGTGGGGGATGAGAGAGGAAGAAGAAGTGATTGTCAGAGAGAAAGAGAAAATCAGTAGTGGGGCAGGGAATGATGAGGAAGGAAAGAGAGGAGGAAAAACTGCAAAAGCAAAACAGATTTCATACACAGTTAGCACATGGCATGCTATTCTTTTCGTAAGAAGCTAGTCTATATGGAGAGTGCTAGTTGAAAATTTCTTTCCTCAATTTCCCATTTTTTCCCTTCACTGTTGCCTTGGACAGAGCTATTTTGGGGGGTTTAGTTTTTTTGAAAATGTATTTAGCATGGAGAAAACGTCATGGGTGCCATTCTATCAGCTGTCACAGTCACTCTGTGCATTATCAGCCTATTGCCACCAGAGTGGCTGTTCAACTGTAAGTGTATTGCTGACTGCCTAAGAGTGTGCAGATCACTTAGTATCTCCTGCTGCTCAGGCCATAACAGGCTGATATCACTCAGGGTGATTGTAATTGCTGACCGAGTGTTAGCTAATGTGCTAGCCAATGTCAAATCACATTTTAAAACACTAAAAGCATGTGCTACCTAGTAAAGTGCTGTTGAAGAAGGCATCTGCTAAGTACCCTTAAAACCTAAAAATTCCTCCCTCTCTGATTTAACTTCACTTTGAATCAAACTCCATAAATAAAGGGTCAGATTGTGCCTATTGGATGTTGCGCAGTCCTGGGGACAGTGTAGAGCTGTGTTCTTTCAGTGTTAGCTCAGAGAGGCATAATAGTTCCTAAGGCCCCTTGTGAACCCAGGGGGAGGGTGCTACCTCCAATGAGACAGACTCACTCTGCAGGTGACTGAAGTTTAATTAGTATTGGCTCACCTACAAAACACTTCAGCTAACAATTGTCAAGTGTGTGGCTGGAGGGTAAAAATAAAGCTGCAGATTCTAAACACTAGAATAATCATTCAGGCTCAACTCCCACAAAGATGTATGTGCCTGCTTAATCTGGAGTATGTGATAGTCCATCTGAAGTCAAGCACAGGCACATCTGAAAGATATAATTTAGGAACTATTCTGGTGGAGTTCTATGGCATGTCTTATATGAAAGGTCTAATGAGATACTCACAATGGTCCCTTCTGGACTTGGAATCTGCATGCATAAATCTTTGCAGGATCGGGGTTTAACTTTGTCATTTTTTTAGCCCCACATTTCTTCCCTTGTGGGAATTCCTATGAAATAGAAAATGATTTCCCTGGTATAGGGTTTTAGAATCGTTTTGGTGAAACCCTGTTTAGCTTGCTGTTGATGCAATTCTTATGATGTTCGGTAGGACTTTTCCAAATGAGCATGCCAGTTGAGCTTTTTTTCTTTGCCCTAAATCTCGAAGTTTAATATTAAAGGCAATAGGATAGTGAGGTATAGGCATGATTTCAAAGTACGGTCTGTTTCCTCTCCGTGCAGGAGGCTGGCAATGATTTTTTCATTTGATACATCATTTACAATTTTCTGCAGTGATTCCAAAGAAAGGGCAGCAAGGGTATCTTCTCCCATTTTGCAGCAATACAGCATGGATGCCGTGGAAATGTGTATGCAGGAAGCACCGATGCCAGTTATTAGGTGTCCAAGCCCTATGTCCATGAGCTTTTATCTCTTCAGCATCAGCCTCAGCACTGAGCAGTGCAACAGATTAAACAAGCAAAGGAGAAAACCCCAGGGAGAGAAGCAGCAGAGGCGATTATGCTGCTGCTGCAGACAGCTGTAGACTTGTAATAGTGGCCTGAAGACACTGTGACAATTAGGACAGAGTTCTTAGGATGGAAATCAAGAGAAATGACTTGTCTCAAAGGAAAGGGGGTGTTCAGTGGGTTGTGGGGTTTTTGTTGGTTTGTTTTTCTGTTGTTGCTTCTGCAGCTTCTGTAGCTGTGGGAAGTGTTTTGCCTGCACTTTAAGGATAAATTGGAAAATGTTAACTTGGCTGGCTTTAAAAAGGGGGGAATTCCCTTCCCTTGAATGTAGCTTTGCCCTTGTCTCATCAGAAGCGAATACAAGTTGCATGTCATAGGAGAGGCGGAAACAGAAGGTCAAAGAGTATGAATCCAACTAGCTGCGTCTGCAGCATCTTTCCCAAGTCTTACTCATCTTCATTCACACACTCACTGGGGGAACTTGGAGAACATGGGAACTGGAACAGGCAAATTGGAATGGATACTACTAAGTGGCAACAACTGGCACATAGCTGTTCATCTTTCTTTTTTTCCTCCTCCTTTGCATGGAAAATCAATGGCAATTTTTTTTTTTTGAGCGAGGGAGTGAGAGAGACACGGTTGGATCGGGGGTGCCTAGGAAGCTTTCAAGATCTATAAAGAACTGCTGGCAATGGAAAAAAAAATCTTTGAAACTGTCTTACAACAGCAATAAGTCTGTAACTCTTGTGTATTTTCTCTATTTTCTTGCATGTTTTCTCCTGTCACAGCACCATAGAAATTTGACCTGGTTGCCTGTCCAGACAGAGAGGCAACTGGGCCAAATTTAATGAGTGGCGTTGTGACCTGGCACATAGCGTTATAAAGCCACTCAAATTTGTCCTGGACACCATCCATTTGGCCTCCGTTGAGGGGGGATTAGCATGCACCAGAATGGAATCCCTCCAGGGGGGAGGGAAGAGGAGAGGACAAGGACCAGAATTTGCCCCACCAAGAAATGTCTGAATTGGTATGACTGGGAATTGGTCAGATATAACTGATCAGAACTGGGTTTTCTATGAAACTGGTCTTTTCATGAAATTATCTTCTGATGCAGAGAAGCAATTATCCTTTCTCAGTAAAATCATCATTTTTGCCCCCTGCAACTAACAGTGTCATCACAAAACTAGATTTTGTCTTCATGCAAGGAATAATGAATTGAGGCAAATAAACTCTTAAGGCATAAATAACCCCTTTTGAGTCATAGCAGGTGTAAATCAGCATAGCATAATTTACTTCACCATGGATTACACTTGCTGAGGATCTGGTTCTTAATTATCAGCCAGGCACAGGTTGAATGAAATACAATCACAGTTGCTAATGACAAATTGGTCTAAGCAGCAACAGTTGCAGTCCTTCTCCCCACTCCTCTCACCTTGCCCAGGGCATAAATTGCCCCAGATGGCCTGGGAAAATAAAGAGGTGGCTGTTACTGCTTTGCTCCACTAGTTTTCAGGATGGGCCTGGCAGTCTGGGAAAAGTATACTGCACTTTCCCTAATGTAACTTCAGTGTGCACTTTTCAGCACATTGCTGCCACCTTGCCTCATTTTGCTAGCGGTCAGATGGCAGAGGAAATAGTGGATCCAGTAGTCCATCCCCAATCTAATGCATGCCAGGACACAGACATCTGTGGACACTGGTATTGGACCCTTACATCCTACCTCACTTTAAAGTTAGGGAAATAATACTTAGTTATGCCTTACAGGAGTATTGTCCATCTTAATTACTTCACGTTTGGAAAGCGCCTTGCAATCAATATTACCTTTAATCTGAGGAGCCCAAGGTGTTCATAATCGTCTGCTAACACAATCTTGAATACAATGTATTAATCTCATTCTTCTCTACAGTTGAAAGAAGAAACTTATTTCTAGATGCTATTAACACTCTTCATGGCTCCTTTATTTCCCTTCACAGTGTAGGGTTTAGTGCGAATCTGGGGAGAGCTTCCATTGTTTAGTACATGCTGGTGGCTATAGGCAGGCAGAACTTGTACCACAGGGCCAGATATTCAAGAGAGCTCAGTTCTCTATAAGCACCTGAGTAAGATGTTGTGGAAGAGTGCATGACAAAAGGGTACTATCCCTTTAAAAGGCAAACTGGAGCCCCCAGTCTGCAGCCTGGGGATAATCCACAAGTCGCTGCCTGACCCTAGCAGCTGAGTGATAAAAAACAGGAACAGGCTGCAGGGTGAGGAGAGTAAAAACTAGGCAGGCAGTGGTAGATGTTCTCTGAAGTACTTGGAAACCGGTCAAGCCTGATTCAAAGACTGGGGGGTGGATTGTGAATTGGGGAGAACTGAACCTGGGACCTGATGAAATGACTGTTGTAATATTTCCTGACTTGAAGAACTGTTCATTGTAATGCTTCTTGAGTTGATGCCTTAGTGAAAGGGGACATAGCATCTAATTAATGTGCTTTGGTTTTTCCTTACCCTGTTTATTGCTGTTCTGCTTGGGGAAACTAAGGTGCGGTACACCTGCAAAATTCCATGGGGCCACAGCGGGGTGCTCAAGGACTGCCCTCATCTTCCCACAGCCGGGTTTTGTGTTTGTTTTTGAAAAGGAGTTTGGTGCTCAACATGGTGAGCTTTTCTGAAAATGTATTTATTTTGGTGTCTAACTGGAAGCTAAACTCTTTAGAAAATCTGGCCCTCAGGGTTTATGCAAAGTTAATCTGTCTGACTTCTGGTTGATGCGTGGAGCTTCTTCAGGGAGACTGCCACACAGGAACAACATTACGAAAAACATCAGCTTGAAATGCCATGGGCCTGAAGGCTAGATCCACAAAAGGACTAATGTGCTTAAGTTCAACATTTAGGCACCACAGAGGTCCTCAAGATCCCTCTTCAGCGGTCACCCCACTCTGGGATATCCTGAGGCAGACCTCTCTGTCTCCCCTGTTGAAATTGTCCCTGATTGGAATAAGGGACTGGAATCTTGGTTTCCCACTTCTGAGGTGAATGCTCTAACCACTGGGCTACGCGGTCATTCTCTTTAGCCTATACAATGATACACAGTGGAACAGTTTCAACAGGGAAGACTGAGAAAGATATGTACACTAACACTACATCCCTCTTTGGTTATGGCACTTTCCAGGGAGGGGAAAACTCAAGTTCAAATCCCTTTTCCCCATGAGGCAGGGGGGATTTGAACCTGATTTTTCCACATCCTGGGTGAGTGCTCTAACCTTTTGGCTAAAATTTATAAAGAGAGGCTTCCCCTCCTGTATTTTTTATTTGTTTGTTTTTTAAGGGCTGGTCTGGTTTAGGCACTTAACTCCAGAAAAGGGTTCATGGTTGTGAATCCCAAGTGGAACTAGGCTTCTCCCGCCAATCTAGCCTTAAGTGCCTAACTCCATTTGGAGGGAGCATAGGCCACAACCCTCTTCTTGGGTCTTTTCCCACTAAATAGGTATAGCATGATATGCACAAATGCAAACTTCACTCACCCTGCCCTGTCAGCATTTCTCAGTTTGATTAAGATGGACCACCTCTAGGGGTGAGGGAGTAATTCACTTTCCATCCTTGTTCAATTTTTGGTTTCTCTGATGAAACTCGCTAGGAGATTGCTAATTAGAACCAACATATTTAACTTACATAAAAATTTGTGTGCTATAATACATACAGAAACACATAAGTCCTTTCCACTAGAGAATTTTTGACACAATACAAGCAAGCAATGTTTTTTCAGAGAGGCAGCTGAATTGAGTACCCAGTTATCTCCTGTTACCAAAAAGTCAGGTATTTCATTACCTATTTATGTTTAGTTTTTAGCTATCGTTAATTCATAATGCCTAGAAGACATAAATCTCTCTCTTTGGAAAGGAAGCACACATCACCATTTTTTTCATTTGGTTCATTTTTGTGTGTGTCATGATATATTTAGTTATGTATTACCTAGTCTGAATGCAAAACTTTTTTATATGCAGATTTAAGGTAATGAGCATTCAAGTTTAAAAAATGGTTCTGGTATCCTGTAGCTTCTCCGTAATAATATACTTTTACATTCCAACAGAGAAGGATGGATTATGGTTTTTCAATTTGCATCTGGCGTATTAATTGCAGAGTAGGGTTTCCACATAAAATATCAATGTACTGGAACAAACTGTTAATGTACCAGAATATGAACACTTTCATTCATTTCTTGAGATTTAAAAGCAATCTTCTCTTTTTCTTCATAATCTGAATGGCATGTTTTTTGGGGAGGGGAGGTTTGTTTTGTTTTTGTGGGGGGTGTCTTTTTCTTTTTTTTAAGTCAGCTAATAAAAACAATGTAGCCAATGTTTTCTGAAAACCTTAATTAGCTTAAGTGTTAATGGTGCTTTCCTAGTCATTATACTGGCAAACAGTACAACAAGCCATTAGGGAAAGAAAATAATTTACATGGTATGGAAAACTTTTTGGGGTAGCTTTTAAGAAACATTGTATGGAAGAGCAACTTTATGTTGTAGGAGCAAGTAAAGAAACACAGCACTCAACTTCTACTTGTATTATATTTCTTAACTGTAAAGAGAAATGCCTAAACTAGTAAAAGTATAATTGGAAGTTTTATAAGTGAAGTTCAGCTAGGAATTTGCAAAGCAGATTCAATTGTATAAAACAGCAAGTTATGGTTCTTTATTTTGTCTGAATCACTTAAATTATACATGGAATCCTAGAAAATGATTCTAAAAGGAGTTGTCAAAAATGCTAGTATCTTTCTAGAATGTTTAGTATTAATAACTATTTTGGTCTAAAAGAAATACACACTGTGATTCAGTACAAGTAAAGATCTTAATCGTGTGATTGTTATTTACATTAAGGCCCTTTTACACCACACTGGCAGTGCAAGAGGGCCGTACCATAATTTACGCCCACTTTCAA
Organism: Mesoclemmys tuberculata; assembly: GCA_007922155.1. NCBI lineage: Eukaryota > Metazoa > Chordata > Testudines > Chelidae > Mesoclemmys > Mesoclemmys tuberculata. The sequence continues at coordinate 61,685,479 of ML675613.1, read as the reverse complement.
GTCCCTGATACTTCCAGAGTGATATAAAGGGGCCTTAATAAATAAGAATAAGATCCTTAAACATCCAACTTTTGTGTTTGGCTGGGAAGAAGACACTGAAGATCTTATCCTATTTTGAAAAAGCTTTGTAGCTCAGACAAATGCCTTCTCTTAGAATTTAAACAGGTGGGTTTATTAGTCATATATTGTGCTCAATTATATTGTTTCAGAAGGTTTTGTTTTGTTTAATGATTGCTATGTTTCATATTACTAAGTTTTAATGTGCTTTCGACTTTTTCCCTTTCTCACAAAACAACAGCAATAGAACATGGGACCTTCTTTGTAAAATCAAACAGAAAGAGAAAATATTTGAGTTTGCATGCAACAGCTGCAGGCAGTGAATTATCACACCAGGGAAGAGTGGAAATACCACCCACATAATCCAACAAGAGACCTGATTCATTTTGTGTCTGAAGCAATCACTGTGGTTTTACAGAGCTGAAATGAGTTTCCTTTGCAATCTTCAGGGGGAAAAAGTGAGACTATCATGCTACCTGGTTCAAAGCAAAACTTTTGGGGGGAGCAGAGGAGTGGTCTCACTTTTTCCTTTCTTATTTTCCTACTATTTTCCAACTGCTCCTTTGACTTTATATAATACCGTAGAATTGAATGTGCAATGGATCAGAAATAACATCCAGGAATGATCTTTCCAGCCCTGTCAATCCCAACTGAACTTGTAACAAATGTTGTGGATTAGAGTTAAAGAAACTTCATAACAAAACTGCACCTTATCACATAGAGTAGTATGCAGAGGGTTAGTTTCAGTAAAGAAAACACTATAAATTACTGCGACTATGATTTGTTTACTCTGCTTCCACTGGATAACAAAATTTAGAGAAATAATAAATAATGGCTGATTTGTGATTGGTAGAAAATTATTGCACCAAATTCTGTTCTTACTTCCATGGGTGCAAATCCATCCCTTAAGACACTGGTCCTGCAAACATGCCCATATGTGCTTCACTCAAGTGAGTTATGTGGGACTACCACATTCAAATATATTTGCAGGATTGAAGCCCACAGCAATAGTTAGTCCAGATTTATACACATTTAAGAGACAGTAGGATGTGGCCCAGGAGTTGGAATTGTTGAGTATGATAAAGTTAGTGTGACCACATCAGTTAATATCCATAAATAACATACTTAAGTATCCTCAGTTTGCCTAATGAGATTGTATCAGCCATTGTTTTAAGTTTACATGTGGATAAAGGTGGGACACACTCTCCATCATTCTCACTCTTTACCTAAATATACAAGTACAGCATTAACTATATTTTATTAACTCATGCACTGAGGGGGACTTAATCTCTGAAAAGCCTGTCAGGCTGAGTTCAGAGGCATTGCCTAACAGGCAACCTAAACTGAAAAGAAACCCAAGTACAGGGGAAAATAACTGTTATGAGAGCTTTGGCATGGCTCTCGTTGCTAAGGAAACCACTTCTTTGTCTGTACGTGTTTAGAATGGCTGCCTCATTAGGGCAATGGCTCTGAGCATCGCTTCACACTACACAAGAAAATAGAGAGGGAAAATATTCAAATGGTCACCAAATACTAAAAAATGAATACAAGAAATCTTTAAAATATATATGCTTTTGGTTGTATTTCTGTATCGATGAAGCTGCTAAAATTGCCTAGGCCTAGTCAGTCCTGTGTACAGAGTTATAGCTAGGTGAAGCAATGAATAATTCTCTGTTCTGCCTGGTGTATTTCAGTGCTTGTGGTTATCTTTTTTCTTTTTTTTAAGCAAAGCACAAAAAGTGAAATACTAGTTCCGTGTAGGTATGTATGTGTATATGGGGGGTCAGTGCATATGTATGTACAAGTACTCCCAAATATCAGATACATATTTATTAAGGTCATGTAGTGCACTTGCTTCATAGCCTTTAACAATGTTGCTGAAGTGAGAAAGCAGTCTTTACTGACAGATCCATAAAATGGCGTGGAAAACCATTGCAGGTGCATTTATTACCCTCATTGAAAAGGTGAAGTGGTTAAAAAAATAATAAAAGGTGTAAACATACATGGAATAAGAGGGAGCAACTTAATGTTAGCTACCAACTTTCAATTGAGACACTAAGAAAACAACAACAACAAATGTATGAGGTGCAGCAGAGCTAGATGCAGTTTCAAGGCATTACTCATTGGTAATACAGCTGTGAACCCCAGGTCCCTCGGGAGCTCAGCTCCTGCCCTTGACTGATGAGAAAATCCTTTGAAAACGGGCAGACTTAACTTCTACCCTCTGCAGTTTATAAATATCAATAAGGGGCTGTGATTTTACAGTCATCAACCCCACACCTCCAGGAGAAAAAAATTCATCCAGAATTCAGGTGCAGCAGTTAATGAACTTCTGACTTCTTCTTTATACATATTCATGAAGAGGGCTAGCAAACTGGCTACCAGTTCCTTTTTTTTAACTTGCCCCAGATCTAAAACAAAGTAAGGAGGTCTACCATCAATGCACAGCAGTGCACCCGCTCAGTTGGCCTGTGTGCTGAATTGGTTACTGTCCAAGACATACTCTTTGACATAAACAAGATTTATGCAATAACTTTTGTTTTTTCCCTAATGAAAAGAGGAAAAGAAATTTAAAATAAAACCAATTTCCTATGGAAATGTGTTTAAGAAATTCCTTTTTATCAAAACAACATTTTGCCAGAAAATTTTCCACTAGCACTAGTTAACAGGAAAATCCTGCAAGGAATAGGGGACAGCAGGTTACAGATAGTTATTTCCCAACCAGGAAAGAGAGTGAATAGGGAAGTGGGTGGAGAAAAAACAGAAAGGAAAGAGGCTGATGGGTCTTTCAAGTCCCATAATGTAATGCTCTGTTTCACAGAGATCTACTAATTCACTATCGGGTGACAACCATGCTTTTCACTTCTGGAACACTTTCTTTCCAAGGATTTCAGAGTCCATGAATGAATGAAGAGTCATAGTACCCCATAAATAACTTTGCCTTCATTTTCCAGGAGGGGAGACTGAGGCACTGAGCAGTACCAATAGAAATCTGGAGGTCTTCTGTAATTCTCCATGTGATTCTTGTTTGGAATTGCATTTCTAAAAACAGAGTAGAGAATCCAGAGGTGGTGGGTGTAGAAATCCCAGTTTGGTTTACTTACCAAGGAACAGCAGCGAGAGAGCTTGAGGGCACAGGGATAGGTGTAAGATAGGAGACATGGGAGATAGATGGTGTCTTGGGATACTTTAGTATGACACTTGGGCTGTATGGTATGTCACAGATTTATCAGGGGCTTGTCAGTGGTAAACATCGAGCAAGTAGAATGATTTTGGCTTCTCTTTCAAGCAAATACACACAAAAACACCACAGTTTGAATAAGAAGATTAAAAAATGCAGCTGGAATCTTACTGTTATGTGTGGGCTTGGATGCCCATGAGAACAGGTAAATAATTAATTAATTAATTATAAAAAAAAGTAGAAGTGGGTAGCAGTTATTATAATCCCTCTATATAGCTAGTGTAGTTCAGCTGAATTGTGCCGAGATCTCCTGGACTCTATTGTAGAGTATTTTCCAGAGTAGCACTTGCATTTTGTGTTAAACATTAGGGTTATTTTTCAAAGAGTAATCTCTCTTGATGACATTTCTTGATTGAATTAACAGAACTGAATTATAAAATGTTCACTGTCCTAATTTTTTTTCTGAAGAGAACCAGATATTTAAAAGACTATGCAGTTGGAGAGATTTCAGTCACATCATGGAACTGTTGGAAAATATTTTACTTTCATGTAGTGTAGAAAATACATTCTTCTTCCCTGGCTTTAATTTTTCACAAAAATGAAAGGCAAAAACATTTATCGGTAGAAACTGATTTATTCCTGAATCAAACAAATTCCTGGGAACTCAAAATGTAGGTTGTGACCCAGGAAAGCATTTAAGCACATGAATTACTTTGATCCTTGAGACAAAGTCAATGGGAATACTTACATGTTTAAAACCGTGCACGTGCTTAAGTAATTTTCTCAATAAGGGTCATATTGCACAGAAAGCTGAATTTTTCAATGTTCATTACAATAGCAATATTCACTAGCATGGTAGAAATCTTGCCCTGGACTGAACTTGAAAATATTTACAAAGAACATTCTTGTTCACATATAAACACTTGCAAAGTGAAAAGCTATATTTTCTCATGTTGTTTGATTTAGTTGTGTGATGGCAAGAAAATTTTCTCATTAACAAGAAACTCCGTTAACATAATAGACTAAATATTTAAACCTCTGCACCAAAATGTGTCTGTGGCGGTGCCATTTTGGCCAACATAGAGAGGCTCTCCAGAGCTAAAAACATGCAGTGTTTAAACTTTCTTTTTAGAGTTATAACAGACTCCACTCCTCTATTTTGTATTGGAACAGAGGGCTATCTGTAACACACACTGGACAGTGGGTTACAGATGCGCATTCATTATGACCATAAAATATGACCATAGAATCCAAATTCATTATGACCATGTGCCAATAACTCTTGGAGTGTGCAAACTGTGCAATTTACAAGCAGGCAGGTTCCACTCAGTGCAGAAATGGATGTGATTCCTAGCCCTTGCACAGGGCATATGTTGGAGAGGGAGAAAGGCTACTTTCACTCTTCCTATGTGCACCCAAACAAGTTCCAGGTACATTCTTGCCCTGAGCTGGCAGAGAGAGTGCATTTAGCATCTACAAGTGCCTGAAAAGCTGGCCCTAAAGTTTCTAATCCCTCTGCTAAGGTAACTGAATTAATATACACCTTCAATGAAGGGAGCCTTCAAGACTGCAGTATTCTGGCTACTCACAGTTGCATGAGATCTCTGGTGAATATAACTTGTAGAGCGCTGGCTTGAACCTGGAAGGACAACTGGCAAACACAGAAACTAGAGATGATGAGCAAATGTCTGTGATCATGCATATTCCTTAAATAAGCATCCTTCCTTTGGGTACTTTGAACGTTAATTTCACCTTTACAAAGCAGCACTGCCATCTGCCAATCAGCATTTTCAAAGATGGCAACATCATTGCATAATGAAAATGGATGATTGCTCCCGTGGCAGCTTGGTATTTGCAGATAGTTACAAAACTATCTTATTTTTCTGTGGGTCTAGGGATATGGCCTTGTACATTTGCAAAGTAGTTCTCATCTTAACACATTTTTAAAGTTGTAGGAACTCATTTTAAGGAACTTTATTTTTCTTAAGTTTGTCTCTTCTTTATGTTTTACCTAGTGAGGTATCCTGGAGACGGTAGCAGTGAATGCATACTTTCAGCTAGCTACTGCAGCGTAATCACAAATATTTTAAAATATATGTGAAGACACTTTCCTTCCCATTTTCCTGATCTCTGACAGGTATGACATTTTATCTAATGGTGAAAAATAGAAAAGGAAAGTAATCTATTGATATAAGAGCAAATCTCACTTCCTACCAAATATCACCTATCACTTCCTCAAATACTATAACTTCAACCACCTAAAAATATCTGGGTACAATGCCACCTCCCACCTCTATATGATGCAAAGATGCTGAGAAATTTAAAAAAAAAACAGTTGGGGAAGAATTCCCTTTGCCAGGAACAGCATAGATTCATCATGCATTGTCCTACGCTATGCCCTCTAGTTTCCAGGGTTGGGATTAACAAGAGGGGGGGTATGTCTGTATCACTGAGTGCTATGAAATTTTGGGCTATGGTGCAGCCCACATGCAGACTGGGTAAGTTTGCCATAAATTGGAGCATGTCCAGCTGGTGCAGAATATGGGCAGTACAAAGGTGAATTGAAGCCACCTATGCCTCCCACCCAAGGTAGTGCCTCCAGTGGGGCACAGTACAGAATCAGTCTTTTACAGCTTTTGTGGTTACAGGGCCCCCTTCCCTTAAATATTTCTTAACTTAGAAATCCTTGTTGCACCATATTGCTAAAAGTCAGCATCAAAAAGTATCTGTTATGAATTTTACAATTTACAGAAAAGCAACAGCGAATATGAGTGGAACGCAACGCAACAGATTGTCAAAAGTAACCATCTCACGTGACCCTGCATTTGATAGGATGATTTTTCAAAATTAATGTGAATTAATGTGAAAGTTGTAAGGTGGATAAGGAACTGGTTAAAAGGGAGACT
>ML675613.1:61583240-61678935 GCA_007922155.1 Mesoclemmys tuberculata | reverse complement strand
AGATGATCATATTGGTCCCTTCTGGCCTATGAGTCTATGAGTCTATGAGTCTATGAGTCAGCCAAGAGAAATAACTAATGTAAACAGTGAATATACTATTTACCTTTTGCTAGCCCAGCTTCATCTCATCACAAATTTTTGGGAATCTGTCCTCTAACTGGGAAGAAATACAGTACACAGCTGTATTATATTTACCTCTGTTTTTGAAAAAGAAGTGGGTCCATATCAACAGTGTCTGTAAGAATTACTAAAAGCACAAGCCTTACTCAGAGGCATGCAGCAAAAGCATCCCTGCTATGTGCCAATTTTCACCATCCCTCTAGGCTACAATGTAATTTTCAGAAGTACAGCTTCCATGAGGAGATAGTTCAAGATGCTTCATTTTTGGCAAATCAGTTTTACTTTCTGATACTTCATCTTCATCATTCCTGCAAGTAACTTCTTCCAGAGTTAAATGACTACTTCATACTATGGTGTTTGAAACCAGAACATAATGTCATGGCCATAGATAACAAAATAGCCTAACTTCTCCATCTTGTTGCCCATCGGAAGGTCTCACAGCTGGAGATGCAGTAGCGTACATTAATCTTCACAGGGCTACACAGGACATCTCTAACTCAATTCCCATGCAGCCTCAAAATCTAATATGTCCAACTGCAAAAAGATCAGACACAATCTGATATTTTTACTCAAACAAGAATATATTCTGACATATTTCACAATTGGAGGCAGGTTCAGGATGGTGTATTGCAACGATGATGGAAAATAAGAGTGCTGAAGCCAGCATTGCACTAAGGAGGATATCTTGTTATAACTGAGGAAGTAGGTGGGAAAAATCAGCTTCCCTGGGATTTCAGAATCTTTGCAAAAGATTAAGGAAGTAGTGTAAGCCAGAGATGAGGAGTCGGTTACTTATACGCCAATACAGAAAGGTACTTTAGCTTGCATTTAATTTAAGCATATGAGTATTCCCATTGACTAACTTTAAGCACATGTTTAAGTACCTTGCTGAATCAGAGCCATAGAAATTGAGGTAGGTGGATTAATGGAGCACAATACCAAAATAGTCCCAAATCAAGATCTGTGAAAGCAATTTCAGCGATAAAGTTCTACCGAGGCAGTAACAGTCTTTACAAAAGTACAGTGTTGCTAATTCATCTGATGTTGATGGAATTATATAGATTACTACAGAGTTACAAAATATCTTATTTAAAACTGCTTAGAAAGTTATACAGTATATGCTGTATAAAATATTATATGACTAGAAACAGTTTTTGATTCACCAGAGAAAAATCTGATGGTGGTGGTGAAACATTTATTACCAGTTGGAGAAAAATGTGGTAGTGGGGACAATAAGCATAAAGAAATGAATTACTTTGACACCAATCTATTATTACTATTTGTATTACAGCTGTGCCAAGAAACCTAATAGAGTTTGGGACATCGTTATGCAATGCATTGTACAAACACATGGCAAGAAGCTGTCCCTGGCTCAAAAGGTTTACAGTTAAATTAGACAAGACAAAAAGGTGCGTGAAATGGACACAACATATAAACAGAAGAATAGGAAGTGCTGCACAGAGTTGTTAAGTAATTTGTCCAAAGTCTCACATGTTTTATTGCAGAACTGGAAATTGAACCTAGATCCTCAGTTCTAGGCCAGGGGTCAGCAACCTGCGGCTCCTGAGCTGCATGCGGCTCTTCAGACGCAGCTATGCGGCTCTTCAGCCGTGGCGAGCTGCGGCTATGCGGCTCTTCAGCCGTGGTAAGCCGCGGCTCCGGAACGCGGCTCCCCTAGTGACTAGGGGACCAGAGCAAAAATGACCCCACATTCCAGCTCCGCCGCCATGACCCCACTCTCCAGCTCCGCCGCCGAAATTGACAAGGGCGAGTCAATTTCACGGCGGAGACTGTACCCTGCGATTCCAGCTCTGCCGCCGAAATTGACAAGGGACTGTCAATTTCACGGCGGAGGGTGGTCTGAAGTGCTGGCTGCTGGGGTGCAGTGTGTTGGGTGCTGTGTGCATCAATGTGTTTATTTATGGCCCGGCCCCTCTGTCAAATTTTAGAACCCATTGTGGCCCGTGAGTAAAAAAGTTTGCCCACCCCTGTTCTAGGCAACTGCATCAACCACAAGAGAATTGTTCCTGCTAATTATAGTTCCCATTTGATATAATCCCAGTGAATGGTTTCCAATTTTATTGGGGAAAAGGTATGAGTTTATCAGGTTAAGCTCTTGTTCACAGCTCTTTTATAAATTTATGTACCAGCCAGTGCATGCTGCCCCTCACTGAGTTGGACCAGCTCTGCCCTATAGTGGAATTCCACCTGCTTATGCACATGGTAGAACCCAAACTTCAACATGGGTTAGATGGTGTACATTAGAATTAAGTTACAAAGGAACCTAGCATAGCCAAGGACGTTTAGAGTACCAGTCATAAAGGTCTGAACCAGCAGCAGAATTGCCAACCTGAAGCATTCAAAAATCATGAGATTGTATTAAAATAATCAGATTTTTTAAAAATAATTAATATGGGTTCTTTTTTATTTGTCTTATTCTCTTTTATTTATTTATTTACTTACTTATTTATTTTTGGGTCTCTGAGGTTCCAATCTACAGCTTTTCTACATAACTGGGAGGGCAAGAAACTTACTTTTCATAAAAAAAATAAGCTGAGTTTATCACCTACTCTGGGAGCTGTGGTTTTAAGAAAAACAAGAAATGAACCATAAGAGTTGCGAAGACTGCCAGCTAGACCGGCCCAAAAACAAATGGTGACCCAGGAGAGGAGCATCTTTGGTGCTCCACCTCCATTTTGTATTGCATTTTTAGCCCATTTCATGACTTTGGTTCACTCTTCAAGTCTTAAAATACAAGTTAACTTTCACAATTACACAATAAAACAAGATTCATGAAATTGTAGCTAGGCTCTCACTTCACTTCAGTTCATTCTTATATCTCACTGACTGACTGGTGACAGCCTGCCCCTTATATACCCGCGAGGGCATAACTGACAACATTTTAGGCGGTTTGAGGAAAATTTAGTTCTCAGAAAGTCCGGAAGGTTCCTAGAGATTCCAAAAAGGTCCAGTACATTCTAGGATGTTAGTGAAAAATGAATCCACATACATTCATATCCTAAAACATTTTACATCATACATTCTATTTTCACTAATAACATAAACATCACCCAAATCCAACACCCCAGGTGGTTGCCTGAATTGCCTGCCCCTAAATCCGGCACTGTATATCAGCACTAATAGGTGTGTGGAAACCACTGATGTGGACTTTAAATATGGCACACTATGCACTCTTGAATTCTATGGTACAAGTTACATCAGCATAGTGAAAAGGTTTTGTGCGTTTTTAACATTTCAGCATTTATGGAATCTGACTATAATTCAATTCGGTAAGGTTTATCAGGTGATTTTTCTCAGGAACAGACTCTGTAATTTCCTTTCATTATTTCTCTAATTGCAGATGGTTATGACTGGTGTCAAATTTCCTTCATGGAAATATGAATTCATCCCACAAGTTATCAAAGACACTTTCTTCAACAAACGCATTACAATAAACTTTCTTGTCTAATACACCCCTTCATCACATACATATGTGATCACACTTCTGTCAGCTGTCTCTCCAGTCTTACTGATTGCATTTCTCTCACTTCCATCATCTGCTTTGCTTCATAAGCATTAGACTGTGTCATTAGTTATGACTCATCTGTTGAGGCATAATCATATCAATTCCTGCCCAATGGCTTTTGTCCTCATTTAAATATAAATGCTTTGGCTGCTGCAGAGCTATGAAATATGTTTTATTCACTGCATAGTCTAATAAAAAGGTGAAACAACCCTTCACTCTACAGAAGGAAACAAAGTTGTTTATTTTCCCAAGAAGAATTTCATGTAATTTCCAATTGTCTTAATTTCCTTCTGTCATCCTCTCACAAAAGACCTGCTATGTGCGGCCTTCATATGGAAATTAGATTGCAGTATAATTATTGTTTGGATTACCTTATCTTAGCCCACATATGTGATGAAATGGGAAGTTATAGCATGCAAGACATTCTTTATGCAGATTACTAGGATTTTTGTTTCAAAACTCATTGGACAATAGTTTTGTTTTAACACAAGTAAAAGAGTCTCAGAATCTGCAGCCTTGATATTACCATAAATATAACATTGGTAATAGTGTTTAAACTGCCCTTTAAAAAAACAAAATCAAACCTGTAGTAGTATTTCCATTCTCTTTAGCCATTAATCACAGGACCAAAACCTCATAAACATAGTGGCAGACATAGGGCAATCCTTTTATTTCAGAAAAGGTCAATCAAAAATAGACTATGGTAAAAGCCTAGTCAATAAATAATCTTATGAGGCTAAACACTGGACTCATTATTTTCAAGTCACTCATCTGTCACCTGGTCCCCCAATGACAATTTTTTTAAAAAAGTATTATTCCAAAGTCTCCTATTATTACTTATTTTATTTTACAGAGATAGGAGGAAAAATTAGCTAGAAAAGTTCAATCAACAGCTGGTGTCCAACTCACCATCAGTGAGCAATTTCCCAATGGGAAAATATCTATTGAGACAGACACATTAATATTTCTGAACATATACCTCTCTGTCTGTCTATCTTTGAAAAGATATATAATAATATGGATAAATACTATCTGAATAAAAACGGTTTTGTATTCTGAAGTGAGTGCTGGGTGAATTATTCATTAGGCAAGATTTTAAAAATATTTCAGCTTAAAATTAGGTTCCCAAGTCAATTTTTGGTATGTGTATACATCTCTTGAAAGATGTTGCTGGCTATTAAGCACTTCTTGAGAACAGGCCATTTATTTAAGTTTGAATTTTTCAAAACGCATCAAAGTGTCTTAGGAGTTCAAGTTTGATTGAAAGCTGTTCAGTGCCTAGCTGACTTAGATACTTTTGAAAATCCCATTAGGTGCCTCTTTGCATCATTAGGCACCTAAATACCTGTGAAAAACTAGACCTAGATGCTTAAATATGGATTTGGAAGCCTAATTTAAGCACTTACCTATTATTGTTTGATCAAAACATTTTCATTATACAAAGAATTTAACACCTTTTTCCCTGAATTCAAATAATTCACAAACTCATCCTGCCTTCTAGAAACATATTTGATATTGGTAAGCATTTCATAATGACTTCTTAGTCATTTCAACCTATTGCTTTTTCATAAATTGTTCATTTTAAGACTCAATTTTTAAATAGTGCTTAAATTACTTAGGAATCAAAGTTCCCTTTACAAAAGCACTGAAGTCACTTAACTTTCAATTGGGCTTAGAATCCTAACTTTTGACTATTTATTATCCATTATTCATGGACTCTGCATGATGATCTATTCACATATTTTTGTTTTTGTTCCCTGGTTGATCAACTGTAACATTTTAACAAGGACCAAATGAATGACTAATATTTAATAATTAAAGTATACACGTTGGATATAGATTTTTAGACAAATAATAATTAATATTAAAATTTATGAAATTTTCATGATTCATGACTGCCCAGTTGTCATCTAAATACTTGCAAACTCTATAAAATTCAGAGCGAACTCATCCTGCATGACTTTTACAACTGATGATAATATTGCAAAACTAGCAGGGGTTGTTGCAAGGAGAGAGAGACTGAGTTCAGAGAAGTGTGGTGGGAATGATCAAGGTAATGGAAAAACTCAGATGAAGAGAAACTTAAAAGATTGGGACTGCTTACTTCTGAAAGGAAATGAATAAGAGACATGATAAAAGTATATAAAATGATTGGTCTACACTAGATAGCTCAAGAACTTGCATTCTCTCTGTTTCATAACAGAAGAACATGGGGACATTAAAAGCAATTAAAAGATGAAAAATTCAAAACCAATAAAAATAAATGCTTTTTCACACAATGTGTGATCAAGCTGTTGAACTCATTGGCAGAGGAAGTCATTGATGGGGAAAAAATGGAGGAAAAAAAGAGGATTGAACATTTACGTGGGTATCAAGGATACTCAGAGTTATAATTAATGATAACACATTTTTGAAGAGATGTTAAATCTCATGCTGCAGGGTTTAAACCAATCTCTAGCTAGCAGCTAACAGTGGAGTTTCTGTGGGAGTTTAAATAAGAGTGGGGGAAGAGAGTTCTTGTGCATGTTTTGTTTCTCCTCCTTCCAGTTTTTTTTATTCTAGGAATAGAGTATATGAAAAGAAGATAATGATACTTACTCAGGCAGCACTAGAAATGGCTTGAGGAGAAGAGGAGAAAAAGAAGATGGTCAGATATAGAAGCTGCAGGATGTACATTAGCTTTGAGTGGGTTCCTGTTGTAAACCACTTATGTCTGAAATGTCACCAGACAGAGCTCATGGCAGAGAAGATTCAAGAATTAGAGATGTGTCTGGATACAATGATGAAATTCAGATGGGAATTTGCAGGCACAATAAAAGTGAGGAGAGAGGAGGTGTGACACTGAGCCAGAAAGAGTTAAGCAATTAACAGGCTAAATGACCCAAATTCAACCTTTAAAAAGTATTGAAATGATAATAAGAGCCATTCCTTATAAATAGCTAACAAAGCCATGTTAGATAAACTAGAACTCTGAAATTTAGATTTGTATTGCTAGAAAATTGGAAGAAGATAATGACCGTATTTGTCTGTGTATGGTTAGAGGTTAATAATGTAACCAGTCTGTTTCCTGTCTGTCACTATAGTCGATTCAGAGATCAAAAGGGATTATTAACTCTTAGGTGTAGTAATATTGTTGTCTTTATTTCTCTTTGAAGTTTGTAGTGAACTATCTGTAAATGGCTGGAGATGGGCAGTAACTTTATGTTAATTAATGCAGCTAATTACCAGTGTATACACAGGAAATAAAAGGTTTTACTTCAAAGCCACAGAGATTACCTATTGTTCACCCAAGGAGTACTTGCTGTCAAGAGACTATCAATAAATCAAGACCTTTTTGCAACTAAGCAGCTCACCTTCTCTACCATGAAATGGACCTCAGAACTTTATTCATATCTGTATATATAATGATTTTTAACCACAATACTCTTTCTCCTTTCTTTTTTAGTAAATCTTAGATTAGTTAATAAGAATTGGCTGGGTAAGTGTGTATTTGGGTATGATCTGAAATATTCATTGACCTGGAGGCAATGTGTCTGATCTCTTCAGACTGGCAGAATTTTATATATGATGTGCAAGATTTTAAGTAAGCCGCATCATGTTTGACTTGGCTGTGTAGGTGGAGCCCAGGGCTGAATTGCTTTAAGGGAGCTGTGTTTTTGGCTTCTGGGTAACCATTAGGGTATTTCAGAAGCTGTTTTGTTGCTGTCTTGGAGAATCTAATTGTTAGAAATAACAAAATACAAGTGTTGGGGATCATCTGCCCCATTCTTTGCACTGTGATCTGACTGAGCAATCTCAGTGTGGCCCCCCTCAGTGACCACAGTCATAGGAGGTGTTACAGACAACTTAAAATTTGCAGACATAAGTACCAGCAGGACAGACTGGTAGAAGAGGAGGGGTGATCCATGCAAGAATGTGAAGACAAGGCAGAAGAAGAGACCATCTAGTGGTGGTGAAATCAAGGTTTGCTGCACTGGGGAATGAGGAGGAGAAACAGGCAGAAGATGGGGTGGCAAGGAAGAAAAGAAGAGAAGCCAGTCTCTGCAGAAGAGAGGAAGAGGTGATGGAGATAGCCAGGGAATGTCCAAAGAAATGAGGTTGATATACAGGAGACTGAAAGAGAAAATATAAAATGGATTCATAAAATCAAAATCTCTATCACCAGACCATATCCAGAGAACATAAGAGTATGCTGTCTGCCAGGAGCAAGGATATGAGATGTGGATATGAGGCTGAAGAGGATCCGAATGGAAGTAGGGAAAAATCTGCTGATTGTGCTTTATGTTGGGAGAAACGACACTGCTAGATTTCTATTGGAAAGGACAAAGGATGACTACACTTGATTTGGTAAGAAGTTTAAAGAAGTAGAAGCTCAGTGGTTTTTCAGTGGAATTCTTCCAGTCCTTAGAGAAAGAAGGTAAGAGAATGACAAGATCATTAAGTTCAACAGATGGCTTGAGGAAGAGTGGTAAGGATTCAACCTTGAGAATACCTGGGACTTGAGTGGACTCAGCATTTCCAAGAGTTACTCAGCCTCTTATAGGATCAATCCCTTTCTGAGCCGATCTACTTCTTCTGTGCATTCTGAATCTCATCTGTTGGTTTTACTAACTTAAATAAGCTTTTAATACTACTTAATCCCTGTAAACATGCTAGCTCTCACACAGTTTTGAAGGAATGAGTGTGTTTTCTATTATGGTTCCCATAATAGAATTGCGAACAATGTTCCAGTCACAAATACTTTGTGACACATGAGACAAATGGGGGAGGAGAGAGACAGAGAAACAGATATTCCAGATTTTCAGATTCCAGGTTGAGTTTGCAGGCCTGGCAGTTAGAAAAATTGTTTTTTTACTTGTAAACTGAGCAGACTTCATGTGGAAATCACCAAAACACAATAAAAACTGGACCCCACAAAGCCATTTTTATAAAGTCACTTTTGTAGTAGAACTGCAAAGATTGGTAAGCAAAGATTAATCAAAGATTGGTAATGTTTTTGCAGAGTGCCTTCATCAAAAGAACTTTAGAATAGCTCTTCTTTTTTCTTGCCCATATTTATTTTCCCTTCCAATGCGCAAGATGTGATGAATCTGCCCATTTTAATATCTATTAAATATTAGGTGGTTAAGTAATACCAGCTGTAGTTTCTACTTATTCCAGGAGTACAAAAAGTAACTTTATTTTTTGGGAGTTGCAATGTTAGATCTGCAGCAGGAAAATGGATGTTTTATTAATAAATCTAAATGGTAGAAGAAAGTATACATGGGAACTTCCACTTGTTCTATATGCCTTACGACAGTTGAACAGCAAAGTAAAGTTGTTATTTTAAAAAGCCAAGACAGTAGTGCTCAAGTTAGATCATAGCATACAAATTAATTTAAAGCTGTGAATATATCCAATGAATATACTTCAAGCTACTTAAAATATGACTAATATATGCAGTTTTAAATTCTGACCTCTATCATGTCTGGCTGAAACCCTCTCAGAGCACAAGACACTGGACCCAGCACTATGTACAAGTTATTTATAATCACTTTGTATCTGCCCTAATTTCATAGGGATCATATCTCAAGGACATACAACCAATAATCTCTATACTATACTAAAGCTTTGATCTTCTCCTTGATCCTGCTAGCTTTGCTATTGATTCTCTATTATAATTTATTTAACATAAGAGAAGTTACATAAGGTGGTTGCAGTTAATGAGCCACTTGATTAGGGAGAAATGAGGTTGAGATCACTTTGAACCCACTCTAATTTTCCTTAGGAACCAAAACTTATGAAGTTTAGGGTACTGGAGGAAGAGAGCTCCTTAATTAATGGTGTATCTGAATAGAGTAGGTACTTCCTAGTATGGACTGTATGACTTTGATTTTTCTGTGGAACTAGAACATTAAGAAAAGGAGCCAGTTTCTGCTTTTATTTACACCAAAGTAACTAAGACAAGAATTTACCCCATGGTATTAGCAGCTTTATGTTGAACTCTCTTCCCACCCTTCACATACTCATAGCCTGCTCTCTGACTGCTCTGTAGTTTAAAGATAGGCTCACAAGGGAACTAATAATGGGCCGGAGGACACAGCAGAGCAGCTGTGCTAGAGATACAAAGTATAAAATAAAGGACGTCTATAGCAGCCTAAACCACCTCCATTTTGGGTGACTTATTTTTAAACTGTTTGGACCTGATTCTAATCTCTCACCAATTTTGCACTCATGCAACTCTATTGACTAAAGTGGAGATACTCCAAGTTTAAACTAGGATAAATGAGGTCACAGCTGGAATGTTTGCAACCGAAGAAAAGGAAAACCGAGTGGAAAACATTAGAATTATACCCTTCACAAAAGGAACTTTGAGATTATAATTGGTCCACTCAGTTTGGGTGGCACAGGTATTATCATTTCTTTTCTCAATGGAAACACAATGCAGTACCTCCCCACACCTACATTCCTGGGTGCATAAATGCCTTCTCACTGCACAACCCCTAATTGTGCTGTGTTCAGTTAAGTTATAGCTGAGGATCTGGCCAATTGACTAAGAAGAAGGGTGAGATTCTGGATCAATATTTTACTTAAAATAGCATTTCCCCCAATGTTCTTTATCTTAAGACTTGATAAAATAGAAACAAATTTTGTATTCACATCCAAAATGACAAATTCTTCACAGATATGCCATTCTGTATCTCTGTTTCCATGGTGTAAGAGCTGCTGAAAAATAGCCTTATTGGATTTTAAGAAAAATATTATATCATATATTTGATGTAGAGATTAGGAAAAGAATAGAAATAAAGGCTCACTTGATAATCAACCATACTTTTTAATCCTCCCATCTCTTAGGAAGCTGCTCTTAACTGACAATTTATGAGAAGAGTCTAATTAGGTTAATCTCTTTTTTTCCCTTCCTAAAGAGTGTTTGTGATTTATTTTTGAACGTATCAAAGTTTCTTTAACTATGCTGCTGTTAAATAATTTACTTATTTTTTTAAGTTTAGTTGAATAAAATAAAAGGACTGTAGTGGAGTCATAACAGTCTGTGTCTGGGATTTTCAAACTCCAACTCCATACTGGGCCAAAAATGGTTAATCAGTCGGTGGGCTTAATTAGACCTGCCCTAGTATACCTGCAGTAGGCATCAGGCATAGAGGGAGGAGTTAAAAGGGCTGAACCTGGCTCAGCTAGGATCTGAGCAGGAAGGACAGCAGATTGCTGGCTCTCACTCAGTGAGAGGTA
Source organism: Mesoclemmys tuberculata (assembly GCA_007922155.1). Lineage (NCBI taxonomy): Eukaryota > Metazoa > Chordata > Testudines > Chelidae > Mesoclemmys > Mesoclemmys tuberculata. The sequence goes on along the minus strand of ML675613.1, from coordinate 61,668,062 downwards.
CCTGGCTGGAGCTGGGCAGCTATGCTGGACTGCTGGCAGACAGATCCTCCTTTAAGGTAGGTAGGTCTGCAACAGGGCGTGCAAGGCAGTTGTGAGAATTGGTGGAGGGGCCAGTAGGGAGCAAAAAGACACTTTCTGGGGTGCAGGACTGCCGTGTGAGGGGAGTAGGGTAAACCCTCCTACAGCAGAACCTGCTGAGTGGCAGAAAGTGCTAAGAAGTTCTGCTGTTCTGTGAAAGAGGTTTAGAGACAGATGCAGATACGCAATAAGCCTGGAAAGAGGCTGTGGGAAAGGCCTAAGACAGGATAAAGTAGCAAGTAGTCCAGGGAGGCAGTAGGGATCTGTGTAGCCAGGCTTTGACTGCTTATGAGATGAGTCCTGGACCAGAACTCAGTGGTGTAGGAGGGTCTAGGTTCCCCTACCAGCCCACTGAGGAGGATGGAATGGAAAATCCCTGACAAGGCGTAAGGACTACTGGAACCCCCCTAAAAGCAGAGCTAGAGTGAAGGCCTAACATGAGGTAGACAGACTATTGTTTGTTGGACTATTGGTTTCCACCAAGTGGTGTGGGACCATATGAGACCTAGCTGGAGAGCCAAGTCGCAAGAACAAGCAGATCACTCTAGGACCAGAGGTGGCTGTCAGCAGGGATGCAAAAGGCAGAGAGCCTCCTATATTATGCCCAGCCACAAGGGGTCATGCCAGCCAGTAAGTCATACTCTAACACATGTTTAAATCTCAATAAAAGTCAATCGGTGTTAGAGCACCCAACTGCTCTTTGCACCTTTTAGAATCTCTGCAACAGCAACTTTAAGTATTTGGTGAAAACAAAATAGCAATTTCATTAAAAGAATAAATATTAATACAGTCAGCTGTGTATACTAATCTTTAAAATCAAAAACCAGATTATTAGTTGGTGTAATCAGTGTAATTAGTCAATAGAGCTTTGCAGTTTACACTAGCTAAGTGTTTGGCCCCCAATATTGTTCATTCCACAGAAATCAAGAAATCAAGCGTTCTAAGTTATGCTAAAACTGAGCTATTCCTCCAGAAATTTCTTGGTCCCGCCTCAGTTCAGGGGCACTGATCTCTCGAGGTCCCTTCCACCCCTATAGTTCTAAGATTCTATTATTACTAATATCTCAAAAATGCCTTAAAATTACTCTCAGGTTTTTAATAAAATTATATTGTGACCACCATGCTGTCAAAAATGTCATAGTATATGGGGACTGTCTATCCCCTTATTTAGACCAAGTTGATAGAGGAGTCACTCTTGATTTATACTGTAGTAAATGAACTAGTAGGTGGTCCATTAAATCCATTGCAACGCTGTTTTAGGAACTTGATGCTTAAATCTAGGTCTCTGCTTTAAAGACCCATTATCAGATTTCAGCAAACATTAAATGACTTAATATTTTACTAAAATGCATACAGTGCTTTTCTCCATTTTCTTCACATGATGTGTACTGGGATATTTGTGTCTAACCAGAACCTATATTCTGAGGAAGCAGGCTTTTTCTTCTGCCTTGTTCAGTCACCATGAATGTGATGCCAATGATGAGGTTCTACACAGCCTGTACAGCCTTTAAGAGCAAATGTCCTGTACAGCCTTTAAAAGCAAATCCTCCTTTGATTTCCATGGTTAAGGAGATTCCCTTGGCAGTGAAAGCAGGGATGATCCTTCTCATTTCTTGTGGAACACACTGAGAGGGGCAGCACCCCTTCCTTGGGTAGCCACAGCACACATAATATCTGCTGCTATGTAGGTTTGTCCTCTCCTCCTGTGGAGGGACACCTAAGGGCCTCTGGAGTCTACAACAGCCATTGAAATCCTGTTACTACTAGAGAGCAGTTCTGCAGTTATTCAGTGGTTTGGGGCCAATTCCTCTCCTCCCCAGTATCAGTCCTGACTAACTGGCCTGGTTAGGTTTGGTCGTTTAAATTGTATACCTCTGCATTGGCATAAATTTCACATTATGATCAAGTCTTTGTGAATGTCACAGCTGAATACTATGCAAAAACACTAAATTATGAAAAATGAAATTAAACAGGCCAGAGATGCATCCCAAAAGGAAAGAAGGAATTGCTTTTTTCCCACGATGCCTTGGCGATGAAGGCTATATACAAACACAATATATAAAAATTAAATGTGGTTTCCATAAAGTACTGTGCTTTATAAAGGCAGTAGGGCCTTTGAGAGAGACTTGAATTCTTAGGATGGTGTCTGAAGGAGGAGTTTGCAAATAGAATGTAGAATTCCAGGTGGACCCTTTCTGAAACTAAACTATCTGTTGAATGCCATGTGATCTTAAGATGCAGCATTCTGATGAAATAAATACAATCTGAGACAAACTTCAGAGCTTTTGATGGTGTCTTCACTCTCCAAAATTGTCACAAAAAACATAGACATGTGGTTACCTCATTGCAGTATTGTGATCCAATGTTAGTCACCATAAAACTTCCACACTATCAAAATATGTGCAGGTTACTGCCAATGATCATACAGAGAAATAACATAACTAATCTCAAAGACAGAGTTTCTCATTTCCTAAATCTAGATTTCTAGTGCAGATCATAGAATCACAGAAGATTACGGTTAGAAAGGACCTCAGGAGATCATCTAGTCTAACCCACAGCTCAAAGCAGGACCACCCCCAACTAAAGCATCTCAGCCAGGGCTTTGTCAAACTGGGCCTTAAAAACCTTTAAGGATGGAGATTCCACCCCCTCCCTAGGTAACCCATTCCAGTGCTTCACCACCCTCTTAGTGAAAATGTTTTTCCTAATATCCAACCTGAACCCCTCACTGCAACTTGGGACCATTGCTCTTTGTTCTGCCATCTGCCACCAGATGCAGCTCTGTGGAACTTTTCTTGCCAAAGATATTTTAGGATGTTTGCTTAATATCACATTTTCCTGCATTTCTCTAAAAATATATATTTCTGCATCTGAAAACTGAATGGCTCTGAATGAAAAGTTTTTTAATTCCAGTCAATTAAGTTTTTATATGGACTTTTGCATGCTTTTGGCATTAACTACTTTGCAAGAAGGGCTGAATGACTGAGAGAAACTTAGTATATACATGTAATGCAGATTTATGTTAAAAAGTAAGGATTGAGGGAACACCATTTTCTCAATGTAATAAGGGATAATGGAAATCTGCAATTTTGGGCAAAGGGTGGGTGGGAGGGTTGGGAGGCTATAAAGACTTAAGAACACACTGTAATTTCCATGTATTCAAAAATTGTACAAGAGATCTTCAAGACAGATCTTTCATGCCATAAAATCTTTTTCTTTTTTTCTTTCATTTTTATAGCTTCTGTCAAGAGTTTCCAATTTTTTGTCAGCCAGTCAGGCACTCTATCTGCTACACTTGTCCTCCAGTAACTGATGTGCCAGTTTTGTCAGTCTTTTGCCAACTTTCTAAGTATTCTCATTAGTTGTGACACAAACAGAATTCATCAGTTCCCAATCTAATCAATTGTGGCTTCTCCTTTCAAGGAAGTGTTCTCTCCCATCAAAAAGTGCCTGGTAGTGATTGCAAGGGCAATAATAACTTAAGGCACAATACCCCAAAAGGAATACAAACATGCAATTCAACGTTTTTCCTGCCAAACATATTGTGTGGTTTGTGAAATGCAATGTCCCGGCTGATAGTAGAATTTCTGTTTTGGAATTGTTTTATTTCATTCACATTTTCTTGTGCCTTTTCTGAAAATTAAAGGTTGCCAGTACTAATAAAGCCAAAGATATAACTAAGGAAGTTGAGGAGTATGAAGGTGATATATTGCTCAGTCAAAATCAGGTTCAGAGAACTGCCATGAAACAGAATGAGAAACAGTGGGCCTGATCCACCATTGTGTTACTCCAGATGCATGCTGGCATATCTCCTCTAAACTGTGGTGCAAAAGTGGAGTGGTGAAGTGGTGACTCAGGCCCTGTAAATGTAAAATACATCTCTGAGAAAGAGTTTGATTCTGATCACCCCTAAATTAGTTGATATTGTGGAAGTTTTATGGTGACTAACATTGGATCACAATACTGCAATGAGTTCTTTAAACCTAAAATTATCAAACTTAAGGCCTGATTCAACACTGCAGCACGGAAGTTGTACATTAGTGTAACTGCATGGTTTTTTCAGTGTCCAACGGGCTCAATGCAGAAAAGAACATCAGGAAAAACTGTTCTGCACATTCCCCCTCATATGATGCAGATTTAGGTATATTTAGATTTAGACTTAGATCTAGATAATAATTTGTGCAATAATGGGTGATTCATAGAATAAGGTAAACATCCAGCATTAAAGAGTGACTTATATTGAGCACTTCTGACTGTGTCAACAGTGTGAGTAATATAGTAGAGGGAAATGACATTAAGGATGGCAGGAATACCACCATATTAGTCACCGTTGCTTCTTTCTTCTGCACTTGTTGAAGCGATAATAACAATGCAACACTGACAGTTCCCTTAAGAAATAATTTAGCTTCAAATGAAAAGACCACAGAAAACTGTAGCTAGCTCTTTAACAAGTATAGTGCTTGAAAGCAAACTTTCTACATGAGCTCATTGAAAAGCTATTGTCCATACAGATTTTTTTTTTTAAAGTTGAAAATAATAGCTATTGATCTTTTTTACATAAACACTAGTGGAAAAGACTAGTGGAAAGACACTTTCCAAATGATCTGTAAATATTCAGAACTGTGGCAAAATAACCTTTCTGCGTATTAGTTCTCTTGCGGGGAATCATCAGAAACCTGGCCCCACTCAAGTAATTAGCAAAACCCCCACGGATTTGGATGGAGCCAGGATTTCACCCTTTATACATATCAGAGATGACACAACCCTGGCTCATGAACTGCATGCGGATCTCTTACAGTTAAAGTGTGGCTCGCAGAGCCCCTTAGGCCCCCCTCCCATTCTCTGCCAGCCAGACTGAGTTGGGGAGCTTGGAGCTTCTGCCCCGTGACAGAGGATTCTGTCCAGTAGGGAAGGGTTTTCAGGTGGTCAGTAAGTTTGGCCACCCCTGAAAAATATTATTACCATGTTTTCAGAGAAGTCAACAGAAGGGTTGTGTTATAAAGGTGGTTTGGCCAGGAAATCATATATATATATGTCTCATCATTAGTAATGTAATTATAACTGCAACAAAGGCTATATCTACATAGTAACTGGGAGTGTGCTTCCCAGTGCAGATTGACACCCACTAGCTCTGCTCAAGCTAGTGCACTAATATAGTACCGTAGCCAGGACAGCAGCCCAGGCTAGCCAACTGAGCACAAACCCCCCCTAACCCCCAGCTATGTTCTCAGGTGGCTAGCCTCTGCCACCGTACGTTTATCCCCAGCTACCCTACTCTTTTTAGCATGCTAGCTTCAGCATCTTTTCTTGCTTGCACTGGAAAGCGCACTCCAAGCTGCTGTGCAGATATACCCTGAGGGTATGTCTACATGGCAATGAAAAACCCATGACTGGCTTGTGTTAGCTGACTTGGCCTTGTGGGGCTCTGGCTGCAGGGTAGTTCAATTGCAGTGTAGATTTCTGGGCTAGAGAGGCAGCCCAAGCTCTGAGACCCTCTCACCTGACAGGGCCCTAGTACCTGGGCTCCAGACTGAGCCCAGAATACTTCAATTAAACAGCCCTTTAGGCTGATTCAGCTGGCACATGCCATCCACGGGTGTCTAATTGCACTGTAGACATACCCTAAGACGTCATTCCTATTTCCACACTCTGTTACACCAAGTTGCATCAGCATACAAACGTTTCAAAGGAAAATCAGACCTATGTCTGACACTGACTATCTGATGTTAATCAGTTGACAAACTGATCATCTCTTTTGAAATCAGATGGTTGCCAAATCTTTATATAAATGTAAGGAAGACTTAAAGGGTATGACTTATTAACTATATCCTTTACTGCAGTCACAATTAGGCTAATGAAGTAACAAGGGAGCTACATTGGCATAAAAAGTGTAAAGGAGTGGAAAATCAGGCCCTGTATTCATATAAAAATCAGGGGCCCCTTTTTACATTTTCCCTGAACCCACTTGGATACACAAGTAGCAGCATGATCGTTCAAGAAGTTTAGGCAGGCTATATGAACAAGTAGCACAACAAGGTATTTCACATCAGGCACAGTTGGTGAGCATGATTTCTAAGGCAGCCTGCTCTCTGTCTCACAGCAGTAGAATTTCGGTTGCTCCAGATTCCCAGATGGAAATATCAACCTTGGCATAAAACTTTTACATGTTGCTTCAGTAGCAGCACAACAGTGTGGCAATTCCCCTGCAAGGATTCACTGCTATATTGATGAACGTACTTATAAATATTATAAAAAGTATATTTTAAATAATGTGAAAGAAAAAAAGTCAAACTGATCTTTGAATATCTATGTTGCTCGTTAGCAAGTGTCTCTTCTCAATGAGAGCATGACACAATAGGAGATCATATAGACAAAGGAAGGAAATTGATAGGAGAAACTCCGGCAGTATCTAATGTTTATGAAGTAAAATGCTGCAAGTTCTGTCAAATAAAGAGTGCTGAATCCTTGCTGTGCACTCTTTGGGACTTAGCAGGATCCTGGGAACATAACATGGTTTTGTGAATTTTCTAAAAAGCATCAGAAATGCTTTACTTAACTTATAGGATGAAATCTTGACCCATTGAAATCAATGACAAAACTCCCATTGATATCAATAGGGGCCAGCACTCTACGTCCACTGTACAAATTACTATAGCTGATGGCTTTAGTAACAATGAAGAACAGCCAGGATTTTAGAGCTAGAGCAAATGAAAGATCTTTTTGATACTAGCACCTTTTCCAGTTTTGGACTAACACCCGTCCAGTTCTAAACAATGGCAACAATGGTAGAAGTGCAAGTATAGACAGGGAAAAGGTGTTTTTTCTGCTGTGACATCTAACAGTAGACAACACAGTAAGAAGCACCTGTGCCCCATCTCACCTAGACCCTCCAGTGTAGTTACTAATAGTAAAACTGCACAGGGGCCAGACTGAGTGTGCGGAAAAGTGTTGACAATAGCTATTTATACAGAGAGTTCTAAAAAATTTTGTTTGGGTTTTTGTTTCTTATGATTTAATAATTGCAGTATTTCTTTGTTGTCCTTAGAGGTCTAATGAGAGTGAGGCTTGAATTCCTAATGTAAAAAACAAGCAGAAAACAGAGAACAAACAAATAAAATCTTTACACTATCTGATTTAAACAGAATATTCTGGACTTTTTCATACATCATCATAAAGAAGCTAAAAAGGTCACAGGCACCAGTTTAAATGTGAAAGCACGTTAGGGAATTTTTAGTGAGCACGAGCAGGGTCTACGTGGACCAATTAATGCACAACACATTAGGACATTTTAGAAAACACCGCCCCCCCCATTCAGCATATTACTTCAATGTGTAAAGAAGCCCTAAGTGTTTAGTGTACAGCCCACTCTCCAAGATGGATGCTATCCCCCTGGATTTGGCCTATATTCTGTATTCACACAAATGGTCTCAGTGATTCATGACTGAGTGTTGTTTGGGTCCTCAAATATGAAACTGAATGTACTATTCTGTGTATTGTAAAAATGTATCCCATTAAACATGTTGTGCAAGCCTCTGAATTAATAATGCTTTTGGAACCAGAATTTTTTAATATTGGATTTTTTTTTCTAATTTTACCCATATAACTTTAGTTTTTCATTAACATAGATGTTTGTGTTTAATTTTACTAGGTTAAATGGGGCATCAAAATATATATATTGTGCATTTGGTTTCTTATCCACACTTTTTATTTGTATAATATTTTGGTTGTCTTGTACTGGTGGGGAAAAAAGAGTCTGTGTAGTGAACTACAGTTGTCACATTTTGTGATGAATACTCAACAACATTCCATGACTTTCGTGGGAGCCTATAGATCTTAATAATGAAACAATTTAAATATTGAAAATGAGCTAATTTCAGATAATTAAATAATATGGACTAATTTCTGGAGTTATGGCACAAAGTAATTTGCCTTGGGGAAGGAAAGAAAAAAAGAAAAATAACAACAACAAAACCCTCTATTAGATTAAGACAAATAATAGCTGCAGCCTATTATTGCTGAAACAGAATTTGCAATATACTTACTCTGTACTCTGAACTTTCTCTGTAGTTACTCTGGCTGCATTATGGAGCAGTATTCTTCTATTATGTTCTGACATCTTTTGGATGTTTTGATATTTGTTCAAATATGATATGCATCACAATGAAAGCTAAATAAATGAATATTGTGATATAACTAGCTTTCAAATGAGCAGAAGCAATTTGTTCTCCATTTCTCAGAGGACTTGTATGGACTCTCCAGGATTTTGTTTTGCTTTTTCAGCCTTTGTCAGCTGCACACACCCAAATGCCTCATCAGAATCATGAATTTTTCAATCTTCTAAATTGGACACACTCTCCAGAATCATAGGAACTCATCAGAACTTATTTAAAACCAGTATATGGAATGTACAGCCCATGGGCCTCTTCCTACAAACCCTTATTCATGCAAATACTTTGTGCACTGAGGTCAGTGACTCAACTGGTATGGCTTACATGATTAAGAGTTAGAGAAATCAAGCCAAACATCAGTCAAGTCACTGATTATTGCTCAGGACAGCACATGAACTCAGTTCTCCTTGTGCTTCTATATATATAAAAATATATGAACAGCCATACTGGATCAGACCAGTGGTTCATCTAGCCCAGTATCCTGTCTTCCGACAGTAGCCAATGCCAGGTGCTTCAGAGGGAATGAAAAGAAGAGGCAATCACTGTGTGAGCCATCCTTTCTTGTCCACTCCAGCTTCATTCACACACTTGACTACGAAGCTGAGGTACACTCACCTTCTGACAAAACTGGTTCCTAAATCAGGTGTTCTGTGGAGATGGTAAGTAGGCACAAATCTTTGAAATCTTTATATTTCCTTCTCTGGAGAAAATATAGAAGCCAGCATGCATATTGCTAGGAAACTTGGATGACTACCATTAAGCATTGCTTTGAGAAAATGATCAATGATTAATAGTTTTTTTTTAATGTAAGAACACTGTGCACACAACTGAATTTCTTCTGGATTTTCAGAATGCTTTGAAACTTATTCTGACTAATTAAAAATATAATTTAAAATCTGTTTGTAAGACAGTGACCATTTTTTGATAATTAACCTTTTATCTAATGTCCCCAGCAACAGATTTTTAAAATCCTCTTTATGCCGCCTAAGAGGAGAATTTACAAATATGGGACCAGAATCTCAGCTGATGTAATTAAACATAGCTCCATTGACTTCAGTGGAGTGAGTCTCACCAGCTGAAAATCTGGTCATAGTTTTTATGGAATATAGTTGAAAAAAGCTAGGCTTTCACAATGTACTAATACCCTGAGTTGCCTCCCCTGACTTTCCCAATAAGTCAGTAGCAAATGGCTGAGATTTCTGGATTGAAGGGGCTACATTTCCCATTAATGTCAATAGGACTACTTGCATACATAACTTTAAGCATATGTCTGTGGTTTTTGCTGGATTGCCCAGGGCCTTACAGGGTTGATTCAATATCTAGTAAATGTAGCTTGCATTTGTCAGCAAAATCTAGAAGGTTCCTTTCTTATTCCTTTCATGCTATATCTTATAACAAAACAAAATTCTCAAACCAGTAGCTCTGCTTCTAACTTTGTGTGAGCAAGAGTTTGGGATAAACCTCACTTAATCATTGAAGATTGTGTAACTCAGTTTCTGAAAAAATAGATGAAATGATTCCAGACACTAGCTCATAGTTTCTTAAGACCATTTTAAGCATATTTTAAAGAAATGGAACCAAACCAATTAGTAATAAAATTCACAAAGTAATAATGTGTAATATTTTTCTTCCAAATACATTTTTCCATTCCATTGGAATAATATATGCTATTTTTCTCTTTGCTTCCTTGGTTAATTCTGGTATAGTTATCCTAAATTATACAGGAATATTATATCACAGATTTCTGTAGCTTGTGCTCACAAAGATAAATGAAAGCAGGGATTTCAATAAAACTTTGCAAACAATTCCATCATAGCTTGTCAAATGCACATACAATCTCAGCTGTAAATCCTTTCATTTATGTGTCAGTTTTTCTCAAAATCACTAACTGGAGGTATGGATTCCTGCATGCAATGTCTACACAAAGGAGAAAATGACAATTCTAGCCTGAAGCTTTTAACTGTCTTTAGCAATGACATTTTTTCCATCAGAGATGTTTCTCTACTACTACTAATAATAATTATGATGCTTGTAAACATTTGCCTTTGTTGAACTATTAATAGAAATTTACTACAATATTCATAATCCATAAAACATTCACCTCCTTGCTTTCCTTTCATGTCACGAGGCTCTGTTCAGGGTATAGCTGGATAAAACTGTGAAAAATGTCCACAACTCTTCATTCAAGCTTATGAATATATGTTAGTGACACTCATGCCCCTTTTGTGTTTGTGTTCTGTGAACATGTATGCACTGAAGTATTCCTGCCATGAATGTTTTGCTGGAAGTGAATTTCAAAGTCTCCATTTGCAAGTTACCTGTGAATAACAAATGTAAAATCACGGGCACAAGTATTCATATTTCAAATGCAAAGTACCACTCTGAGAAAGGAATAATCAGTTGCAAAAATACAAAATGGGAAATAACTGCCTAGGAAGGAGTACTGCAGAAAAGGATCTTGGGATTATAGCAGCTCACAGCCTAAATATGAGTCAACAAAGTAATGCTGAAATACTGCAGAAATAGCAAACATAATTCTGAGACGTATTAACAGGAGTGTTGTAAGCAAGACACAAGAAGTAAATCTTCCATTCTACTCAGCACTGTTAGGGCCTCATCTAGAGTATTATGTCCAGTTCTGGTCACCACACTTTGGGAAATATGTGGACAAATTGGAGAAAGTCCAGAGGAGAGTAGCAGAAATTATTAAAGGTCTAAAAACCATGACCTATAAGGCAAGATTGAAAAAACTGGGGTTGTTTAGGCTGGGTCTACACTGACGGTGGCAAATTCACCGCCATCACATCGATTGCTCTGGATCGACTGAGCGGTCTGTATAGATGCGCTCAGTCGATCCAGCAAGCGATGCAGGAAAACCACCCCCGTAAGTGGAGTAGCGCTGCATCGAAGGGAATGCTGTTCCCTTCGACGGAGTGCAGTATGGACGCCGCACGGAGGAGACACTGCAAAGTCGATGGGAGATACACAAGTGATTTACGTCACTTGTGTATCTCCTGTCAACTGCCGCCGAATCGCAAAGGTAAGTGTAGACTGGGTCTGAGTCTGAAGAAGACTGAGTGGGGACATGACAACTTTCTTCAAGTATGTAAAATGTTTTTATAAAGAAGGAAGGTAATAAATTTTTCTCCTTAGACACAGAGGACAGGACAAGATGTAATGGGTTTAAATTGGAGCAAATGCATGATTTAGGTGAGACATTAGGAAAAGCTTCCTAACTATAAGGGTAGTTAAGCACTGGAACAAATTAACTAGAGAAGTTATGGAATCTCTGTCACTGAATGTTTTTAAGAACATGTTAGACAAACACCTGTCTGGGATGGTGTAGATAATACTTAGTCTTGCCCCAATGCAGAAGACTGGAATAGATGATCTATCAAGGTTCCATGCAGTCCTACACCTCCATAGTTCTATCTATAGAAGCAACACTATGTGACTTTTACATGTAAACATGTTGCAGATAGTCAGATCCAGATACTTCGCCCTGCACCAGCTCCCTTTGTGCTGCTCAGGATTCAATGTGTGAGAGACAAAGGTTTAATTTAGGGAAAGCCAAGCGGGCTTTCAGTTAAACTGTCTAATTACCTTAAATTCTCAAGAATTCTGGTCTGAGTTGCTAGGTTGAAAGAAAAAAATGGCTCCGTATACATTTTATGTTACTAAAAATTAATAAACGAACAAAACTAGAACAAAACACATTGTTAAGGATAAACTACTATAAATTTTTCTAAACTAACTATAAAGTAAACATAAAACATCAAATCAAGTTAATAATTGAAACAGAATCAATAAATCAATGGATGAACAATGATATTGAATTAAATCACTAATTAGTCAGATCATCATATAAATATATCACCAACAATCAAATTATGTGTATAATTCAGCAGACAGTGAATTCATATAACTCTTTACCCAGGAACTTAAGGAGGTAGGCATCTGTGTCACTCTAAACTCCTAATTATCAGGCTCAGCCCATGACAAGGAAATCAACTGAACCAGCTGAATATTTTATTATTGAAACCAAATTAGTTTACTTCTCAGCCCTCAAGGCAAATTGAGGCTCTCTCCTGAAGTTTCTGTATGCGTAGTGGCTATTGTGCTTTCTCTTCCTACAACCTGAATACACAAATTGTAACTCAATAAGAATTGGCAGTACTCACATCCTCCTATAACTGATAGCTTAGTTTCTCCAACACTTTTCACCAAAGCCAGACACCCCACAAATGATTTTACAAAGCAGGACCTTCTTAAGGTTTTAAGGTGTCAGAAATTATTCCTGCTAACTTCCCCAATGCTCATATGCACACATTTGCATTGACTGATTCTCCCTTCCCCCCCCCAAAAAAAAATCACACACTCTCTAAAATAAAGAAGAAAAATGGGGACATTTTCTAGTCAGAATAAAAGACAAAATATAGAGAAAGGGAAGAAGATACATAAGATGAAAAGATTCATACTCTTCAACTTGCATCATCTCCAGATTCCCATGTCATTAGAATCACGACTGTCATCAAGACCATCATGTGATGGTGTGGCTAGTAGGTATTTTGAGGCAGCTAGGCTAGTTAGAAAGGCATGGTATTTGGTTGTCTTCATCTCCTCTGTAGATAGGACTGCCCTCAGAAATTAGGGGCATCAGCCTGTCTTGGATTCCTGAAAGAACATGAAGTCTTACATCGTTATCTTGGCTGTTATGGCTAGATTATAGCTTGTTCCACCTTATGGCACCTCTCAAAAGTTCTTGCAAGTAAATCATATGTGTGACGTGCCTCAAACTGTGACTTGTTCTAATTCTCATTGAGGTGGGTAAGTATGACCTGATTGGATAGTTCCTACTAAACTGGCAATTTTGGAAATATCCTGCATTCCAGTAACATGCAATGTGGGCTTCAAAGTATAAAGAGTAGGACAAACAGGAGATAATTTTGAAGAAGCTCTTTTCAGCCTCCCCGTGTGAGGTCCCAGCTAGAGGGTAACAGATTGCACTGGTATCTGATGGAAGATCTTAACAAGGTCATGAGTATAACAAATAGCCTAGCAAATGGTTATTGCCATTCAACCATACTCCTACATGTTCACACATTCTCTCAGAATTTCTTCAAATAAATTCAGATGCCTCATGGCAACTGTCACATCATTCTTTCATAAATGAAAGACTCGGGGAACTAGTCATTGTGTCTTAACTGTGTGAAAGTTCATGGCTTAATCCTAGTAACTTTTCTACCTTGAAGGAGAGAGCTGCTGTACATCTTGTCAATATAATGCCATTTACAATAAAGAACATTAAAATTCATACCAAATCTATATCATCATATAGATATTTCTCTCACAAAATGCTTGTTTCTCATGGTTGCTTAATAACTAAAGTATTTCATTGGGATATTCAGCCTAACTTTGATACCTGAAAATATACTGGAATAAATGACTAAACAGTCTGTTTGTAAGCATTTAGAGGATAACAGAGTTATAAGGAATAGCCAGCATGGATTTGTCCATAGCAAATCATGCCAAACCAACCTAATTTATTTCTCTGACTGGGTTACTGGCCTGGTGGATGGGGGGAAGCAATAGACATGATATATCTTGAGCTTTTGACACAGTCCCACATGGCATTCTCACAGGCAAACTGGGGAAATGTGGTCAAGATGAAATGACTATCAGGTAGGTGCACAACTGATTGAAAGACCATATTCAGAGGATAATTACCAGTGTTTCACTGTCAAACTGGGAGGGCATATCTAATGGAAGAAGGTGTCAGTCTTGAGTCTGGTACTATTAAACAGTTTAATTAATGATTTGGATAACTGAGTGGAGCATATGCTTATATAACTTGCAGATGACACCAAGCTGGAAGGAGTTGCAAACACTTGACGATAGCATTTGAATTTAAAAATGACCTTGACAAATTAGATAAATCGTCTGAAATCAAGAAGATGAAATTCATAAAGACAAGTGCAAAGTATTTCACTCAGAAAGGTAAAATCAAATGCACAGCTACAAAAAGGATTACTGGTTAGGCAGTAGTACTGCTCAAAAGAATCTGGGTTTATAGTGGATCACAAATTGGCTATGAGTCAACAATGTGATGTAGTTGAGAAAAAGGCTAATATTCTGGGGTGTATTAACAGAAGTGCTGTACTGTAGACAATACATGGGAGCTAATTTTCCCACTCTACTCAGTAGTGAGGAGGCGTCAGCTGGAGTACTCTGTCCAGATCTGTGTGCCACACCTTAAAAAAGATGTGGATAAACTGGAGAGACTCCAGAGGAGAGCAACATAAATAATAACAGGTTTAGAAAACTTGACCTATGAGGAAATATTAAAAAAGCTGGGCATGTTTAGTCTTGAGCAAGGAAGACTAAGGTGGGGACCTGATAAGTCTTCAAATACATTAAGGCCTGTTACAAAGAGAGCTAGGGTCATTTGTTCTCCATATTCACTGAAGATAGGACAGGAAGTAAGGTGCTTAATTTACAGCAAGGGAGATTTAGGTTAAATAGTAGGAAAAACTTTACAGCTGGCAGGGTAGTTAAATTCTTGAATAGGCTTTCAAGGGAGGTTGTGGAATCCACATCACTGGTGTTTTTAGGAACAGGTTGTACAAACACCTGTGAAGAATGATTTAGGTTTACATGGCTCTGCCTCAGTACAGGGGGGGGTGGACTTGATGACTTCTCAAGGTCTCTTCCAGCTCTACATTTCTATGATTCGATGCAGGAATTAAAGATGGACACAGGGATGGATTTAAGCAACAGGCTGCAACTTTATATCTTTAACATGGGGAAGGTGCTTAACACCCACTCCCCTCTCACCTGCCAGGCATTTTATTGGGTAGAGTAGAGAGGTACAGGGTTCTCAGCATATAACCAATAATTCAAGATAGACCAAATTAAGCCTACTCCTAGAACTCAGCTTACTTCTGAATCTTCTCACTCTCTCTCCCCATAAGGCCAACCTCAGTTTGTGAAGATTTTGTTCTTCCCTTCTTACAGGGAAAGATCTACAAGCAGAATCCTGGGTCTCATTTATCTCTGGGAGCTGGTCCTTTTTAGCCTTGGGTGCTGATCACAAGTTGCAATGAAGTAAACATTTCTCATAGAGTCATAGAGTTTAGGGCCAGTAAGGACCATCATATCATCTAGTCCGACTTACTGTATATCACAGGTCACCAACACTACCCTACAGCCACACATTACACTCAACAACCAAAATTTCTATATTATCTGCTAATGCTACGTCCTAGTCCTAGTCCTTTAACTTGAGTGTGTCCACATGATGCTACAAAGAAAGTGAAAAACCAACCAGGCCTCTGCCAATGTGATCCACTGGTGAAAAATTCCTTCCTGATTGCCAAAACTGGTCAGACCCTCAGCACATCTCAATATACTTCCATCACAGGGAGAGACAGCAGGGCAGCCATGGCTCCCAAAAGCCCTGGCATTTTTTCAATTTGAAAGCGAGGAGCACTTGCTAGCAAGTTTGCTTCTCTATCCACCCTTGGCTGGCCAGTCGGAGGCAGATAATCCTCCACCCACATGCATGTTCTTCCATACACCAACATAAGAGGAGAGGCCTCCTTCATTTCTCTCACCTGCCCCTCTTCCTTGTGTTTGGGCATCGTTCCTTTAGTCTGAGCAAACTTTCCTTCCTGGTGATGGTGGTGGCATTTAATGCTGGGTGTTGTTTTAAAGTACTTTCATCCTTAACTTCACATTAATGCATGTTTTTGTCAGAGCAGTGGTGTTGGTTTTATTTGTAATATTGTACATTTTTATTGATTACAAAAGCACCAAGATCCCTGTATGGGGGGGGATTAAATATAAATAGAGGGATTAAATAAACAAATCATGCCTAGCTACCCAATACAGCTGGAAGAATGACTATCAAATATTGAATACTCACAGATAATTGTTCTGATAAACCCACCACACTAAGGAAATTCACACCAAAAATGTCAAAAAGAGACAGAAATTGTGCTGTTTGTGGAAAATCAGCTAGCATTTTTAGCTGAATTAGGTACTTCACATTATTCAGTAAGTTCTATAGTAGTTCAAATCAGCAGGCCTGACTGAAAAACCATTGAAGCCAATGAAAAGATTTCCATTGACGTCAGTGGGTTTTAAATGAAGTTCAAAATGTTGCAATACTGTAAAGAAAAACCACAGCAGATAATCACTTTCATAGGCTCCCCCCTTATATTGTGCTAACATGTCATGTATATAATATCTATGTCAGTCATGATGCCTGTCAGGATGGCTCTGCTAAAGAAGCTAGAATTACTCTAAAAGCAAAGGACAAGTAACTTGAAATTGTGAAAAAAAATAAAAAGCTTGGTGCTTACCCCCTCCAGCCAAGTTTTGTAAGGAACAGTACTTTCTCTCAATATTGGTCTCTGGATACTTGTTCATTTCAAGGATGCTGAAGGAAGGAGAAACTTGTGTAGTTATCTTGGTGACTGTCTCTTTTTGCAGTTAAGATACTTCAAAGGTTGACAGTTCTACAACAATGGTTTTCAGGGAGTGATTAGATCAATCTTAGCTTAAAATGCTCACACTATTTTGTGATTATTTTTGAAAAAAGTGCAACTTTGAACACCACTGTTTTCAAAAGAATTTTTTATAGCACTCACTAGTTAAATGTAAAGTCTAAATCATGAATTACAAAGGCCATCAAAACCAGAAAGCACTTAAAATATATCATGTTAAAGAAACAGGATACCTGCCAACTAGCCATTATTTCTCATTTAGTTAAATAATACAGCGAGTTTTATGACTGGACACAAGAAATGAATTACAGAGCTTCATCTTTATTTCATCAGTTTGCTGCAGCATTAATGTAAAAGTCAGATTTATAATTTTGATCTGTGTAAGAGCTGTAAATGGGATTTTTTTTATTGACTGAGAAATGTTCCTTCAAAAGGTCTTATTCTGATTTCCAGAGCTTTTCAGAGCTACAGCCTGCGACTATTTATTTTCGTTTCACTTGCCTAGCTTTGCATCATGGTGTCTCTGAATAGTCACCCTCTGGTCATGATGGATATCTTTGCTGTTGATATGGTCACAGCTAATGAAAAGATGGCATGCACACTTACAAACGTCATCCAGATTTATGAGCCAATAAGAGAAGCTAAAATGCTAAACCAAAGAAGTAGCTAGTGTACCAATCCTATCAAAGAAATTACTCACTTTGGAGAACTTGGTCCCCATGAGACATATAGTACTGGCAGAAACAAATTCTTGATCTCTCAACTTTGGATGAATGTTTCAAATTTTTAGTTTTACTGTGTTTTTCTTATCACATTGAAGTGTTCTAATACAAACATTGACATGTCTTCTGTTCTGGAGAAAACCTTAATGCAATAAGATAGAAGGCAAATTCACATCGTATTAATTAATGTATCCAGGTATTTTCCATTCATATCCAAAAAAACACTCAACTAATGATACTTGAGGAGGGTTAATATTTTTAAAGCCTTGGCCTGACAGATCCTAATCACGAGGAAAGTTCAAGGAAAGTTCTAAGCATAGCTGCATAGAACCACAGTTTACATCAGCTGATGAACTGGCTCAAGCTTTCCATTGCATACTGTCTTTAGATTTGACTCAGAAAACAAATTGGGCTAACTCTGTGTATTTCTAAAAAGATGCAAGTAAACTTTTCAAGTTTATGCACCTTCAGAAGTTAGAGGAAGGGTGATCCAGTGTGTAAGGCACTAGCATAGGATACAGGAGACTTGGTTTCCAGTCATTATTGTGCTACAGACTTCCTCCGTGCTTTTCCTCTGCCCTCCTTCCTCTTCTCATACTTTCTCTTCATCCTCTCTTCCTTAGATGTTGAAGATAATTTAGCTACTCATCGTTTCTTTCTTCACCCATCCTGCTGAAGGGCATGAGAAGGATGAGGCAACAGATATCTCTTTTTCCCTGGTATGTGGAAATAATGGAGGCCAGCTCTGTAGCGTTCACACCATTTATCTGTGGAGAGCACAAGGACAGATCTGTTTGATTCTTCTTCCCCTTTCCAACACGGGAAATGTATGGCACTGGACAGGGTCACAATTCCCTATCCCCTTACCTCTCAAAAGTGCCTCTTCCCAAAAGGGCAGAGACAGCCTGGTAGCTCAAATACTCTAGTGCTGGTCTGCACTCTAATATCAGAGCCTGGAAGACTAATATTTATATAATTTTGATCAGTTCAGAATATACTACTAACTCTGCAGTAGGCCATGTTATTAGGAGACTTCCATCATTTCGCTACTGAATAGAACTCAAAACCCCTCCGGCACAGTGCTGCTGAGTTAACTGCTGTGATAGCTGCCTCAGCAGAGGGGGTTACAGGTTCCTCTGGCATCTAGCTAGTTGGGATTTACTTTGACCCTTCTCTTGCTTTAGTAAACTTGGATAGGATTTCACTCTCAGCAAAGTTGTCAAAATAAGGTTAGTATGGTTTTAATAATAATTAAAAAAAAACCCAAAAAACAAGTTATTTGGTTTCCATTATGAAGCCATGCTAAAGGAGCACTAAGACAACTTCCAGACAAGAGCCTAGATCGGGAGACATCACGCATAATCATCAGTAATTTAAAATGAAGACAAAGTTATCTGAGAACAAACGTTGATGCAGTGAGAGGATCTGATCTGGGGTTATATTCTTTGATAAGAGCTGTAAAATGGAAATGGAAGGAGAATGAATACCTGAAGCCACAGGAAGGCTTCCTGCCCCCCACGCTCCTTTATGCATCTCTTTGAGTGGCACTTATTTATAGGATGCCTGATTCGCTTCTCTTCTCAACATAATTGGGCATGCACTCAGGCAAGCTTAGCTTAAAATGCAATACTTAAATGCAATACTTAAATGCTACTCATGCTAAACAATCAGCACTATATATTTTTCAATGTCATTTGTTTTTTCCCCTCAGCAGGGCAGCATTTCTTTTTATATGGCATTTTCAAGTGTGTACATTGTAAGATTTCCTACTGAAATTAAAGTAAGTTTGTGGAGGCAATGTTTCCCTCCAGATTTGCTTTGGGTGAGGATTCTGGCTGGTATCTAGTGAAGTGCATAAACTATTGTCACAAGATTTCAGCCAAATATAGCATATATTTAATGAGATCAGTTGCTCATGTGAGAGTTCCTTCTCCATAAACTGAAATCTCACAAGATTAGCCATTCTCACTGAGATACTGTCTGTAGTGGCTCACGACTGTGAGTGCCTATCTCAGGGCAGCCTGTCAGAAAACATGGCAGACACTCCAAACTGCTGGTGTGTCCTATAATTAGATGTCACCAAGCCAGTGACAAATGTGAACTAGGTCAATACCAGTGTCATCACGGAGTAACAGACAGTTCCCTTTGGCTCTCCAGGCTATTTTGCCACCCAGACAAACAGGACTTTGTGATAAAATGGTTACTTTCTCCAAAAACCACATCACATTTAGGTTGCTTCCAGTCCCAAGAGATCAATCAGTCACCCCAGATCAATAGGTATCTAGATTTTATGCCAAAGACAATGCTGGTAGCGAATTCTATGGTAAACTAACTAAAAGTTTAAACTAGTTTTCATAATGTTTAAACACCAGATACACTCTTATATATGCTTATACATTTAACAATCACTTTGATCTATGCTAACACACAAGTGAATTAGCCTGGGGCTCTGGCAAGAGCTGGCACCTGGTCTGCCAGCATCACACTAATGAGTTTTGATATAGGTCCAGAAAAGAACCAAGCACATAGGTCCCTTACTGTGCTGGATCTGAACAAGAGATAAAGCCATAGAAGCTGCTTCAGATTTTGATAGGGGATAAATTTTGGAATCCCAGATGAATATAAATTGAGTAAATAGATAGGTTTGGATTTGAGATTGTTTGTTTGGTTTTGGTTTTGGTTTTGGTCTCTACAAACTATAACAAGAAACTGTAGTAAATTGCTGAAGTGCTATTCTATGGACACAGTTCTGGAGAGCATCCCTAGTCAGGACTGTACTTGAACACGAGCATATTATTTTCTCAATAATATTTTAGCACATGCTTTTCCTGATTGAGAGCTATTTGGTCTCCTAACAAGTGCTGTACTTTACTTCATCCATGGAAGATTACTGTATAATAAAGCTAAAAGTATTGTCTTTCAAATACATTATGCTATAGTTCAATAGAAAAACTGGTGATATAATCCATTTTAGATAGGAACATGTAAAGAACAATAGTAATGGTTCAGAAATTTTAATTAATTGTTTTGTCAAAAACCTGGACCCAGCTCAGACGCAGCTAACTGCTAAGGAATTCTTATTGGAATTGTTCATTTCTATATGATTTGCACAGGAACATTTCATTCAAAATGTTTAGGCAAAATTTTGCTCTTGGTTATGTCAGTGTCACGCTCCAGAGTAAAGTTACAAAGTCAGTGGAGTTATTGTGGATTATTACCAGGGGAATTGGTTTTATCTGAACCGATTTTTCCTTCCCTGTTCACACGTCTTCTAAACCTGTTTTAATGCACACAAATGCTCTTATACTTATCATTAAAGAAGAAGTGGCTCATTGCTGGAGATGTTCTTACACATTCAGAGACACAAGATGCAAATACTTTGAAACATGTCAAACAGGAGGACTCTGTCCTGGACATGCAGGAAGAAAGACAAAATTCAGGAGATGTGATTTAATTAGGCTGCAATTTTGTTAATTTAACTAATCTGGGAATTATGCAATAATAATTCATACAGTCCAGGAGATCATTCTTTCCTCACTTATTTTGACCTTGGGCAGGGCTGCTGTCAACTCACCAAGTCTTCCAAATCTGGGATCTGAGCATGAAAGAAGGCTCCATTCAGCAGGACAAGGCATATATTTATATTTGTGTATATATTGTGGTAAAGTCAGGCCAGATGGCTACAGAAGAGTATATCAGGGCCAGTATGAGGGCCCGAAAGGGTTAAAAACCCTCTGTCTGGCAGGCAGAGGGAAAAGCTCTGGAGGGCAATTGATAGCACCTGGACCCAATGAAGGGCCAGGCCAGGGGCCTGCCTTCCCTAAAGGAGGGGGAGGGAACACTTGCAGTAGGGGCTGCCAGAAGGTCTGGGGCAGCTGCAGGAGAACGTTCTCTCACAGGCCAGGAGACAGAGCTCCGCTACAGCCAGGGGAGGCAAGGTAGTTGGGGGCATCCTGACCACGGAAGGTGGAGGTAAAGCGCAAGACCCCCCAGGGGGAAGTTGACAGCTTGCCACAATATATATATACACCCTTCTTCTGGTGCCCAGGAGGCCAACGGCTTACCTGAGCCCCTTCAGACAGCTCTTATCTCAGGTGATGCCCCTATTCCTCTTCAGATCTGAAGGAGTGTGGGAACCACTAAAAGAGCCATGACTCTTTTCTTCCCACTTGACCAAACAAAGCCTTCAAGGTTGCAAGCATAGCATTTTGATGTTACTTGTCTTTGAAAGATATAGATAACCTCTGAAAATATAAGAGATGGTGAATAAAATCCCAAGGAAAAAAGTAAGTTGCTACTGGCCTGACCTTGCAAGATGCAGAGTGGCTTAACATCCCTTCTTTTAAATATCCACTATTTAAAAAGCTGCTAAAGAGAGAGGCAGCTTAGTATGCTCTCACTGTCTGCTTTAGGAGAATGGTGAGTTAAGATTATAATCATAATGGAGTTTATGCATCTGTGTTGTTGCAATTTTCTTTTGGATACATATCTTATACTTGGTTATCAGTTTTTTCCTATCAAATTTCCTTGTCTATTTATTATTTATAAAACTATTCTGAATTAATAATTTATTGAATGCAAAATGTTAAAAAAATTAAAATAAGTTAGAGGATAAAAGAATGAACTGACCTCTTTGAAAAAACTGTGGTTTGCCTACAGTATCTAAAGTTTTAATTATGCCCTAAAATACTGTCCTATGAATAACACAGATTGTATGGCATGATAATTCAACTACCTCTTGCTCTTTTAACTTTTACATCAATTGCAGTGCCACCCATGTATACCCTAATTAATGGGAGTTGCAGCATCTCTGAAAATAAGAGTGATTTGCCTTCTATCTCTTCACCAACAGCTGAGGCATAAAATTACTATTTAGACCCTAGTTTCAGCTACAATCTTTGTAAGACATGGAGTAGGGGTATGTACAGATTTTATAATCCTTTTTTTCATGACTATAAGTCCCTCTCCTGTTCATTGTAAGGACTCTTGTAAAACTAAATATTATGTATATTTTTACAACTGATTGAATAATTTATTATTTGACAGATTTTGCTATTTATTAAACAAGTTAGTCAACAAATTCATTTCTTTAATCAGCTCTAGAGTCCTGTTAGGTGTAACTACCTTCCCCTAGCTCATCCATTATCTTTTGGAAATAACTAACTAAAGTCCTATTATGGCTTGTTGTTGCAATAGATGAGTACATTGCTGTAACTTAGCAGAATTCCCTGTTTTTAAAAGATATGACTTGACCTCAAACTATGTACAATAAAAACTTTTCCCAGTTACTACTTATTTTCTTTAAATGTAGTCGCATACAGATTTTCAAGGAGATTCAATTACATGAACATTTTTAATGGTTATAGTAATAAACTAGTAGAAGAAAAAGCAATGTTTGATTCAAGTAAACATTTCAAATCAGGGCACATTTTTAATAACCTGCAAATCCACAATGGTTAGAGTTTTGCTTCCAGAATAAATTTCGCAATTTTCAGGTCAAAATAATTTTCCAATCCCAAATTATAAATTGAAAAGATGTAAATTGGGTATACTAATGGAAGCTTGACGTGATTTTAGTTATAGAGAGGTGGTGTCCTCTGTATAACATTCCAAATACATTTCCATAAAAGAGAGCATTGAACCATTTATCTGCTTCACTGATTTGCTACGCAAACATCTTAAAGACAAGTTTGAAACTGGGACCATCTGCACTGTTCATTTCTTTCCATCCTGAATCGGATGAAAGGAAAAATCACATGATTTCTCCAGCAAAATCTCACGAGTTTTATATGATCAAGATGGCTTCTTTGTTAGTTCAGCACTGAGAATGCTAGAAGTTTACTCACTTGAGTCCTCTAGCTGGGCTCCTAACTAGAGCTAGTCAGGAAATATTTGACAGCCCATTTTTCCCCCCAGTGAAAAATACCAATTTGTTGAAAAAAGAACTGTTTGTGAGAGAGTCAGTTTTCATGAATCTCCTGACTTGAAAAATATTTTGGGGGGGAAAGTTTCAAAGCTATTAAAACATCCTGTTTCTAACATTTTCAGAATAAAAATGGCTATTTTATTTTAAAAGACTTTTTGTTTAGGAAATTTAGACTTTACAAAGGTTTAAAAGAAAAAGTCAATATAAAGTATTTTGGAATTAAGACAGTGTTTCAGTTGACCCAAATATAACTTGTTTTGGTGTGTTGATTCATTAAATATTTTGTGATTTTAATTTTTTTTATCCCAGAGTAGGATGAGAAAACAACTGAAGTCTCAAATTCTAATGGGCCAGGAAAAACATTTCCTGCCAGCTTTGCTTCGAACTCCCATCATCCCCCAAACCTCTACATGTAGCTAAAACAAACAAGCAAACAAATCCATACAACCCCTGTGTTCCCTGGACTAATTCAAGAAGTCTGCTGCAGTGCTTCCACACTGTGTTCTTTGAACTCCTTCCATATATTTGCCACTGGGTAATTATGCTATAAAATTCTGTGAAAAGTGATGACTCACCTCCTTTGGATTTCAAGCACATAGTGAAATGCTCACCTCCTTCACATTGACGATGGTTATGCTCCCCGCAGGCAAAAATTCTCGAAGACTTTCACTCACAATGAAGAGCCCCCTTCAGAAGCATATCCCACTACGATGATAGATAGGTCAACATACATATAAAATATATCCCACAATATTCTGAGAAGCAGGTAGTAACATTTCTATCATTTGTTATAAAGAAGTGTTAGCTTTCTTATACATCATATTTTTTTTATTTATCTCTATTTGGATCTGATTAGACAAAAAATTCCATACCACGCCAAAATGACAACTCTGAATATAACAATTTTCCCCATTCTTTTTTTCCCCCCCTCCTTTTTTCATTTTCCACTTCACTGAGAGAAGAATTTACATTTTCAGGTTGATGTAGATTGTAAAACTTTGAAAAAGATTTCACAGTGAATGCTTCCAGCGATTTAAACTCACATGACACTTCTGTACCTCTTACGTTCTGTTATGGAGCCCTGCAGAGGAGAGGGCTGTTGACAGGGGCCACTGTTATGTACTATGTGCCTACCTTGCCATAGTTGTGTCCTGCCTAGCTTGCCATAGCTAACAGAGCTAGACTATTATGGGAGAGCTCAGCTGGTTCTGTCTGATTTTAGGGTAGAAGAATGGAGTCTCTGTGTTTACATCTCTCTGTGCTCCTGTCTGCTGGTTTCTCTCGGAGTGCAAGTAACTTCCAAGTATCCAAACATAACAGGCACCCATTTGAAGGTTTCTGCATTAGCCCCTCAGCAGCAAATGGTGTAAATGAGCTGTAGTTCCCCTTCCAGCCTGTAGAAAGCTGTAGCCACTCAGGAGAGCAGGGATAATAATTGCACATCTTTCCCTGATCTAAGAGAGGGGAGGTAAATTTTGCCTTCCCAGGAACTCATTGCATCCTCATGAGGCCTGATTAGTTGGGCTTTCTTTTAACTGAGAGTCTATGAGCAACAAAGTTTAATTTGAAGTGTACAAATACCATGGTCACAGGCACAATATGGATGGAATATATGAATGGAATAATTCATTGTCATATTCCATTTAGTAATCTTCTTAAAATACATATGTGTGAAATAGGAGAGCAAAACAACTACACAAGTTATTTGAGACACAAATTCCTTAAGCTTATGGCATTGCTGATAGACGCTGCACTGTCAGTTTTTTGGCTCACATGAGGCTTCAAACCAATCCAAATTGGTACACCTGCAGCTGGTGCATTTTCCAGTTAGTACATTTTTAACACATCATCTGCCATAGGGGAAATGAGGAGGAGCTCACAAAGCAGCAGCTGGTATAAAATAAAACCTTTCATACATTGTGAATTGGGGATTATAGGGTGAGGCTGGCAGTAGATATGAAGCTTGAAAGCAGGAACCCGTTATTTTAAATCATGAGTTCTGAGAAGTGAATCCCATCCAGGTGTCTCCAGATCACATTGCCTTAAAAAAAAAAAGTGGGGGGGGAGGAAATGAGGGTTGGATAAATATTTTCTTTGTTTTTAAATACACAATGATATAGGTGGTTTAGTGGTGTTTGCATTTTCTATAACACCTTTGTCTGAACATGTAAGCAAGAAGAAAAATCTTCATATAATAAAATTTCATATAATAAAACTTTTCCCTTTTAATGTCTTATATCCTGGCTAAAATTTAGGGGCACATTAGAAAATAATTGAATTCACATTAAGGTAAACCAAATTCTTAAATAATAATAGTATAGGCTATTTGAATGTACTCTCATAACAGCAAATCCTTTTAAGGTCCCTAAAGTAAATTAGTGCTGTCTAGTATGTGTGTGGGGGGGAAAGACTAATTCAAAGTGAATTAATCTGCTGTTCATTAGCAAACACTAATGTTGCTTTTGGGAATGAAGGAAATTAGCAGGATTATAATTATAAGCAACAAGTGTCTTCATAAACATCTAATTGCTTGTCAAGGATGTACAATATACTATGTAGGGCTGTTGGATTGCTGTATACCATAAATCAGGTTTTCAGTTATGCAACAGATTGTGAGTATAATGTAGCATTGTGCCTCTGAAAAGGCATTTTAGTGACCAGAGCCATTTCACAAGTGTTAGCAGGACTACTGAATTGTAATATGAAGTGAATTAAATGACACGGATTTTTTAATCTCTGTTAGGCACCTTACACTGCTGTAGTCAGCTGTGGCTCAGCTCAGCTCTCTAGAACTAAAGACAGTAAATCAACCTTATATACCAAAGATTCATATTGAAGGACCAGTGTGGCATAATTAAATACAATATGTTCTCAGGTCTCTGTTATTGTGTGGGTGGGCATGAACACAGTTGTGTGTGGGAAAGGTGGATGCCAGCTACCAGTAAGTCACTTTCTTTGATTGTTGAAAACAGATATTGTCCACCAGGGGAATTAACTTAGGTTTTGACTCCTACAGGGGCTTGTTAGGTTATACAGCAGACATCCTGCAACAGCGCTGAATAACAAACAATCTTGGGAGACAGAAATCATTATGATGCCTGCGGCTACTCCAGCTTGTCCTTTCTAGCAGGGTCACTTGATGGATTCTATAAAGAGCCTGAAAGGGATTTAGGAGAACTAGGTTGCTTAGAAACTGACAGAGCCTTTTTATGATGAAAGAATTTCTACAATCAGAACTCTTCAAAGCCTTTATTTTTCTGTATGTTACATTCTTTATTTTGGATCCTGAATCCAAAAGGTTTTGATGGATGCAACAAAATACCAGTTGTTTATAAAACTTGCTTGATACAAATTACATGAATCCCAAATCCATTGATTCTGGAAAGCTTTACATGAAAGACTTGAATGAAGAACATTTCCACATGTATTTTATGCCTCTATTCTAAATCTGATTTGCACTTTCTGCCTCATTTTCGTAGTCAGACAGTATAAAGGCCTGCATCAATGATTCAGTCATTTGCAAGTTGACAGAAGTGAAACACAAATGCATGGATAGATTAAAGTTACTGTAGCTAGAGAGATCTAGATTAATGAGTGCAGTGGCTCTTCTCAATGTGCTCTTGACAAGACTTTCAGACAAGAAGAAACGTAAGGTATTCTATTTGTAACAGGTTAGTGGAAAAAAGTTAAAACCAGTGAAAACACTACCATATTTTAAATATTTAACTTTTGCTGTTCTCCCTTTGTTTAATTAAAGCCACTATAAACACATAGGTGCTGGGTGATTGAGGCCATACAAATGGCAAAATAAAACTACATGGCACGGGCCTAGTATCTTATGATCATTTGAGACAATTCCTGAAGTCCCATGTCAGGCAAAACTCTCTTTGACTTCCGTGGAAGCCTTGTCTGAATAAGGGCTGAGTAAGAACTGGGCCTGTAAATTGGTGGAATGGCTGAGCAGAAGCACATGAAGTAAAGTTGGCTCAGTGGCTGAGAATCTTTCTGAGCACAAACCAAACAAAAAGAGCTACAAACAATAACTTAACTCAACCATGGTTGGAAAGCAATGGCTTCCCTCTAGCATTCTCCCCCATGTTCACTTCCTTTTGCTTAGGCATTCACAGAAAGGGAAAGGAAGCTGAACTGACCCTCTGTGAACTGGAAATGAGGTTGTGCCCATTCACTGTGTCATTGTCCTCTGCATAGAGTTCTCTCATACATCCTGCACAGGAGATGAAACTCTACTGGTAGAGATTTCTGCTAAGGAGTACATAAAAGTAGAGTGCCACTTCTGATTAATCATTTTTTCTTACACTCAGCTTCCACCACCAGAATTAGTATTTGCTGCTGGGGCCAGGGTAGGATGAAGTGGGGATTGCATAGTGCCAGCTTGCAGACCCTGCACATGTCTAATAGAGAGTATGCTGGAGACAGCCCAGAAGACAGACAGGACTGAGGAGTTCTGCATCAGACCCTGAAACAGCTTTCTTCCCAGGCTCCCTGCTTCCTCAACAATACTACAGTGTGATCATGGTGGGATGTCTGTGGAGGCAGAGAGGATAAGATACTGAAGTAGGATGTCCTGGGCAATTATTTATTATAATTTAATTATTATTATACTGGCAACTTTAAATGAAGCATTATTCTAGTATTGAGTGCTCTCAAAGACCCTTCTTCATTCTTTCTTCAAGTAATGAACAGTTTAGCCATACAAATTGTTTATTTTATCATCAGTCTTTCTTTTGAGAGTTATTTTGATTTCCCCAAAGTCTAAAGAATCATGTTGGAATCTGCACTCATTCAGTTTGGCTCTGTCAGTTTTCCTTAGGCAATCGAAAACTGTTCCCTCCAGCAAGATTCGCTGTCAAAGTTCTCCTATCTTTAGGCTTTGAACAATCAGTTGGCTCCATCTTCTTAATGAAAGAGAGAGAGGATTACTGTGCTGACACCTCTTGATGGATGGATGGATTATGGAAAATTATACTATCACTTTTTTCCTTATAAATATTATAAATTAGTTATAGTTATGAAACATGAAGGTGTGTTTAAAATATGCAACAGGAAAAGGCCTGATTCTCATATATACTAGGACCATTTAACACTTTTCTAGCGGTATATGGTGCTCTTAAACTAACTGTAAATATATTTCCTCCCACTTCCCATTTAAACTGGTGGAATAATGAAAGCTGGGTTTAGTGTAAATAACAGTCAGGTCAATAATGAGGTAAAATTCTGTGTCAAAGTCTATATTCTGGAAAAAAATAAATTGTCACAAAATAATGAAAATAAATCATGAAGTTATATGAGAAAACAATTTTGAGCCTTTGAATGAATAAATTAGCTCTCAAAGACACTGCTAAATCACAACTCCTTTAAAGCTCCAACTGAGCTTTCTGATTCCCTGACAACTTCTAATATGAGGAACTCCCTCCTTTGTCCTCTGTGATGTATTGCTGAAACAGGTAATGCCATTACTCTAGCCACTAGCTGTAGGTAAACATCCTCCTTTAAGACACATGGCTCTGTTACTTGAATGATGATTCACTTCAAATGTTGTCTTTTAGAGAAGATATTTAAATACTTGGGCTGGTCAATACTTATTCAGCCATAACTCTTCTATTCGTCTGGAGCTATAGGTAACAGTTTAGAGAACACTGGCTTTTAATATTGACTATTGAATGCACAGATTATTTTGAAAGTTATATTCAAGCCTTTGAAATCTTGCATCTCCTTACATTGTATTGTCTGCTAATTTAGGTTCAGCCAGCAATTTGTTAGGCCTGGGCTACACTGGCACAGATTTCTGCGGCAGTTGACAGGAGATACTCAAGCTACATACAGTAACTTGCATATCTAACATCGACTTCCTAATGTCTACTTCCCGTGGCATCTCCACTGTGCTGCACCTATGGGAAATGCCTTCCCATCGATGCAGCACTATGCTACTTGCCAGGGTGGATTTCCGTAGTCGACTTCCAGGTTCTATTCAGTGAGTCTTTACTGCTGCGCAATAGAACCCACAAAATCAATCCTGCACTGCGAGCAGTGCTGACTGCAATATAGACATGGCCTTAGTAACAGCTCCTTATACTGAAATAGAATCTTGTGATTTAAAAAAAAAAGAAATAATGTAATGTTTTTTGACAAATTTACCAACAGATTATAAATGCACACCATAAGTACTATTCAATATACATATATTCTTATATAGTTATAAACACATTACAAAGGGTTTAATTTTTAGAGAAATCAGAGGTGCAATTTCATCTGCAAAAGCATGCTTATTTTGTATTTTCAGTTATTATGCCTGTGCATGATATCTTGATAACTGTTCAGACAAATGTAAGAGGATCTTCATCTAGATTGTGGTGAGTGTGTGTACAAATTAGTCCCAAATTTCTCATGGAAGTTTGCATACCTCCTCTGTTTAAAAATTAGGCTCTTCTTTGTTACAAAATATTTAGTATATTGGTTTCTCTCGATAAAGTGTACTGTACAGTTAGTGTCTATTGAATGGGGGTGGGGAGCGGAAGGTAAGAGCAGGTATTTTGATAATTATGGCATAAGGTTTTTCCATGAACAACTCAAAAGAATAGTTTATCGAAAGTTATTCATTTCGCTGCCAAATGAAATGTTTAATGGCAAATGTTGTCTGTGTATGTTTTTAGTATTAGTCAACAGTATTGTTGTGGTAAGGATCACACAGCTCCTTTTTGAGTCGAATCGAGCAGAGCTTTATTCAGACAGACACACAGAGAGCTATGGCTATAGGGGAGCCCTGGACAGCACAGGGTTTCTTTGCTGCTGTCAGAGTCTCCATACAGGTTTGAATACCCATGGCTTATATAGGTTAGGTCTTTGCATACTGATCGCAGAGTGGAGTTTTTCATTGCAAAACAAGTAGGACAGATACTTCCTTATATATTATACAATTCTAAAGGCTACCTCTTTATCTGTTGGAAGAACAGCTAGGGCAAATACAAAAGCAACTAGATTCGAAAACAGCTTAAAGCACAGTCAACAGTCTTCAGTGTTTTTTTTTTCCATCCACAGTCATGCTAACTTATATTCCCAAGATTCATTTCAATGTAAGGCCTACCAGGCTTTGCTTTTGTGCTTCCACAGTATGTTGGACAGAAGCATAGGAAACTAGAAGGTAGAAGAGCCCTATAGATTTCCAGGTGATTGTTCTATCATTGTTTAGACTCTCACCCTTCCAAAGAGAAAAGGAAAAAAAAGTACTGGATAAAATTGAGGAAGGTAGTGGAGGATGTTATCTGCTTCTTTCTTTTTCTAACCTAACATTGATAGAAAACAGGAAAATGTCCTCCAAAAACAGCCTGAAGATATTATACTATATAGGGAAAACAGCAGAAATAATTTCTATCTCTTAGATATGTCCCATTACTCATCAGCTCATGGTAATGAAGCAGCAGGTGTGATGAGATGAAAGTAGTCTCTTCCCTGAAGACAACAGAGAGGAAACTATCATTCAATTGCATGTAAATGGAAAATGTGGCATGGGAAGAGAAGACATTAAAAAATCAATAGGTATGGGAATATTTGTTTGCTGGACTGGTTTTAAATTGATGCTTCCTCTAAATAATTTAGGTTAGATACTTAAAAGTACATATTGGGGAACATTAAATAAGATGCTTATTGTAAGTCTTACTGATGTTTACATTCACCAGCAACATCAAAATACAGTGATTTTTTGATATTTTCAGCAAGTGCTACAAATAATTTAGCTCTGGTCCATTTAACTTTCATCATTACTAATGGCTTTCCCTTTTCCTCCACGTCAAACAAACAGGGACTGGCTGTAGAGTTTCTGTATTCCATAGCTGACATGAACATACTCATCTCTCACAGCCCCAGTAACTTGCAAGAAGTCACTATATATCATTCTGTTTTTGGCTTATTCTGGTTGATTAAGATAGTCCCCAGATCAGTGCAGCTCAAGCAGAACCGTTTTTTTTTTTTTTTTTTTTTTTTTTGCAAAGGTGGCTATCTTTTACCTTCCTCCAGTCATAGGGGCTTTGGTCTCCAATGTAGGGTAGAGCTACCTCAGTCTAGAAACAGTCCTATTAGTCAACAGCAATGTGAGTTCTATTGCTAACTGTGGATACATTTAGATGGGCAGAGCCAGGTTGAATACTTTAATTGTGTTCCTATGCCTATACATACCCACAGGGCTTAAGTGATGTGGAGGACTTTGGGCAATTGGGTGACTTTAACCCACAGTATGAAGGCCAGATCATGGGCAGTCTGTATGTCCCAGTCCTCTTTGCAATTTCCTAAATAAAGAATCCTTCCATTCTTTTACACAATCAGGTCTTTTCCTAAAACATACATATTAAATACTGTTTTCTTGAGATAACAATCATATCTATATCAAATTGGTATCTTATATAGGTTTGATGTATCCTTTTTGTTAATAACACACTCTTGTTGGTTTATTTGCCTCTTGACCATATTGTTTCTAGATTGGCAACTTTGTAATACATTTACAATTTGCTATTGACGACTCCTGTCAAATATTCTAAATAAAGCAGAAATCACCATAACTAACAGTTTTTTCAAAACATAGTAAAAAGAATATAATATAGATTATTAAAGCAAAATAACTTGTAAAGCTGCATTCAAGAGGCTGTATAAACACGTGTTGGTAATAAACATGACGTTAACTTCCTTGATGCTTGCGGGCCTATCATGTTGACAGAAAGAGAACTCCTAGGATTTCCTTAATTAGTTAGAATATTTCATATAATCAAATCTAAACATGTAAGCTATCATACTCTCTGAACATTATGTATATGAAAAACCTGTAAGTAGCTATTTAAAATAAGTAAAAGCAAAGATAAGTTTGCAATAATCTAAACTTATAAGAATAAATTCTAATACTTTTATTGAAAACAATTTTGCATCAATATTGAGGTTTAACCCACATAGTTATAGGCTAATATAGACATGATGCAGACTGCAGGATATGTTCCTTGGTTACCTGGCTACCTTTTAATTCTAACTTTTAATGCGTTCCATATACTTAATGGCTTCTGAAGGTTAAGATGCTTATGTACACTATACTACTATATAAAGTACATTGTAGATTTAATGGTGTCAGCCAAATGCTATGGCACGTTCCAATTGTATTGTGTTGGGCTCCTTGCAGCATGGAGAGTTTTAATAAGTCACAAATCAAGAGACAGTCTCTGTATAAGTCTGCAGTGTATTAGCTTCTACTTATCACCTGCAAAATGATTAAGTAAAAAAAATTAAATGAAATAAACCGCCCCTTTAACTTCATGTCTCCAAAAAGAGAGCATCAAGTAATTACTGCAAAAAGATATTTCTCTGGTTCAGTTAATGTTTGATTCCTAGTCAACAATAACATACATAGCGCTGTGTGTTTTCTACAATTAGAGCTTTTTGCTTCAGCACAGCGTAAAGTGGACTGTTGCTAGGATTCTAGAGTTAACCAAATGAAAGCAGTGTTAATGAAAATCATACAAAAGAGGTTCTATTTGCACAGCATGAATGGTAGATAATCAAATAGGTTCCGCCCACATAAAATAGAGAAACCAAAACAAGAAAAATCATTTTTCACTTTACTGTTGTTGACAAATATGAAAGCCTTTCCATCTTGAATAGTAAAGAAGAAAAATAATTGCAGCTTTAACAGTGATTTGTACTTTATATAAGAATCCTGAAAATAAAAAACTGATGCTTCCCAATCTAAGTTATTTTTATTTTTAGATATATGATTATAGAGCTTCTGACTATAGAGGTTTCCAAAGCCAGAAGTATTATGTTATTGTTGAGTTATAGACTCTGCTATCGGTGATGAACAGAACATTGTTTAAAGCATAACAATAAGCTTTGAAATTGAATGGTTACCAGGTACCATTGTGGCAATGACACCTGGCTTACTTTTAATTGTTGTTTTGTAAAATAATTTTTAATGAATGTGTCTACACTAGACTATTTGAGTAATAAATACCACACTGAAGTATATTTTATGCATTGCATTTTTTGATACTGTACTGTTGTCTATATCCTAACTAATGAGGCAATAAACCATAAAAAATAATAGATTTGACTGCTCACTTTTCCCTTTTGCAGTCTCTGCAGTTGTTCTTTTGGAATATATTTTTAAATGAACTTTTATTGAAAGATTTCTGGAAAAACACAGTCAGCCCAAATTGTAATAATCACAGTATACAAGGAGAAAGTCTTTACATGACAGCTGAAAATTGTGAAAATCCACTGCAAGTTATAAGCAGACAGTATAAATATTCTGGTGTCTGTATTAGCAGACTTGCTTGTGCTGTTCTCCTTCTATTATGTGTTGTTGTTTGTGGGTGCTAATAATTACACTTCACAAAATACCATCTGGCATGCTTGCCCTATAGGATGGAATACCAAACCTTCTCAAGTGTTTGTCTCTGTTTCACGTTAGTGTCTAGGATACAGGCCTGACTGCCTTTGATGGCTATTGGGAATTCTCCTTTAGCTTAAATTGTAAGGACCACATTTGGGGAGCATGCCCCTCTTCCCCCTCTCAAATTCTATCTTCAGTAGCCCTGTTTAATTCACAGTCACTGTGATAGCTATATGTAGGACAGAGAAGCAGCATTTGTCTATTTTCCAGCTCTGCCATGGATTCCGTATAGGATCTTTAAGGTTTGCCATGTGTAAACCAGGAATAATAATACTTTGTTGTGTCAAAGGAACTTGTGAGGATAATTTCATTAATGTGTGTTAAATGCTTTGAGATCATCAGATGCAAGTTGCTATTGAAGTGAAAAATATAAAGCATGAGGGCACCAATGGACTCATTAACATATCTTGCAATAAAAAAAAATGTAGTGCTTAGTAGCTTTCCCTGAGACTTTTATTTTCTTTGCTAGAAACTCCATATGAAAATATATCTTTTCTAATTTAGCTATGTTTTTCATAATCAAGTTCATTGCTTCTTTCATCCTTTCCCAGAATTTAGCTGTGGATGGTCAAAATGATATTATATGTTCCAAAGACATTTGAAATCATGTCTTCTCACACAGATTAGACCTTTTAAATAATATTTCATTTTTCCTGTGCATAATCTTATCTAAGGAGAATATTGCATATCATTTTTCTTGCTGAGGCTAAAAGTTGGCTCCTTGAAAGGCACTATGCACTCTCACTTTTCCACTGTTATTTCACTCCGCAAATCAGTTGCCAAACACATTCTTTTTAAAATTATCCTCCAGGTTCTCAAAGTGGGGTTTAGGCACCCACTGAATCCCATTGGAAATATGGATGACCTCAGCATTGGAGACCTAGTTCTTAAGTGAGGATTGTTTAGGGTGGCAGTGGCAAAACCTCTCAGGCCAAGTTCTGTGCTGGCATAAATGGGATCCAATCCATTGATTTTACTGGAGTTTCACCCATTTATACCAGTGAAGAACCTGGCAGCTCAACTTCAAATATAAAAATAGAAAGAAATCCCGTAGATTCTGCTTGTTGATAAAAGGACAACTAATGACAGATTGGGATCCTCCCTGAAAGGGTTTTAACATTCATTTCATAACAGACTAATTTCTACAATTTTATCTTACCATTTAGATAATTCTAGAGATGGGATTGGGGACATACAACATACAAGAAGATAGTGAATTATTTGATAATCAGATGTGAATTTTTAATGTATTTTTATTGTTGTTGGGTTTTTTTGGTTTTTTTTTTACAAAAATAAGGACATTGTTACATTACAATATATTATGTATTTACTATTGATTTGTAAGAGAGTCAGCATAACATTTTTTGCATTGACTAGTCTATTGAATAGGAGATTGTTTTATATTATTATATAATTATGTTATGTTGTTACCTGTTTATGTTGTGACCTTAGACACTGCAAGCTAGGTTTTTTGCTCACAAAGTGCTCCATGTTTGATAGCATCCCCTGGTTAAGTAACACTTAGGAACCAGAAAACACAATTCATAAAGAAAGCTGTTGAACTAACACAAGAATATACCAATATCTATCTATCTATCTACTTATATATTTATTGCTCTCCTCACTGTGGTATTTGAGCACTTAACTTACATTTATGAATACTTCCTCGCAATACTCCTAAAAATAAGGAAATGTTGTTATCCCCCTTTTGCACGTTGAGAACAGAAGCTCAGAGAGAATAAGTGATTTGCCCAACAGCACGCAACATGACAGTGACTGAGCTGGGAACTGAACTTAGGTCCTCTGAGTTCCACGGCAGTGCCATTATCATCCTTCAAAGAGATGGAGGGAATTTTAACACAGTGGTTTCAATACAGAGATAGAAAAAATATTGAGTTTTAAAAGGGGTGATTTGAGTTTCTTAATCTGAAGTGCAGACTAGACTTTCTTGAGAGGGACATGTAAGATAATGTGTCATCTTTCTCAGTGATGAATACCAATGCTATATTATTCTTGATTCTCTATGCATTTTCTGATGGATATGTAATAGCTTCGTGGCTCCTTCTTTTAATTTATTTTAAATAGAAACATGATTTGATCTACTTGACGTTTGTTTTGTTGTTTGGTTGGTTTTGGGTGTGGACAAATATTAGCCATCATGATGATGAAAGACTGATAGTATGAGTGAAAGTCAGCTGTTGTGTAAATTTTCTATCTATCAATTAATCCCAGCTCCAATTTAAATTACATTTTAACAAGATTTAATTTAACTAGGAATAAATGAGATTTTATTTAAATGAAAAAACAAGTGCTATGTTTGTCACTGCATTGGGAAATATTAAAAGTGCTGTGTGGGAAGCAGCCTAAGCAGATCATCCAAAGGGAAAAACATGTTCCCGAAAAAAGGCCTTGTCTTCCCAGTCTCAATCCCTCTCACCCCCTTTTTATGTTTTGGCTATTCTTTTTTGATGACAAAGGTGAAGTTGCTGTTCATTAGTCACTGGTGCTGAAACAGGATTACATGATTAAATACAAATGCTCGGGTCACACTTTTGATTTTGGCTACCAAAGAATGGAACCCATATTTTATTTTTCAAAAGACTGAAATATGAAAGCAAAATGTCTTTAACAATATATAAGAGAACAGGGCACTTTGTAAGTGTGACATTATCTCTTACCTTCTTAGCCCACCATATACCTCCATTTTCTTTCTGCGTATGCAACCAGGCTGTCACTCTCACAAATTTTATTTGTATCAA
The DNA here is from genome assembly GCA_007922155.1 of Mesoclemmys tuberculata. Lineage (NCBI taxonomy): Eukaryota > Metazoa > Chordata > Testudines > Chelidae > Mesoclemmys > Mesoclemmys tuberculata. Next base: position 61,631,458 of record ML675613.1, on the reverse strand, counting down.
GACAGATGATAGGCTGATAGTTTTTTCAGAGGTGTCAGACAGTTCCATGTTCCTCGATGGGAGGTCATAGTCATTTTTGGTCTGTAATTGGATTTTTAATATCCGATTAGGCTACAAAGGGAAAAGATACAGAAAATAAATGTAAATTGGGGCCAAATGCTCCTTTCATTGATGCCCACACAAGCCCATTGACTTCCATATGGGGTAGAAAATATAGCCAAAGGGAAAACTGGATTGGCGCAGCTAATGGGAAAAGGTGGCCCTAAATATTTAAACATACCACTTCTCCCTAAGGTGCAGCTCTGTGAATTTGTACATTAAACTTCAGTATAAAATAATGCCTATTACCTCTGAAATGGCCAGTGGGGACGCACTAGTGAAACTGAGAGTCGAATGTGGCCATTAATGCACAGGAGAAGTCTCACTTCCTTCTAACTGAATATTTGCTTTTCTCCAACACTAAAAAGCGGCATCATTGTCTATTCCAAAATTAAGTTTCTCCCTTTCTGGTCACTAAGACTTGTTTGTAACTGCTTATATACTCAAATCTGTCTCTTTTCAACCACTTTTTTTAATAGATTCAGGAAATATATTGGTGACTTAAGCTGTCCCATCCTGGTTGGTCATCTTATGTCCTCCTTGCCCTCGAATATCAAACATTTATATTTAAATAGATATCACCCAGTCATCTTTGTTATCAGCATATTTAGGACCCGGGGAGGGCTGATTTGTGAGGAATATATATTTTTTTAAATGAACATTCAGGTAGCCACACTATACTTCCAACTTGGTGGGAGAAAGGTTAGATACAACTAACTATATTATATTCTCATGTTAAGCAAATCAGAATTGCAAATCTAATTTAAGACCATTAAAAGCGTAGGTACAGGTAAATAAGTGATGACCCTGTTTAAACGTCTCATTGAGTTGTTTGTTTTATTTAAAAGAAAAGGATTTCATACTAATTGGGTCAGATTATGTTGTGCTCACTGAGGCTGCTTTGCACTGTTCCAGTAGCTGGCGGTATGTCACCTCTCCTCCCAGCTTCTGATATATTGAGAGTGATGCTAGAGCAAAGGATGATTGGCCAACAGCCACACTCTCTGGTCATTTCCTTGCTGCTGGAATGGCCCAATCACCTTCACTTGTTATTACACAACATGACCCAATGGCTAGCAAAAATGAAGTATTTGTAACTTTAGAAAATGCAAACGTTAAATTGCACAGGTCTACTATTACTCTTCAAGTGTATCCTACATTAGTGTGGGATGCACTGTGTGTTCATCATGCTAAAAGCACATACTCAGGGTTAAATCTTCTGTCTGGTTCTTTTTCCTGCTATTCAGAATGACTAATGCATGGGACACAATGAAATATACTTGCTGCATATGACTCTCAGAAAACTATAAGGGGCCATCTCTGATAATGTATTGCCCTTGTTCATTTTTCCTTGTGTGTATATACATTTATGAGAATAGAGGAAATATTATTATGGCTAGGAGCATGCTCCTCAGCCCTGTGTTGCTCACTGTTTTCTGTCTCTGTCATTCTTCTCTGCTTTTCTGAAATTTCACAGTAATGCTTTGAGCATACCTATTTATCTTTGATGAATAATTAGCATTTGCATAACTGCTGGTAATTTGATGTTTCACCCATACTGACTTAAAAATTTTGCCCTGATGGGAAATGGCTTTCATGAATTTAACAAAAAGTGCTTTGTGAAAAAAGTGCTCTGCATTACTCATTTCTTTCTGCATACATAACACAATAATTGCTCAAAACTGGGTCAAAATTTGCCTGTGAACCAGGCTGAAGTTCTTTAATATTAAAAAAAAAAAAAAGCACATATTTTGCAACAGAAATATTTACTTTTCTTATCCATTAATCTAAATTTAATTTAAAGTTCAGCTAGCACAGTAGCCATTTGCCTTCACTACCTGGATATGTTAAAATCAAGCCTCAATATTGTGTCATTCCAGAAAGAGCTGACCCAGACAGTACTAATTCTGTGAGTAGTGTCCTATTATTAGCCATTCTCCACCCCACCTACCCCCCCCACCAATACTGCAATACAGCTTCATGGAGCATGGCTTTCAAAGGGTGGTAAGTATAGACATGGCTTTAAAAGTAGGGTCCCCATTGCCTCTCCTGAAGACTGAGAAAAGAGTTCAGGTTCAAATCCCTCTACACGTCTTGTATCATCTAGAATCTATTCCCATGTTTAAATAAATTCACCCTTGGACACAGATATTATTATTATTATTATTTATTATCATCATCATTTGTATTACAGAACTGTGATGGGGCCTCACTACGCTAGGCACTGTAAAACAAGTGGTAGCAGTAGGACACAATCCCTACCCTCTAATGTTTACAGTTTAAAACAGACAAAGTCTGGAAGGGGAAAAGGCAAAAGGTAGAAAAATGACTTGGCAAAGGTCATGTAGAAGGACAGTGGCACCACCATTAATAGAAATAAGATCTCTTAACTTCTAATCAATTACTCTGTCTGCTGGTCCACACTGGCCCCCTTGGACAACACTGCCTCCTATTTTTCAGCTAGACCACAAGTAAATGACACTGGTGACAGGCCTTCCAGTTCAAAATTACATGTGGCTCTGCCACCTGAGTTAAAAGGGGACTTTCCATCAACTGTCACTAATAGAGTCTTGCCCACATGCTCAGGGTTTAGCTGATCATCATATTTGGGGTCAGGAAGGAATTTTCCCCAAGGGTAGATTGGCAGAGGCCCTGGGCGTTTTTCACCTTCCTCTGCAGTGTGGGGCTTGGGTCACTTGCTGGTGGATTCTCTGTGGCTGAAGTCTTTAAACCATTATTTGAGGACTTCAGTAACTCAGGCATAGGTTAGGGGATAAGATTCTGTGTCCTGTGTTGTACAGGTGGTCAGACTAGATGATCACAATGGTCCCTTCTGATCGTAAAGGCTATGAGTTTATAGAGCTAGTCAAAAAATGGAAACAAAGTTTGCAACAATGTTAGTCATTTTCTTGCTGCAGGATTCTAAAAGGAATTTTTATATATCTATATCTATGTTGTGGTAAAGTCAAGCTAGATGGCTACGGAAGGGTACTTCAGGGCCGTTATGTGAGCCCTAGAATGCTCAAAGCCCTCTTCCCTACAGGCAGGAGAGAGGTTACAGCTGGGCAATCAGGGGCACCTGGAACCAATTAAGAGCCTGTCCAGGTGTACTTAAACCCTGCCTGCCCTAAAGACCTGGAGGAGGAGAGGAAGGAGCTGATAGATTCCCCTGGCTTAGAGAGAGAGTTTTCTAGGGCTGGGGAAGCAGAGCAGGAGAGACCCTGATCCTGGCCCCAGCCTGCAGGAAGAACAGGTACCCTCTTGGGCCACTGGCACAAACAGGCTAGCTGCCCTCCCCAGTGAGGTTGGGGAAACAGCCCCTCAGGCCTACAGTAAGGCCTGCACCTGGTTGCCCTGTGGGGAGGGGCCGAAGAGAGGGGAAGACCCAGAGATTTACCCAGACTGGGGTGGGACTACCTAAGGCCCCACTGCCTACAGAGACTGTCGCCAGCAGGCGAGCGCCAGGAAGGGGGGCTGGCATACCACAATGTACATATCTACCCCCCCAATAAATAATTCATTTCCCAATTTTGTTGTAAAAATGGAAAATTCCAAAACAATAAAATGGTTTGTGAAAAATTCTAATTTCCTAGAAAGTTTGTTTTCAGTTAGGGAGTCATTATTAAGGTGTAGAGTCAGAAAGGGTAATAAATTTAAAATAATGACATTTCATGGGCTTGCTCTCTCTACCACCTCTGCGCTGACAGTGACTCACACAGCTCTGCTCTTCTGCCTATGCTCATATCTCTGCACTATCTGCAGAAGCAGAATATTTCCCACCTTTTCAAACTAAATATATCAAAAAAAAAAATTCTTCTTTCCACCTATACTTCCTGTGCTCTCCACTTTCTCCAACACCAAAGACAATTCCACTTCCCTCATAGCCTGAAACCTTGGGGTCTTCTTTTCCCTTTCATAGACTTCTAGACTTTAAGGCCATAAGGGATCATGGTGATCATCTAGTCTGACCTCATGTACATCACAGGCCACAGAACCTCACCCACCCACTCAGCCATAACCTCTAGCTGAGTTACTGAAGTTATGATTTAAAGACAATTGCAGAGACTCCACTCTTTACACTACTTCAAACCAGCAAATGACCTGTGCTCCATTCTGCAAAGAAAGGCGAAACCCCCACAGGGTGTCTGTCAATCTGATCTGGAGAAAAATTCCTTCCCAACCCCAAATATGGTGATTAGTTAGGCCCTGACCAACAGCTAGACACTTCTCTCTGCAATCTCTAACATCTCGCTGTATAAACTTCCTTAAACTTGCTCTCATTTTTCCCATCTCCACTGCAAAACTATTACTGAACATTCTTTCTGCCTTGGACAACAGTGCAGCATCTTTCAGTCTAACTCCAGTTGGCACAGTCAGCCAGAATTTGATTTGTTTGCCCATTGGAAAATTATGGGAGGCATTAAGGCTGCTTTAAAGTATTAGCTGCATTAATCCCATAGTGGCCATGCTGCTGGATGAGGATCAGCTGGAGTGCTGTGCCCTGGTCCCATCCTACTCTATTCTCCACCCCACCCCTCGATATCATAGGATGGTGGAGTGGGTGGTACGAAGGTGACTGTGATGACTACACCGGAAGAGGTTTCCTTCTCCGTAGCCTCTTTGTGTTTGTTTGCGCTGTGACAGAAACCCATGGCACTGAGTCTAGAGCCCGGGTTAGCTGACTCGGGCTTACAGGGCTCAGGCTGCAGGGCTCGGGCTTGACCTCCGGGTCTGAGACCCCACAAATGGGGAGTGTCTCGAAGCCCAGGCTCCAGTCCAAGCCCACACATCTACTCTACTCACATATACCCTACTGCCCAAGCCCTGCAAGCCTGAGTCAGCTGTGCCAGTCTTTTACTGCAGTGTAGACAAACCTTTTAAGGCTTGTGTATGAGTCCTGTTCATGGCAGATTTCATTAAAAGCTAATATAAGAAGAGTGAGAACATGGTGAACTGCAATTCAATTTCTAATTCACCTAAAATGTTTGTGAATGTTTTCCCCACCCACTATTCATCCAGCTCTACTTTTGGACAATTATAATGACTTGCTTAATAGAGTGTAATATTCTCCGTGTGAACTTCTGACTCTTTCAGCTGTTAGACTGAATGGCAAAATACAGATACAGCTAAAAAATTGAAGTAGTAGTGCAAGGGACCTGTTAAAAGGAGTGGTACCCAGAATGCAGGTGTGAGTGAAAACCCCACTATGGTTAGTGTGATTGGCATAGTGTAATTCGCCCCACTGCAGGTTGTTACAGTTAAGGATGCCCAGTTCTATGGTACACCAGCCCCCTCTAGCTGTGGGAATGTACTCTGTGTACCGTCAGCTCAGAGGCAAGTGCCTTAGGTGCTCCAAAAACCCAGCTCCTCACCACCCTCTATGGGTTCCTATACCAATTCACATCCTGAGTAACAGATGATTACTTATTTGGATTTCCAGTCACTGACAGCTCCTAACTCATCCCCTAGCAGCAGTCCATGACTGGGTATAAAGGTAGGGCTTACCGGGGTCCCCTCCACCTGCTTGCAGCCCCTGTGCTGTATCCTTTTCTTGCCACTACTACTGGTCTTTTCCAGCAATTGGCCACTCACCTGCCTGTCTGTTAGCTTTTTATTCCCAGCTTTCAGGCTGCCTGCTAACGGTCCTCCTTTCTTCTGACAGCTCACAGCCTTCAGCTACTTCTGTTCATGCCTCTGGCACTTTTCTGAGCCCAGTCCCCAGGACCCTGACCTCAGGACAGTACGTCATTTTCCTATGCTCTGGGTGTTATGGAGTCCCCTACTGTCTGGGTGTGGAACTGGATAATAGTGCCTTCACAGGCTAGGCCTTTTCCCTCCATTTCCACCAGGGGGCAGGGCAGGTACCCAGTAAAGAGCCAGGACAGTCTCATAGACTCTAAGGTCAGAAGGGACCAATATGATCATCTAGTCTGACCTCCTGCGCATCCACTCCTGTAATAGACCCGTAACCTATGACTGAGTTATTAAAATCCTCAAATCATGGTTTAAAGACTTTAAGGTACAGAGAATCCACTAGCAAGTGAGCCATGCTCCATGCTGCAGAGGAAGGCGAAAAACCCACAGAGCCTTTGCCAGTCTGACGTGGGGGAAAATTCCTTCCCAACCCCAAATATGGCAATCAGTTAAACCCTGAGCGTTGGGCAAGACTCACCAGTCAGACACCCAAGAAAGAATTCTCTGTAATAACTCAGAACTCACCCCATCTAACATCCCTTCACAGGCCATTGGCATATCTACCACCAGCAGTCAAAGACCAGTCAATTGCCAAACCAGGCTGTCCCATCATACCATCCCCTCCATAAATTTATCAAGCTCAGTTTTGAAGCCAGCTTTAGTTTTTCCTCTACTGCTCCCCTTAGAAGTCTATTCCAGAAATTCACTCCTCTGATGGTTAGAAACCTGCATCTAATTTCAAGTCTAAACTTCCTGATGGCCAGTTATATCCATTAGTTCTTGTGTCCACATGGGTGCTGAACTTAAATAATTCCTCTCCCTCCCTGGTATTTATCCCTTGGATGTATTTGTAGAGAGCAATCATATTTCCCCACAACCTTCTTTTGGTTAGGCTAAACAAGCTAAGCTCTTTGAGTCTCTCTGTTAAGGCAGGTTTTCCATTCTGTGGATCCCCTAGTAGCTCTTCTCCACACCTGTTCCAGTTTGAATTAATCTTTCTTAAACATGGGGGACCAGAACTGCACACAATATACTAACACCTCTCTATCTCTACTGGAAATACCTCGTCTGATGCATCCATGGAGAGCATTAGCTTTTCTCACAGCCAAATCACATTGCCGGCTCATAGTCATCCTTGATCAACCAATATGCCCAGGTCTTTCTCCTCCTCTGTCACTTCCAACTGATATGTCCCCAGCTTATAGCAGAAATTCTTGTTATTAGTCCCTAAATGCATGACCTTGCACTTTCCACTGTTAAATTTCATCCTATTTCTATTACTCCACTTTACAAGGTCATTACAAGAGATTATGAGATAATGACTATCCTCCTGTCAGTAGTATGGTATGTATTGAGGTAGTATACATGGTATATAATGAAACTAAATTACCTCTGTTAAACATTTATGTTGTTTTGATGCCATGATCCATTGTATTTTACTGGATTATCTAAGTATCTATTTTGAATTTTTTGGACATTTGTTGAGTTGGTTAGCTTTTTGTCTATTTTGTTACTTTAAGCAACTGAAGATTTATCCAATTGCAATTACACACAATTTTCCTCAAGGAATAATTTTTTCCCTCTGTCCATTTAATATAATCAACGTATCTGATATGATTGTCCACTATTGACATTTGCAATGGAACCTTCTATTCAGATTTAGACTGATACCTTTCCCTTCACATGGATAACCAAAGAACTATGAGATGCAGATGAACTATCAGCTGTGTCTAGCATCAAATAGATGATCTAAAAGTAAGATTCTATAACTCAGATTTGTGTTTCCTGAGCTATTCAATACCCTTGTATGATGAGGTGTACCAAGCATTTGCTACCCACTGCCAGAGGCCCCACCACCTTGGCACACCCTACCATATGATGGTATCCTGTTGGAAGGGAAGATCAGTGACTTTAGGACTCCAGGGGTTGCCTACAAAGGCCTCCCATAACATGCTGCAGGCAGAACCAGCAAGAGCACTCCTAGAAGTGCCAGGAGTTCAGCAAGCCAGATAAAAATGGCTGACTGCTTTACTCGGGGCTAGTTCAGGGAGAATCCAGGACAAGGAAGGAAGGTTTTCCCCACCCTGCCCCACAGAACCTGGCCAAGTCAGAGTCTCAACCTTGACAACACTGGCGTTGGATGTCTAGGAAGGACTAGTGTTTATATTTTGGACTTTAAAGCCCAGGTGGCTATACTGAGTTAAGATTGTATTTGTCTGCTTTTAACCTTGGAAGGGGAGTGGACTGACAGCTGAGCTGAATGGAGAACTAAGCCATGCAAGCAGAAGAGCACTGTAGAACCAGGCCAAAAGGGGCAATAAGGGCAAGAGAGGCAGAGTCCTTGCAATGATGTGTCCTGACACAAGGGGGTGCTCTGGTGGGGAGTGCACACTCTAAGAGCTCGTTTTGATTCTTTGTTTCTGCTTGTAGCCATTATTATGTAGCATGAGCTGAGATTGCATTACTATTAGCAGATGGCTATGTAGTAGATTTATTTTTAACACTTGAAATAGGACAATCTCTTGGCTCTCTGTCTTGATGCTTAATTGAAATTCATCTGGGATTACTAGCAATAGTCTTTCTTTAATCCAGAAAAGACTGAATTGCTGCTGTTCAATACAAGGCATTTTGTGTTGAAAATTGTTTTGGACCTGCCCTGTGGTTAAGAGGACTAGATTTGGGGTTTCAAATTTTGACACCAACCTTGATGTTGGACTTCTGATTTGATATCCTAAAAAACTTGACTTTAAATTAGTCTAATAGTTCAAGAATATAGCCAGAAGATATTCACTTTTTACAGTAGATTTTATTGCAGATACAGAAATTTGATTATTCCATTGCTCATGTGTGCATTCTGAAAGTAGTAAGCCACCATTTTTTATGGCATCTTCTAAAGATAACACAGCTATACTTTTCACATGACCAAATGTTTCTGACTATAATAAATACTACGGTGATTGGAGCTATAATAGACAGATGTTAAAAATATGGCCATGATATGTTACAATTTCACATGTTCTATGAGAGTCTCTTTTTTTTATAAGACCTCAGTGTTATTCAGTAGGATGTATCTCACATGGAAGAATATCTCTGAATAGGTGAATCTTTAAAGCATCAGGACTGTACCAGTTGCTTCATTGCATCCCCATAGAAGAGCTAGTTGATGTTATTACTTTTCTCGCAGTATAGTATAGACAAAGCCATTCATGACCATAAATTTATTAATCTGAGCTTGATATAGTACACGATATAACACCAAGTCATTAAGATCTGGAGGCAGCCATTGTCACCATGTCTCAGTGGATCAGATGAGAAAGTCACATGCTCTTACATGGCTTGCTGACTCACAGGGACAACCATTGGCCGTATCCATGCTAAGGCATCCACAGGAATGGTTGCTGCTCAGGATGAGTTTTCTTCTGTGGCCTATTGTGAGAGTTAAGTATCTTTAATAGGCCATCAAGTTTAAATAGTCCATTCACAATGGCTGGCTAGACTGGATGAAAAGTAGCTTGTGGGTGTTAACCTAGGGGCAAACAAATTTGAAATATAGTCAATATTAATAACTTCAGATACAGTGATCATACATGAATTTAAACATGATAATCTTATTTAGCAAATCAACTTTTCTATTGACACCTTCAGTGACATACTTTGTACAAGATTAGTTGCAGTTGTATCAAAGTAGCACTATCAATGATGTAAATGGTCATATTTCAATCATACAGCATCACAGTCTCCTTTTAGGCCCAGTAAAACTCTTACTGACTTCACTCCAGGACTCAAGCAAGTGGATAACTTTATTCATATGCATTGTCCCATCAACCATGCAGGACCAGGGATCTGGTCCTGAAAGGACTAAAGCCCACTGAAGCTTAATGGGCTTTCAATCAGGCCACAAGTCTAGACTCAAATGAGATGCTGATTGGACATTTTGAATTCAACACTAGTTATGTGAATTTCTCTCTATCAGAATCTCAGGAAAAGTCTCTCTAGTTGTGCATAAATTTTCTTTTTAATTTAGAGTCAGATCATCCACTCGTACGAACCAGCAAAGCTCCAATTGGCCCACAGTTGATAGTAGGGCTATCAATTAATCACAGTTAACTCAAGCAATTAACGAAAAACAAATTAACTAGATTTAAAAAATTTGTCTCAATTAATCACTTTTAATTGTACGGTTAAACAATAGAATACCAATTTAAATGGATTACAAATATTTTTGGAAGTTTTTCCTACATTTTCAAATATATTGATTTCATTTATGAAACCCAATAGAAAGTGTTCAGTGCTCTCCTTATATTATCATTTTTAATAAGTATTTATACTGTAAAAAGATTTTAATTCACCTCATACAATAACTGTAGTGCAATCTCTTCATCATGCAAGTGCAAGTTACAAATGTATAATTGTTTTTTTACATAACCACTCAAAAGCAAAATGATTTAAAACTTTGGCGCTTATAAGTCCACTCATTCCTACTTCTTGTTGAGCCAATCACTAAAACAAACATGTTTGTTTGCAGTTACGGGAGATAATGCTGCCCACTTCCTATTTACAATGTCATCTGAAAGCGAGAACAGGTATTCGCATGGCACTGTTATAGCTGGTGTTACAAGGTCTTTATATGCCAGGTAAACATTTGTATGCCCCTTCATGCTTCGATTTGTAAATTGCGCTGTCTTTTTAAAATCTTCTTTACAGTGTAAATATTTGTAATCAAAAATAATAATTAGAGCTTTCAATTCATAGATGTTACACATGCGATTAACTCAAAACAAATTAACATCTTTTTTAACAAGCATTAAATGCATATCAGGGCACCTTGGTCAAGGGGCACCTCTGAGGACAGGGCTGCCTCTCCCCCAGCCACCCTGATCCACTGCTCTCCCTCCTCTCCCATAGAGCCCTCACCCTGGCCAATCTGCTTTGGACCGGGAGCATGCCTTCTGTCTGCTGCACAGAGCAGGGGTACTCAGGCTGGGGTGTACCCGTCCCCCTATCTGTGTACCTGGTCATCACCAAGCTGGGGTCAGGAAACTGGGGGAGTCTGTCTACTGTTGCTGCTGGCTCAGAAATGAGTGCTGCTGACAGCAGCTGTTGCTGGCTGAAAAAGCATTCAGGCTACTTGAGTGCTCTGCTAAAAGAGACAGTGATCCCTCAACACACACACTTCCCCCCCAACACAAAAAATATTTAAATAAATGGTATTCTATTATTGTTTAACAGTGCTGTTAAAACTGCAATTATTTATGACTATTATTTTAATCTCATGATTAATCACGATTAATTCTTTTAATAATTTGACAGCCCTGGTTTATAGCTAAGTTATACTGAATTCTATTTTATTACCTTGGTATATTTAAATATAAATCATGTACATTTCTCTGTATTTTATTTTTTGTGCAATATGTTCCACTGTAAGACTAGCAGAAAAAATTACACAGAATAAAAAATCAAAAGAAAGAATGAATATTAACAAAAATATACCAAACGTAGCTGAATTTTCCAGTGAGATTTTTTTATATTATTGCTTATTATTACCATAGCTTCAGAGTCCTGTTTAAGAACCAGGACCCCATTGTGCCAGGTGCTGTACAAACACAGAATAAATAGACAGCCTCAGTCCCAAAACCTCATATATCCTACTTATCCTACTTTGAAGCTACATAAAAGACCAGGAGGTCCCTTAGTTCTTGTTTGTATTTTCTACACATCTTTTTAATACTACTTGTTAAAAAAGGAAAAGCTATTTTCAAATAGTATTGAGGGGTTTACTTATATTCTAAGGATGGGATTTTCAAAACCATTTGGTGGTGGCCTATATCTGCACCTACTGAAATCAGGGGTTCCTACAAAAATTGTGGCTTTATTTAGTACAATTCTGCAGAATTTTTTGATAAATGATGCCTCCCATACATAACGGACTTTAGATGATCCATAATATTGTGCCATATTCTTTGCAGAATTTTTGTCTTTAGTCTCCTTCACATCTACGTGATTCTTTTATGCAGGAGTTATGCATGAATTGAAAGTGGCATCTAGTTATTGCTTTACCATGCTGATACTGAATGTGGATCAAAAGACAAATTTGATTATACTGTCATGACTAGTCCTACCGTCTTTATGCTAAGACTGGCATGAAGTAGGCCTATGCATCCTTAAATGGTGTATCTGGGCCGAGAAAAAGATGACTACTGACTTCACAAAATCTGCAGAGTACTGATGTCAGCTACAGTACTAAGTGACAAGCCTGTTCACTGTAACTAATGTGGCTATGATTAGCCCTTTTTCATGATGTGTCACTGGGCATCTAAGTTGCATGGTATTGTTTCTCTCCACTCATTGGAAGACTGAAACTTTTGTAAAAAGGATAATGAACGATAAATGGAAAGAAAACAGTAAGAAAACGGCAGTGAAAACTTTTGTTCATGCATGAATAAGGATTATTGGTATGTACATGTAGGAAGGTGCAGTCGCCTTCCTCAGAGCCTGGGTCCAAGGAAGGGCCGCAAAGATCAGCCTTGACCGAACGGCAGGTTACAGTACACGTCTGCTTCCCTTATCATTCATTGAGACAGTGGCTTTTTTAATATTTGCAAGAAAAAAGTGCACAAAATGAATATGGCTGAAAAATTGTGGAATAAATCGAAATACCAAAACAAACAATTGGATTTTACTAACATTTTTATGAATTACTTTTCCAATTTTAGACCAGCTTTACTCCAAAACAAAATGAGCTGCTGCATTATTTCTATAATAGTTCTCTCACTGACATGATCTCTAATCCTTTCCAAATTACTCGTATAGACCAGTTTTTCAGTCCCGGCCTACACATTTTGTGGAAGTACCTGACAGCATATAAAGCACTGGACACTAACCCATTTTGTATGCATACTGTTATTTAGTTATGCCGGCTGGTCAGGTGGGTGCTCATTCACACTCTCCAGGCACAAATGTGAGCCTAGCAAAGAAAGAAAGGTGCTTTTGCTTTCAAAATCCTCTGCATGTGTAAGAATGAGTGTGCAAAAACAGCATCTTTCTGAATCTCTAGACCAATAAATAATTCTCTGTCAACTTAAAATATCACATCACTGAAGACACTAACTCTGAGTGTAATGAATGCAGGCACAGTAGAATCTTGATGTGGGGTAAAATAGGTAGACCTCAGGCTACAACCATTCTGTGCTGAAGCATTTATTTCACACCAAAAAAGAAAATAAGAAAATTCAAATCATGCAAAATAGAAAATATATTTAAAATCCATCCACAATATTTTAGCATAAATATCCATCGGCAAAGGAAAAATCATCTGAGGAATATCTCCTTCTAAGCAAACCCCCAGGAAGGGAAAGTAACTGTAGGGAATGTCTGTGTATAACGTTTATGACCCCTGGCCCTTCTGTCTTGGAAATGCTTTTGAGGAAAACCTCTTCAAACAAATCCCTGCAAGGAAAATATTTCAGAGGAGGGAGAGGAGAGGCTTTCTCAAGGAAGCCTCCCATAAGTGAATCCCTGATAGTTTTGGGAGTGAGGCTTTTATAACCGCAGGCAGAATCCAAACAACCCCCAGATGAACTAAGGACTTGCTTACATGATGTGAGAATGTACACCAGTGGGAGGTGGATTCTAAAGTGCACCAAAATGATGCACACAAACTGGCCTGTGAAGACCCTGCTGACATGAGTTAAAAATTCCCCAGTAGGTGTTAATGTAGTACTGTTAACACACATTAAGGAACTTTGAATGCACATCAGCAGGTTCTACACGGACCAGTTAGTGCACAACATGTTGGTGCACTTTAGAATTTACACCCTGAGACATTCCCTTCTGCAATCTGGACTGCTATATTGCTGTGTCACCCCAACTCCCGGGACGCATCTCACACTGCTTTGCTGAGTGAACTCCCACTGCTGGGCAGCTCACATAGCCACCAGCAACTAATTTGCCCTCCTGACTCAGTGAGTGAGTGCCTCTAGCCGGCCACTCATAAGATTATGCAATGGTATGACCCCCAGTCAATATCCCCAGTCCCAGATGCAACTCGAGGAACTATCATCTTCCAATGTTCAGCGCTGCCCACTGCTCACTGCAAGCTCACTGATTCGTCAGTTTATCAAAGAAATTGATATGCACCAGTCTTGTTACTTCAAATGGAATCTCTACACATCTTAAACCACATGCACTGCTTTAGATAAAATAAATTTATTAAGTACAGAAAGATTTTAAGTGATCACAAGTCAGAGGAAAGCAGGTCAGATTTGATCAAAGGGAAATAAAAGGCAAATCACATTCTAAACTAGGCTTAACACTTTCAGCAACCTTACAGTCTTATATATTTCTCACCACAGGCTGGCTGGTTGGCCCCCTGTGGTCATCGCTTCGGTTGCTTGATTTTGTTTGTAGATGGGAGTGGCGGAGCGGGGGGAGGAGAGAGTGTGAAATTGCAGAATGTCTCCCCTTTTCAACATGTCCCTTCACCTCCTTCTGGGGCCTTACCCCACTCTTCCAGGGTCATGTGACAAAGTTTTCCTGTACAGCTTCCTCCACTTCAGACGGTGAGTATCCTTTATTGATGCTTAGGCTAGTCCATTGTTCCTGGAAGAGCTGGTTTGTTTTATGCATGCCTTAGTGAGGCATGAACTACCTCTTTGCTCTTGGAGAGTTTTGCCTGGATCTGTCTCAAGCCATGAGACACATAGTTGAGAATATTATTTAGCTTAGCCTCATAGGCATACATATGACATTGCAACAAACATATCACTATAACAATAAGGTTCATTATGTCATGAGTATTACAAAAACACGTTACATGACATACTTCGCATTAAACAATACACAACTACACTATAAGCGTGTACATGGCAATGCAGTATGTCACACACCCCACATGGCATGGACAGCTCCAAGTCACCTTGTTACTCCATTCCAGTGAGGCCTAGCAGAATATAATCCTGTATACTTCTGGGTCCAACTGCTCTTTCCCTTCCCCTGATTCATAAGGGATTCTTTGGCCTAGAATCCCAGCTACTGCCTCTGAAGATTGCAATTATGCAAACTTGGGCATTTCTTTCAAACTGTAAATATGTATGTTATTTTAAGTATTTTTTGTCACATTCTCTAAAACAGGAGTTTGTACTGGAAAGGCTAGCAAAACATTACAATAGTGAGTGCTGCTGCTATATTATGCAAAGGCTTTCCTATAAATGGAAATCCCAAAATAAACTGTTTTCTTCTCAGATTAAAATTTCCTTTCATTTGGGTACTTTACATAAAGAAGTGGCTACCTGGGGATATACTTTGTAATTAGAAGCTATATAATTTTTGTGTGGTTGCTGTTTCTTGATATATCAAATGAACTGAAATCAGATGAAAGAAGTTTACATCCTCCAATAACTAAGAGACAGAAAACCCCTTCCAAGTTTGTCATTTAAGTCCCAACTGTGCTGTTGCCTTTAACTGTGAAGACAGCACATTTTGTAGATTAAACCAATAAACCAGCAAACATAAAAGAAACAAATCTCATAATTGTGGATTTCAATTAAAGAAAGGAGGATCAAAGCAAACATTCTGCTTGGAATTGCACAGCTGCTATTGACACAAAATGAGAAGAAACTTCTCCAGCCAGCCATAATTTTGCAGAGGGGGAGAAAAGCCCAAAGCCTGCAGTAGGACAGATTGTCTATGCTCCTCACGTCCCAATCAGTAATACAGAAATATTGAGTAATAAATTCCCTGCCTTTCCTGATCTGTAAAAGCTCCCACCATCTGTGGAAGACAATTTATAACAGCCTTAGTATTAAGATTTAGTAAGCAGATAATCACAAGCATTGTGTCGAGCAGTGGCTATGTTTTGGAAAAAAAAGCATAAAGCAAAACAATTAGTAACTCCAAGACCCCTGTACTGCAAAATTATTGAGCAACCAAAACAAATGCTTTTGACTGCAGAGGGGGCTTATTTCTTCTCCCTTCAGCCAGAGAGGAATTCTGGAGATGGAACACAATTCAGCTACATCTGTGAGCTGTGTATGTAGGCCTCATCCTAATGTGCTGAATTATTATTGATGGCTGAGGCAGTTCTGCTCTGCTGGTGAACCAATAATGTCAAGGCACTACCTGCAAGATTAATTATAGGAGAGAATGGGCTATGGTTTCCAGGGACCAAGGCATTAATAGAGACTGAGCATTAATTTCAAGGGATTCAACAGACAGCCGAACAAATTCCTCAGACAATGTTATACATGCTAAATCCTGGCACTTACCTCTTAACAGCACTGAAAAGTTTAGGACAATTGTGTTTAACTGGGAGATACAAAGCATTATAAAATAAAAAAAAAAATAGACAAGCCAATACACAAGTTATAAAAATAACCTAGGCTAGATAAATATGTGCAAGCATATTACTGTCTGCAATACATAGAAGGGAAAGGTGACAATAACTATTCCCTTTAGCACTAGTAGAAAAATAAGTCTTATTTCTTGGTAACTAATTATGCCTGTATTAAAAAAAAAATCTGATACAATTCTAAACATGGTGTTATGGGTTGGATCAGAAAGCAGGCAAGATTTTTTAGTAATTTTGCAAGACTATTTCTCTTGTATTGCTTCAGTAGAAATACATACTTCATAAAGCCTTTTAGCTATATAGGATATGCAGTGAATGATACTGCAGCCATAGCAACAGTAACATAATTTTTCAGGTGATACCAAGGTACATGCTACAAAATGTAGGCAACATAACTCTCGCTCTGCCCTCTCCCTAAAATATAACTGTAGAAACATGTTGGCATGTTGCATACTGTTTACCACAAAGTAATAATGCTGTGTTCCATGCAATATCAAAATTATCAAGGTCCTGAGATACTAAGCACTCAAAAAAGTCATGCGATACAGAGTTACAGTTGAAAGAATAATTGCAACTCTTCACTTGTGTTTTTGCCTTAGAACAAGGCCTGTCCTATCCAATTTGTTATTTCTAGCAGCTAGGATTTTCAAAGACGCCTCAGGTATTTTGACACCCAACCTCAATTTGTGTCCAAATCCCTGAGGTTCATCGGAAAATCTCAGCCTACTTGTGCAATACATTTGATAAACTTGAGAATTTGAGCCAAATATTGAAATAATCTCAACATTAATTTAAGACAGAGATTTAGATGGTCCAGCATTCAAAACCACAGTCAGATAGAACAGATATGAAATATATAAAAAAGAGCTTCACCTCACTGATTTTGCAGTTTCATAGCTATAAAATGCAGCACTGATTTTCTTCAAACTTGGCCTGTTCTTAACTTTTATCTGAGATCTATTAATGATAAAAATATTGCATTATATATTATATGTTCTGGGAACTGACAAATAATTTATATTGATATAAAGATTATATTTTCAGGTGTATGTACACATAGTAGGGAAAGTACTAAGGAAATGCAGTTAAGCTGTATTCCTATACAGTTATCTTTTCCTCCTGAACTACATTTTCTTAGCTTTTGAGTACTTGCTTTCACAGTCTCAGCATGTCATTGCCAGTTCTTGCATGGACTATACAGACAAGGATAGATGAATCTGATGAAGCTCAGGCTTTGCAAATCTCTCAAATTATTTATGGGCTTTGCACACCTAATCTGAGAGCAGAAGCAGAGCGGGCCACACGGCAACAATTAATTTCACAATTTTTGAGGTTTCAATATTTTGATTGGTTTCATGTTTGAATGAAAAACCAAATCTTTTCAATGTTTTAGCAAAACAGAATTGTGTTGAAGTGTCCCTTTTAAGCTTGAAAAAGTCAAGTGTTTTATTTGGGCCTCTAATTCTGGTCAGTAATGATCAGAAAGTCCATTCTTGACCTCAGAAACTTTCCAGTCAAAGAACCCTTAGTCAAAATCAGTGCCTCTGTGAAGCGTTTCACCTTTGAGAAAACATCATATTTCAACAATACATTTAACTGAAAATGTCCAAACCAGTCCCAGTCACAGATCAGTTTTCTCCACTATAAATTAAACACATTTTATTCTACAGTGATTCTGTTTTGTTGTTGTTTTACAAACAAACAAAACAAAAATACCAAAGGGCTACAGTGAGCCTTTGATCAGTGTCCAATTCCTGTCTATGGAACAGCGTATAGCTTCCCTGCCTCAGGGGGAGGCTTTGGAAGGAATTATAACTCAGAGACCATTGAACTTCAGGGGGTTGAAATCTGGATCAAGGCCAGGTTTTAAATTTTGCATCTTGCTCCCATTTCTGTTTTATGCTGATTTTGAGCTAAGCTGCTCATCTATCATACATAATAATCAGCTTCTTATTATGTATCATAAACTAAACTATTCCTAAAGTGTAAGCAGAATGGCTGGCAGCACAATGTGTGTTACTGTGTTTGATACGATTCTGAAGAAAGGCTCTGCAGAAGTGATTAATTACTTGAAAATGTCACATTTTCCACCATTTATGAGTAAAAAGAAATGCCGTGGGTATCTGTCTCATTATCTGGCATTACACTGTGGAAATATAAAAAAACATGATGTAACTTGATGTTATGTGACAGCACCAGGCTTCTCAAAAGTCTCTTTGATCTCATATCAAAAGTATTCCTTGCCACTCCTCAACCTGGCTTTGCCCTTTGGTGTTGGGGTTTCAACACAAAATCATGCTAAATCTTAGCGGCTGAGCTTGATAACTAATTTTATTCCAGGCCTAAAACACTTATACTTTTAGAAATCTTTTTTATTATTCTTTTTAGAAGCTGAATTTTAATTTTGTGCAGAAGTTTGAAAGGCATTAAGACTGGGGCAAATTATGTGAAGAGAGCAGTTAGACCTTCAGTAGAAGGCCCCATGTAAATCCTACGATAGTGTGTACAGTCTTAAAGAAATTAGACCATTTGAACTGTTCTTATTCAGCTTCATCAAATGACATTAGAATAGTAAGTTTGACTCAAACGATACAATGTCAAGTCATCATAGAATAACTTGCATTGAAACATCATCACATTTTAACAAGAGACAGACCTGCACCAGACTCCCAGAAATTTGGATGTCAATTTTGAAATCAGAGCCCTGTCTCTTTTCTGACACCACCTCAGAAGACCCTCTTCTTTAAAAGCTTATTTCCAGCAAATATGTGACAATAGAGGGCAAGCTGAATAACAGCATCAAACGCTTGGTCATCAGAAACCCATACCCAAAATGCAAAAAGAAGGCAGCCTCCTACCCCTCTTGGAGCATGTGTACTTGTCATGACTTGATGGCTTTTATTTTGCAACAGGTTCAGAACTATGTAGAAAGATTGGACATACACAAGTCCATGGGGCCAGATACAATGCGTCGGAGGGTGCTGAGATAGTTGGCTGATGTGATTTCAGAACCATTGGGTATTATCTTTGAAAGCTCGTGGCGGCTGGAGGAGGTCCCTGATGGTTTGAAAAAGGCAAATATGGTGCTCATCTTCAAGATAGGGAAGAAAGAGGATCCAGGGAACTACAGACCGGTCAATCTCACCTCAATCCCTGGAAAAATCATAGAGCAGGTCCTGAAGGAATCCATTTTAAGGCACTTGGAAGAGGGGAAGGTGATCAGGAACAGTCAACATGGATTCACCAAGGGCAATTCATGCCTGACCAACCTGATTGCCTTCTGTGAAGAAGTGACTGGCACTGTGGATGTGGGGAAAGCAGTGAATGTGATATACCTTGTCTTTAGCAAAGCTTTTGATACAGTCTGCCACAGTATTCTTATCAGCAAGTTAAAGAAGTGTGAGTTGGATGAATGGACTATAAAATGGATAAAGAACTGGCTAGATCATTGGGCTCAATGATCATTGGGATCAATGGCTCCATGTCTAGCTGGCAGCCGGTCACAAGCGGAGTGCCCCAGGGGTCGGTCCTGGGGCCAGTTTTGTTCAACATCTTCATTAATGCTCTGGAGGATGGGGTAGATTGCACACTCAGCAAGTTTGCAGATGACACTAAGCTAGGGGGAGTGGTAGATACCCTGGAAGGTAGGGATAGGATACATAGTGACCTAGACAAATTGGAGGATTGAGCTGAAAGAAATCTGATGAGGTTCAACAAGGGCGAATGCAGAGTCATGCACTTAGGATGGAAGAATCCCATTCACAGCCTCAGACTGGGGACCGACAGGCTAGGCAGCAGTTCTGCAGAAAAGACCTGGGGGTTACAGTGGATAAGAAGCTGGATATGAGTCAGCAGTGTGTGCCCTGGTTGCCAAGAAGGCTAACGGCATATTGGGCTGCATAGTAGGATCATTGCCAGCAGATCGCAGGAAGTGATTATTCCCCTCTATTTGGCACTGGTGAGGCCTCATTTGGAGTATTGTGTCCAGTTTTGGGCCCCCCACTACAAAAAGGATGTGGGCAAGTTGGAGTGAGTCCAGTGGAGGGCAACAAAAATGATTAGGGGGCTGGAGCACATGACTTGTCAGGAGATGCTAAGGGAACTAGGCTTGTTTAGTCTGCAGAAGAGAAGAATGATTTGATAGCAGCCTTTAACTACCTGAAAGGGGTTCCAGGGACAATGGAGCTAGCCTGTTCTCAGTGGTAGTAGATGATAGAACAAGGAGCAATGGTTTCAAGTTGCAGTGGGGGAGGTCTAGGTTGGATATTAGGAAAAGGTTTTTCACTAGGAGAGTGGTGAAGCACTGGAATGGGTTACCTAGGAAGGTGGTGGATTCTCCATCTTTTGAGGTTTTTAAACTACGACTTGACAAAGCCCTGACTGGGGTGATTTAGCTGAAGTAAGTCCTGCTTTGAGCAGGGGGATGGATTAGATGACTTCCTGAGGTCCCTTCCAAGTCTAATCTTTTATGATTCTATGATCACATGGTGACAGCATGTTATTAATATGATCCTGTTTGGTGCTTCACTCCTCCAGAATTCAAAATTAGACACACACACACCAACTCAATCCAGAATGCAAATCCCTCTTGGTTCATATATGCAGCAATGTGGAATGCTGGAATACTCAACCCCATCTTGTCCCCCCCATCCGCAAGCATGAAAGTAGGGAAGTGTGAAAACATGCAGACAATAGCATTATCTGAACACTAGCAAACAAGAAATTAACTCACAGCAGGTGACAATTATGGTGACCTAGTAGGGCAAGTGGCTCAGATCTGAATCTGGGAGCTCTATAAAATAGTTCTGTGGGAATCAGAAGGGAAGAGAATCTCTGCACTGAGTAGCTAAAGAGCTAGCTAGAACTAGTTTTCTTCCTCTTTTATGTTTTTGTAAAAATCATGTTTTTACAACTGATAAATCCTTAAACCTTCAAATCTAGCCTTTGGAAAAATATTCTCTTGTAAAGTCTTTAGAAATGTAATATGCTATTCTTCTTCGTTACTAGTTTTAGGGAATCTCCAGGTAATCTTTAAACAGAAAGTATTACCATGAGAACTTGTAGGCTCAAGTCCTTCAGAGAACCATACAGTTGGACCACTGCAACTACAGAGAACCATACTGACTTCGGTGGAGCTCCACCCACATGACTCTCAGTGCAGAGTCAAGACCAGAGTATGAAAATAAATAATACTTTCCCAGGAAACTCTGACTCAGCTGAGCAGAGAAAGAAGAGGTGTATTTGAAATAGAGGGTAAAATACAGTGTGAGAAGGCATTCATTGTATGTACATCAGCATGTGATGCTACACAGAGGTACCAAACTGGGATATCTATATTTACTGATGTCTTGCAGGACAACTGACTACATGGGGGGGGAGCGGTCCCAGAACCCAGCCTCCAGCCTGAGCCTGAATGTCTGCATCTCAATTAAAACCCTGTAGCCCGAGCACTGCGAGCCTGAGTCATCTGACATGGGTCAGCTGTGGGTGTTTATGCAGTGTAGTCATATCCTGAGAGGCCTGTTGTGTGAATTTAGATGAAATAAATGGGCCAAAGGTGTTAGCATAATTCAGTCACTGTCTAACATTAAACAGTGTTAAACAAGTTTTGGAATTGGATATACAGAGACCTCATCCTGCTTAGCACCATGGCAAACATACCATTAAAATTCTTTAACCATATTAAAGATACAGAAAAGAAGGACAGTTAAAGCATTTGAAATGTATACTATTACCTAAGGCTTTCATTTTAACAACATTTTTTGTTCCCTTTCCCTTGAGCTAGAGAGAGGATTTTAGAAGGTATCTTCCCTTTCCTTTGTTTGAGAGTCTCTTAGATGGTATCAAATATGGTAATAACTGTCCTTTCGGGGAAATGAGGAGAAGTTAATTGAGATGGGCTGGAGCTGTTTCTGTTTTTGAAGTTTGATCCCATTTCATCCCAGTCAGTGTTTGGGATTCAGCTGGAGCTGGTGGGGGTGATGATATCACCTGGATCCCTTTCTCTTTAGCTTCGTGTGCTCAGGATATCTCTCAGGATCAAGTCCTGAGGGCCCAGAGTATGGATGGGTGTGGCAGCCAGGATAGGGAAGCTCTTTCCAGTAGCCTCCCTCTGCTGCCCTCTATTTTCTCCCTAAAATCTTTCTTTAAGAACTCAAAAATGGAGTGATGGATGGAATAGCCCACCCCCTCATTATTTTGTCCACCAGTTAGGCACAACAATTTTGGTTCATTAATTTCTGGCTCCACATCTGTTTTTACCAAACATAATTTCAGCATAGTCCTTGAACTATATCAGTAAGATCTTTTGATTAGAATAATTCAATCTGCCTCCTTTTGTATCTTTTCTCATCATCTATTGGTGTTACAGGTATAAAAAGTGTATCACTTTTATATTTTCATCTATACATCTTCTTTGTTTCGGCATTGATACTTAAACAATCTCTGCCTCTTGCATTGCATTGAGTAGCTCTTGAATTCATGGTTTAAAAGTGAGCCCTATTTTTACTGAACATTAACTTAGTGAAGTATAGCCCATTAAGTTATTTGAACACCATGATGAACGCATTCAGATTTTCTGTGCACAAAGTCGATTTCTGGCAAGAGTTGTGGTAGGAATTTATAGCACAAAAAGGATTAACAGAACAAAATAGCTTTTAATCTCTATCCTCTCTTCCTTCCTTCAGGGAATAAATGAAATCCTGCCATCCTCTGACACACAAACTATTATACTATGGTGCAGATTCTGAGTGGGTTATTCAGCACTTTTATAATTGGTACTAAGAACCAGATATGTCTCTTGTGTGTACTGAGCAACTAACAACCAACCTATTACATCCTCTGTTTTTTGTGTGCCAGTTCTAAATACAGAGATTTAATAGAGAGTCCCTCGAGTGATTCAGCAGCCATGTACATATATGCACAACTTAGTATTCTTGGCAAATGAGGTAAAATTTTATGCAACACTGCTTACATCTAACTGCTGTTGTGTTAAGCAGTCAGTTGCTACATTTTTAACAAAAGGAAGAATAGTCTTCTGGTAAAAGTATCTACCTTTGACACAGAAGTTTTGGATTCTATTCCTGGCTCTTCCCCAAGCTTTCTGACTAATGTAGAATTCAAAAGAAACTTTAGGAAGGAATCAAGGGTGTTGACGTAGACTCTGACACCTTATCATGGTAGACCACCATTTGTAGTGAGTCTTCCATCAAGGTTCTAAGCTCTCCTAACTCTCCTGGCCAATGTAATGGCTGTGAGGAATGAGATATTGATGGGCAAATGAAGGAAAGAAATAATTGTCCATAGGTTCAAAGGGGGTGGGGTTTCTTAGTACATTAAGGACTATGTTGAGGTCCCATGGTAGAGTTGGTTTTTTGACAGGAGGGAAGAGGTTGAGCCATTAGTTATTATCTCTGAGAACTTGTGGAGGATAGAGATCCCAGAGGAGTGGAAAAGGGTAAATATAGTACCTATCTATAAAAAAACAGAAATAGGAACAACTCAAGGAATTATAGACCAGTCCGCTGAACTTTGGTACCCAGAAAGATAATGGAGCAAAGAATCAAACAATCAATCTATAAACACCTAGAAGAAAATAAGGTGATGAGTAACAAGGCAACATAGATCTGTCCTAGGTCTGGTTATATTAAATATCTTCATAAATGATTTGGATAATGGCATGGAGAGTACACCTATAAAGTTTGCAAATTACTCCAAGCTAGGAGGGATTGCAAGCACTATGGAGGTGGGATTAGAATTCAAAATAGTCTTTACAAATTGGAGAAATTCTCTGAAATAAATAGAATGAAATTCAATGAGGACAAATGCAAAGTACTACATTAAGGAAGGAATAATCAGTTGCACAAATACAAAATGGGAAATAACTGGCTAGGAAGGAGTACTACAGAAAATGATCTGGGGGTTACAGTGGATCACAAACTAAATCTGAGTCAACAATGTAATACTGTTGCAAAAAAAGTGAAAATAATTCTAGGTTTTACTAGTAAGAATGTTGCAAGCAAAATACCAGAAGTATTTCTTCCACTCCTTCTGCTTTATAAAGCCTCAGCTGGAATACTGTGTCCAGTTCTGGGCACCACAGTTTGGGAAGGGTATGGAAAAACTGGAGCAAGTCCAGAGGAGAGCATGAAAAATGACTGAGGACAGATCAGCTAACCGGTGTGTCACCCATAACAACTTAACAAGAGGAATTGCAATTGTAATCAAGATAATTCAGTTGTATGTGGGTATTAAAAAATGTTAATTAGGTTAGCAATTCCAACGCAGTCACTTTGTATTGATAAGACACAAAGAATAGTTGCTCCGTGTTTATTTTTTTGTGTGTTTACCTGCATCCTATTAGAAGTTTACCTATGTAACCAACTTAGTTTTAGATGCAAAATCTTTTTCATGTCTTAATCACCTTATATTTTGTATGTGACTGTGATCAGTTAACCTTAAGATAAAAGATATGAGATACTGCAGGAAACTAATAATATTATCTACACTGTCTTCAGCTTAACTATCTCTGTTGTAAGGATGTTATAATAGTTGTCTTATTGTTTAATTACCTGTGTATGCATAAAAGTTGAATGTTAACTTCAAAATGATGGGTCAGTGTGTGCTCAATAAAGAAGAATTGTCAGTCACATGCTGCACTCAAAACGTTTAATAGCCCACTTCAGTTATAAAAATGAAATTTTGAGCCTGATCCTTTCATCACTAATCTGTTGAATTTTGATCAGGGAAATGTTTAAGCCATGGGACTGAGATCTTCCAAGTAATTATTTGGAATGCCCTGGAAAATCTATGGAAAGACTTTAACAGCCTTTACATCTAAGTTGCATCTGGATTCTGACCTTTTGGAATAGACTCATAGACTCATAGACTCATAGGTCAGAAGGGACCAATATGATCATCTAGTCTGACCTCCCGCACAAGGCAGGCCACAAAACCCTACCCATACACATTTATAACAACCCCAAACCCATGACTGAGTTATTGAAATCCTCAAAAATGAGATTTGAAGACCTCAAGCTGCAGGGAATCCACCAGCAAGCGACCCATGCCCCATGCTGCAGAGGAAGGCGAAAAACCTCCATGGCCCCTGCCAATCCGCCCCGGAGGAAAATTCCTTCCCGACCCCAAATATGGCGATCAGCTAAACCCTGAGCATGTGGAATGATTCCAGAGAGTCTTTTACAAGCCAGCAGACTCATCCATCACTGCCACAAACCTGATATAAGGACCCTGCAAGCATTTGTAATGTAAAGAATCTTTTAACCATTCAATAACTCTCTTCTTTTCTTTTACTAATACATCTTAAGTTTGTTTACTAAGGTTTGGCTGACTGCATGATGCTTGGATAAGATCTGAGACATGAATTGACCTGAGGGAGAGTGTCTGATCCTTTGGGATTGGTAGAATGTTGTCATAAGGAGACCTTTGTGGTTGGGATAAGACAATGGCATAAGACCTCAAGGTTGTTCTTGGTAAGGTAGTCAAGGTATGCTTACTGCTAGGAATTTCCCTTTTAGTGTGATCCTTGAAAGAGGGAGATTTGGAAGGTGGAGGAACTTTGCATAGAAACCTCGGAGTTGTATGAGGTATCACTCCCTGTGTCCATGGGGGAAAGTAGTGGTGTTGGTACCAGTGGTCAAATTGTTTCTGGGCCCCTGGAAGAGACCTGTACTTTCATTGGGTGAAAATGAAGGCTGGTGAGGCAGTTCCAGAAATTTTTTTATTGGTACCAGCTGGAAATATCTCTTGGCATCCTCTAATAGTCTGTGTGGGAACCATGCTGGTATCCCATTGTCAAAGACCTGAATAGAAAATAAGTAGGTTCTGAGAAGCGAGTTGGTACTGGTGGGGTGTACCTCTCAATACCTCTTATTAATGGTGATTCAGGCTCTTTGAGGATTGGGAGATCCTCAACCGATAGGCTCCTATTTGTTACAAAGGATTCCGGATGGGGCTTTTTAGACATGAGAATGTTGAGTGGTACTGGGGACTGTACCGGAGTGGGAATTGTATGCTTTTCTATTCTGGCTATGGAAGATGGTACCAATGAGGATTTAACTTTGGCTCTGGATTTCAGATGTACTTTTGATGAGTTCTTGGTATACAGTGTGGTCTTCTTAGCCGATACCATGCTTGCAGTTCCAGAAGGAAAAGGAGCCTGTATTAGGACGTGAGGTCTCCTGAGATCTTGATGGATCTTTGCTTACTGCCAAAGTAGAGGTGGTTTGCAGATCTGACGTACAGAGAAGTATTTTGGACACAGCAGTCTCTGAGAGCAATCCATAAGTAGAAGATTAAGTAAATCTGGCCTCCCTCAATTTTTTAGATCTGCTTTTAAATCCTAAGAAGATATTGCATTCGGAGGGCATGGAAGGGGAACAGCCTGATTGTCTGGTACTCATGAACTTGAGGAGGACAGATTTGGAGAGACTTGGGACTTCCCACCCTGAAAGAAGTAACTAGACTGCTAGAAAGCAGATTGAGACCATATGCTTGTGGGCAGGCTGCTGGTTTCAGGTCTCTGCCTCAAAGCAGCATAGCATAAAAGCACAAAGGTTCAGGGCAGGCAATTACAGAACCCTTATTGGTCTGGGTGATCCCCCAGACATCACAGGATCCCATTGCAGAGATCTTCTCACATCATCCCATCAGAGAGGTGGAGGTTGTTCTCATGGAAGAAAGCTACATGGCCCATCCCCAAACCTGGTGGTTATGGCAGGAAGCCCAAGCCATCTACACAGAGAACTTTAGTCTCCAAACTTCCTTACTAGAATCATGGGACTCAACTGCAGTTTCTGCCCATACCCTGGAAAGGAGTAAGGGTCCTACATGGAAAATGTATGCAGTTCTGGGCTGTATTGTATTTTCTGAGGAATCTCTGCAGAACTGGATGGGGAATGCTGCATGCTGCCACCAAGCCACCTAATCTTTTGCCCACCCTGTCTAGGCTTCATCATCTCCTCCAGCATGAAATCTGAACATAAGGAACAAATTAACAACTTCTGTGGGATCCAGAAGGAAGAGGACTGTGTCTCAGAGGTGTCTCATGTCCTTTTTGTTGTGCGCTTTTTAGTGTTCTGATGAAGTACAAAGCCAGTGTCTGAGAAAGGTGATTCCTTATTGAAGTTAACACCCAGCCTGTAACAGCGCATCTAACTTGGATAGAGATCTGCTGAAAACAAAACTGAAACCTCTTAGGTAAATATATCAACTTATTACAGCTGCTAAGGAGAAAGTAAGAAAGAGACATGAATCACAGGCTAGCTTTTAAAGAGAGATGATCCTCACATTTTTTACACATAGTGATCTAGGTCCTGTTGACTAAAGAGGGCAAAATAGTTTGGTTAAAATAACAGACCTGAAACTTTCACCCAGATCTCTAACCAAACTTGAACTGAAGGTGTTTGGAGGGTTTAAAATGTTGAGGATACCTTTAATTTTTTTGTTTTGTCTTCATTTTCATGCAACACTGCAGTTCCAGGTTCCAGTGTGATGTAGAAATAGAAAAATACCATTTCAGTCCCACAGGAGATTCTTATTTCAATATTTATTTCCATGCTGAATCAGAATGAAAAGAGAAAATTTTGAAATTTTTCTCACAACAAAAAATTCTGAAACAATATGATTTGGAAATGTCAAAACATCGTTTTTGGCTTCCTTTGATACTGAAGAGCAACCATCTCGACTGCTATTTTCCCTCATGGGAGTTGTAGTAGCAGTGCTTCATGGTCTCATTCTTCTCTATGGGCTGAGCTCCCTGGCTAGATTACATTTCTCTTGATGCACATAGAAACCACATATTCCATCCAAAAACCAACCAACCAACCAAAAAAAAAAAAAAAACCAACAACAAAAAGGAAAATTCCTAACCAGCTCTTCATGAGCCATTCTTACAATATTTGTGACCCATAGGAACCAGGAGATGCAAGAAAACCTGTTCCCACAAAATATCCTGCTCTGTTTGTGAACCAAATCAAAGCAGATAAACATCACAACTTGTTGTTTCTTCTCCAAATGCCCAAAGCTTTTGTGGTTAATATGTCACTGGATCAGGCAAAGCTATATAACAATATGATAAATGATTTCCTTGCATTTGTTTCTTTCATTAGAGCAATAGGTACTGGGTGAATCAGAGTCATTTAAATAGTTAAGAGATTCAGCGTTTGGTACTATAAACAGTATATCAAATTCAAATACCTAAAGAAAGAAATCAATCGTAATCCTGTTTCCTAACATGGATCAAAATCATTTTCAATTAGAGTAGCAAAATTTACAGCTGTTTTGACAGCATCTCATTTATATATAAATACTGCAGTAACATAGCTTCTTTTGGCAATACAAGAAGATGCTGATAAAGTTCTGGCCTTTAAATTGTACATCGTATATAAAAGTATGAACACTTCAATCTTCATAGGTATATTATAAATCTATGACAATTTACACAGGATGAGGATCTACCCCAAAGCCCAATGCAATATACAGTCTAATACTTACATGGTGAATTCACTGATTTCTTCTTTTGCTTCAGATTTTCTTTCAACAAAACAGTGGAGCATTTTTACAAATAAAAAGAAACAAAGCTTCCTTTGTGAGCTTTACAGAGACAATATTACATAATGAAAGGCTTTATGGTGGTGCAGAGTACATGCTTCCAATTGTGCCAACAGAGTTTATTTTTGATTTTACATTATTGCTCTAGGCATCCGCTTTAGCAGATACAAGTAGTTTTTGATAACTCACTAAGGCTGTGATAGCACCAAAGGACTTGGAAGGTGGCTAATGTAGTTTCCACAGCAAGAGCAGGAAGGGGGGGTGGTAAAGAAGAGCATTTACCAAACAATAAACCTAGGGAGCTGAATTCAGTTATGAAGAGGGTACTGAGAAATGGGACAGACTCCATTATAGACAGTAGTGTACACTGGATATTATAATAGTGGTAGTGTGATGTGGGCTGGGCTTATCAGAATCCTTGAGAGTGGTCAAGTTGCTGGGCCTCCAGTCCCCACCATCTCTGATGCCTCTCACAGGCAACCACTCCAATGCTGTGGCAGCCTACTTCTTGGTAGCAGCAACTTGGCTGGGTCATCAATTCAGTTTGCAGTCTTCCAGATTAAGAGTTCAATGATGTATATAAGAGTCCTCACAACAGGGAAGGCTTTAAATCTACCTCCTAACCCCTGTACATGGCTCATCCTTGCCTTGGGGAATTCAGCATCTCTACCCTCTTCTGTAGTGGCATGCCTTCACACTGACAGAGAGGAGAGTAACAAGCTCTTCTGGGCCTGATCATCACCAACGAGGTGCAACTGCAAGGCTTGCTCTGCATGGAGGGTGCAGGGGAGCTAAAAGAGAAAATCGTTTCACAGGAAGGAGTGGTGAGCAGGAAGAGAGCTGCCCGACCGCAGATATCTGAGACAGGCTCACTGAGAGGAAGACAGTGGCAAGACTCACTGCTCCCAAAGCTGCATGACCAAGCCTCAAAGCAACACAACCCTCAAAGAGGGACTGGAGGTAGACCCCATTTAAAGTGAGCCCAAAAAGCTGACCCAGGTCACCATCTCTTTTTATTTTCCCACAGTCTCTTCTCTCCCATAAGGGAAGAAAGAGGGGTGCAGACTTTTTGTTTGTTTGCTCTAAGAACTCCTTTGGATGTCTGCCAGAAGGCAGGGGAAGAAAGACCGTATAAGGAACTGAAGCATAAGGACCCTTCTCCCTCACAAATGGTGGAGAATGTAGGCATAACCACATCTGATGCAATGGGTTAAAAAAAAAGCCTTAGAGAGAATAGAAAGCAGCTGCTCCAGGCAAGATGGAACCAAAACTGTGGTATAACTAGTTAGCAAAGCTGCAGCAGCAGCAAGCAGTTCAGCAACATCACTTGATTGCCCAGCAGCAATTTTGGACCACACAACAACAACAGCTGCTGAGGAAACTGATGGGCCAGAAGGAGTTTCAAAAGGAGATGGTGCAGCAGATGGTGCCAGCCCTACACCTCCAGGGAGTCCCAAGCAGTTCATACGTCCAGCAACAATGTTCCCCCACCAGTACAAGTAAAGCTAAACAAGATGGGACTGGATGATAACCCAGAAACTTCCTAGTTGCATTCCAGAAATTGGCGCTAGCAACTAGTGGCCTCCGGAACAACAGGCTTTGCTCCGGGCCTCATATTTGATGAGTTCAGCCCAGGTGGCCTAACATAAAAAATTACCTAACAGAGTCTGGATTTGGAGAGGACAAAAGACTAAAACCAAGTAAAGTCCTCCATTTGGGACTACTTGGATATTTTCAAGACCCACCATCAACAGTTTAGAACTGAGAGCTACTAGAGAGAGGCAAGACCATGAATAGCAGCACAATGCTTGGAAAAATACCAACTCTTGGAAGTGGCTCCATCCACAGGAGCGATCAGGGGTCCAGTACACGTACCTTTAGTTGAGAACCACTGGTCTACAGTCAGACCTTGAAAGCCCATCTACAACACTTAAAGGCGATACTAAAAGCTTTACAGGTTGCAGGGCTAACAGCCAACCCTGCAAAGTGTAAATCAGCCATAAGAAAAGTAACCTACTTGGGGTACCACATAGGAAACCAGTGGTCGACAAGGTAGAGGCCCTAAGAAGATGTCCCATTTCCTGGATGAAGAGGTAAGTAAAGTGTATTCTCAGATGGGCAGGATATTAGTGGAGGTTTACCCATGGCTTTGCCTCAGTCACAGCCCTCCTTATGGACCTATAAAAGGCAACAACTCTAAAATGATCCAATGGGATGAAAAATGTGAGGTTGCCCCATTCTGAGTGCCTGACTTCCATTAAAGCCCTTCTCCAGCTGGAGCAGGCTCTACAGGTACAAAAGTGAAGTCATCTATGCTTAGAACAGCTCCTTAAGCCCTTCAGTTCCAGTGTGGAATTTATACATCCCATTACATATATCCCATTGGTGAAATTCTGGTTATATTAAATTAATGGGGAATTGTAAGACCTTTAAATGCTAAACCACACACAGGTGCATTTTAAAAGAAGAAAATGATGGTAAGAAGAAATGAAGTAGATGAAAATATTATTTTAGAGGAAGGAAGTGGCAGGCTAGATGCTGAGCTGTGGCTGAGGACAGCACAGCTCACAAGAAGAAGAGGGTTTCCAAAAGTGATATCTTCCTCCACTGATTTTTGTCCTGCTGAGCACCTCCTAAAGGCTACTCTGCACCGGCAGCATTTGCAATGAATGTACTTGCACTTTTTTCTTTGTGTTTGCACCGTATAACAATTTTAGCTGACCAGACGGCGTGTGCCGATGCCTTTGAAGTCAATGGAAAGATTCCTGTTCTCTTTACTGGCCGTGGATTTGAATGGGAAAGAGCAAGTTTTATACAAATATTAGAGAAATTTCACTGGAAGCATTTTTTGAACTTGTAAATATGAGGGCTTGTACCTGAAACCTGATGCTAAGTGCTACACTCATCCTGTAAGGGATAGAAAAATACCATTTTCTGACTAACTTGCACCTAATGCATAATTTACCCCTCTGTTAATTTCAACATTGAAGTTGGACATTATTTCTGGAGTCATAAAAATCAGTGAATGTGCAGTATATTGTTTTATTTTATTTATGTGGTTCTGCACGGACATTTGAAAGGTATATGGGACACATATTCCAGAGGGTCTGCAAATTACTCTTTAAGAAAAAGTGCAGGTGACAGTGGCTTGTTTAGAGTCTTCTGCCATTTTTTTTCAAACAGAGAGACTCCGAACAGTTTCTAAGTTCAATTGTCACTATAGTAAGTTTACTTGAGTCACTACTATGATAACTTGAACCACCGTCACCATCACTATGATTCACTATGTTGTTGGATCCTAGGAAATGCTGGTATGATTTCCACGCTGCTGCTGTAGCTATATCTCTTGAGTGTTATCTACTGTATCACGTGTATAAGAAAATACTGAAATTCATTAAACCTTACCTTACTTTGGCAAGATGTAACATCTCAAACTTAAAATGGTGGCCCAATGTAGTTGTGCAAAGGGTATTGTATGAACTCTTTTATTAGCGTTCACTTCTATTTCTACTTCCATGCTGCAGCTGGGATTTGCAAAGGGATTTAACTCCCACTGTAGAGCAATCTTGTCCTGTGGCAGGTGTTTCTTCTTTGTGCTTTGAATCACCTGCCAGGGCAGAGCACCATTTAGTTTTAAGGAAAAAACATGAGGTGAGAGTGCAGTTGCTGATTTTAAGTGTTAAGAATCCAAGGTTGGTTGATTTTTTATTTTGATTTTTGTTGACAGGTGAGCTGAAGCTGCTCTAACTAAGCAGCAGCATGGTGTCAATGGCAGGAAAATGTGCAATACTCTGGTCCGCTGACAAGGGGATTGTGGGATGTTGTACGGGTGCAGTGGAAGAACGTGCAGTGAGCACGACCCTGAATGCAGGGTGAGGTTGGGTGCAATTCACAGCTCTGAAGCCAGTAACATGTTCTTGCTATTAATCTTTTTGCTGCATGTGGCAAAAACATATTAAGCGGCAGTCAGTGACTACATATGCCAGAAAACATGCAAACAACAGTTAAGCTTTGGTGTACCTGAGGAAGCAGAGCAAGAGTGAGCAGCTGAAAAAGTATAGCTAAGTGAAGTTCTGCAGAGACAGTAATGGAGCTATGAATTAGTGACAAGTCTGAAGGGCACAATGAATTGGAAAAGAAGTACTGAAGATTATCATTTGATGTTATTTACTATAGTGTATTCCCAGTTCCTCACTCAATCTAGTATTATTTCAGTAGGGTAATGGTACTCCAAGTACTAGTCCATCTATGTACAGAGGAAAGAAAACCAGTGGGGAGTCATTCTGTAATTTGGAAGGAAGTGATTCAATTTTCTGAGTATATAATTATGATGAAGAAAAGCAAACAATTACTGTATTTTTCCCCCTTACACATAGAACAAAATAGGTATTTTTCTGTCTAGGTAGCTTTTACATTAAGAAAACTCTAAATAAAGAAAGAACGAATATAAAGTCTCTAATAGCTAGAGCTATCCCAGGCTGCTGTGATAAGTAGAGATGTGGGAAACCTGACAATTTTTCCAATTTCATTTTGGGGTATAAAAGTTATTGTAATGATTCATAAAACTTTGTGAGTACAGCCATAAACTTTTCATACTCTAAATAAAAATCAGGTGCCTTAGTTCGGGCATCCAAACTCACCAGTCACTTTTCTGCCTAGGCGTGTATTTTCGTGTACACATGTGTTTGTGAAGTTGTATTCCTAATTTGTTTGTGCAATTACTGTGATTGCTTGCAGAAACTGGGAAACCGAACATGCAAATGGGTTCAAATAGCCCGTATGTTCACAAATCAAGCGAATAGCTGAACATTCACTTTGCAAACCCCACTTAATGACTTGTGGACACACTCTGTTTTCCTTGCTTTTTCCCATTCTTTCACTCTCCTTTTTCTTCCAGCTGTAAATCTTGATACATCTTTTCTATGTTAGTCTTCAGTACCTCCTTCTCAATATAAATTTTTCATTTTGAATTCTTTTAAAACATTGAGTTTAGGTTTTGTTCTAAGATTTTTCTTTCCTCATCTCTTTTTTCTCATCAAAGACTCTTTCTTTCCTAATTCTGCCTTATCTTCTGCTTCTTATTTTACTCTGTTTATTGTCCCTTGAAATTTTTGTTTGTGATATTTTTACTCTAATTTTCTTTTCTTTTCTCTTCCCTTAATCAAGTATCTCTCTTCCCTGCCCTGAGCGAATTACAAGTTCTGATGTAGGAAACATATCATGGTTTGGCTATGGTCTGCAGAAATCCCACTTAATTGGTGGCTTGATGTAAATTGTATATAAAAACCTGGCATCTAAATAATTTACTTTAAAGGATGCAGTTTGCATGGACAAAATTAAAGAAACTCCAAATCAATATATAATGACCTTAACAATGACATTGCAGCAGGTTAAACTACAGCGTGGAACACATCTAAAGTTGTCATCAGAGGACAGTACATTAATCTTGCATTGGGCCTAAACAAACAACATGAGAACAAGCCAGGGAAATTCTAGAATATGAAGTTATGCCACTCTTTAATTCTGAACTGCTTCTTACAGAAATTATTAAGGAAAAAAAATTATTGGTTGTACTTCAGGATTTAGTATTAACTCTAATACTAGAAAAATAGAGAAAAACTCCACCATTATTTCAGAACCAAAGCAAACAAGTCATTCTCTAGCTTGATTGCACAATTATTCTTAGCTCTTATAATTTGCACAAAGCATAATGGAGTTGCACTCTTCCCTGAAGAACTCTAAGAAGAATTATGCCTTAGGAGTCACTATCTCTCTCAGGAGTGTTCAGTGCATGTGTTGAGGTGTTCACGCAGCACATCATCTATTAACACACCACAGACCTCTTCCCCCAGTGCCGTGGCGCTGATTTATGGCCCACTGCTGGTGGCAAGGAGCTTTGCCCTGTCTACACCTATCTCTTCTCACCATCCTTTAGCCAATTTGCTCTCTGCTGAGAAAAAGGGACTAGCAACCCCTTCTCACAGGGATATTCAGTTTGATCAGTATTTGCCTGGGCGGTACAAAAAGAGGGGGCAGGACACTTGCCAAAGCATGCCTGAACAAAAGCTAATCGCAGTCTTGCCATTCAAATGAATATCATTCCTAGCATAGCTGTTCCTCTTGAAACTCTCCCTGTGCACAACTTGGGTAAAATGCCTAAAGTAACCTCATTAGCATGGTCCAGACCCGTGTGACAGTGTAGCTGCTGGCCTCCCCAGTATTCCATTCTGCAAAACTATTTGCTTGAAATAAAATAATCTCATCAGTACCAGGACTACTCTAAAAACCAGAAGGGTCCAATTTTGAACCTTTCTGCTCAATCCTGGCTCTTCTCTCAGGTAACAAGTATTTTAATCCAAGAAGGAGAATGGATTGCTTTAATCAATGGGAGAATTGTGGCATGGACTCCTTACAAAAACTATTTGATGAGGGTATACTTTTAAACTCTCAGCAGATTAAAATAAAATTTAAATGCATTACGGTACCCCTTCTCACTTTATACAACTCAATTACATAATGCATGGAAAACAGTAAGAAATCTGACATAAAATGACTCAGGAGTTGAAAAATATATTAACAATCAAATGAGGAAAGGGGCAATCTAATACACATATTCAACTTTAAATTTTCCAGATCCAAATAAGGAGAGACAATCAATGAAACAGTGGGCTGGAGACATAGGTGGAAAGACTCTATTAACAGAACTAGAAGCAAACTATTGTTGTTGTAGTTTGTCCTTTGACTTGGAAGATGGCCAGGATGTCACTGGTTGGTTTGGTTTCTGTGAACATGTGGGTGGTTGACCAGGCCAATTTGAGTTTTGAACTGTCTGTGGCACACTGAACCAGAGATGCCATTATAGGTTACTTGGTTAACAGTGGATGTGCTGCTGATGTGAGATTTACCCTGCTGGCACTTATGCTGTGCCTCAGCAGTTCTTTTCTGCTGATAGACTAGCTCCAGTATGCATGAGGCTTTGTCAGGTAGAACAAGCATGGATGAGATCTTCCCAAATCTCTGGTCAATGGTGAAACACCCCAAGGATAAGTTAAGGGAGTCCTTGAAACTTATTTTTGGCCTCCCTGAGAGCGCTTTCCCTCCTTTAACTCTGTAAAAGATCTTTTTTGGCAGTCGCTCATCTGATATTATGATGACATGGCCTATTCATCTCATCTGCGATTTCATCAACAGAGTATGGATGCTTGGAATCTCTGCTCGTATGAGAATCTCTGTAACTGGAGCATTGTCTTGCCATCATATCCTCATCAATTTCCCCAGACAGCCAATAAGAAAGGGATTCAGCTACATAGCATGGCATCTGTACACTGGGTTTCAAATGCATACATCAGAATTGGCAACATGATGGCTTTGTAGACCTCCAGTTTTATTGATTGACTAATGCCTCTGCATTCCCACACATTTCCCCATAGTCTTCCAAAGACCATATCGCTTTGGCAATTTGGGTCTTGGTTTCATCATCAATGTGAACTGCACATGACAGTGTACTGCCAAGGTAGGTGAACTTGTCCATTACCTGGCAGGTTTGTTCATTCATTGTGATAGTAGACTCTATGTAAGGCTTTCCTTGTGCAGATATCTCTTCTGTCTTCTTGATGTTGATTCTGAGACCAACATTGTCACAAGATGAAGAGAAATAATCCATATTCCGCTAAATGTCAAACTCATATTTGGCATTCAGGGAACAGACATCATCAAACAGAAGTTCATGAACAGTCACTTCCTGTAGCTTCATTTTTGCTTGTAGTCTCCTCAAATTGAAGGGCTTGCCATCAGTATGGAATGTGATGTCAATCCTGGAGTTACAGTTACAAAAAGCATTTGTAAGCATGGCAGAGAACATCATACTGAAGAGAGTTGGGGCCAATATGCAGTCCTGCTTGACTGCACTGGTGACTGGGAATGGTTCAGATGACTCATCATCATCCACAATTCAAGTGAGCATGACATCCTGGAATTGCCAAACCATTGTGGTGAATTTCTTTGGACAACCAAATTTTGCCATGATCTTCCAAAGGCTCTCCCAATTGACTGTATCAAATGCTTTTGTCAGGTCGATGAAAGTCATATGCAGGTTGGAGTTCTGTTCCTGGCATTTATCCTGAAGTTAATGAGCTGCAAACACCACGTCTATGGTTCCATGACCTTTCCTGAAGCCACATTGACTCTGAGGCAGGACCCTTGTTCAATATGTTGCACAAGGTGATTCAGCAGAATCAAACTAGGGGAGAAGGTAAACCTCACATGGGAGATCCATGGATATGTCTGTACTCCAGCTGGAGATGCAATTGCCAGATCAGGTAGAAGGACACACAACGGCTGTGATTGAGTGAGCACACTAAAAATGGAAATGTAGCTGCCACAGCATTGGAAGGTGGAATGGGCCAGCCACCTGAGAAAGTACCCAAGTGGCATTGCATTTGGGGTGGCTAGCCCCTCCTACTACCTGGGCTGCCACATCTACACTTCTGTTTTTAGCATGCTTGCTTGATAAAGCTAGTATATATATGTCTACCTGAGCTGAAAATTACAGCTTCAGCCTCAGTGTAGATGTACCCTAAGCAAACTTTTATAAGGTTACCCATCACTCTAGTATCCAAAGCCCAGATCTGCAAAGGATTGGTATGGATTTCAATGGGAGTTAGGTGCTCATATATCTTTGAGGATCTGGGCCTGAGTGCCTGGAGAGTGGGAGAAGAATGTGCCACAGTCAAAGAGCACTATTTAATATAATGTTCTCTTAGGACTCCATGCCCAAAAGCTTCAAGAAATTATATAAACTGGGAATCGCTGACTGCTAGAGAGCTGCAGCAAAAACTTAGAAATTTTAATATCCCTACCTCCTAGTTCAGTCATGATGGAAACAAATATGAAAGCAGATTAAAGGAGTAATTGGTCTAAATGACTGCTAGCCACCTAAGGCACAATTCTGTCAGCATTGCTTCCATTGATAACGTATTTCTGTATTCCAACTAATTTACATGGACTGGAATATAATATTTGGACCATAAGTTACATTGTGTATATTATACATAAGTAGGTAACAAAAGGCAAAGAAACCTTTTATAGCATATCAGTGCATTATTAACTGGCGTTATTGTTTATTTTCATAGTGCTCTCTTCTATGTCTGCATTGTAGTTTGCAGATGATCTTACAAAAAGAGAGAAAGATGTTCATTTAAGTATAGAGCTGCTGCTTATTGACCTATCAGAATGGTGAATTTTTTACCTTAAATTTTGTTACCTACCCCATGATGGAAATGTAATGACTCACATCAGGTTGTAAACTTATTTCTAGATAATCTATTGCAGCACCAAAGAATTTGTTAATACTAATTCTCTGCATCTCTGACACCAGCTCCCCTCCTGTGGCCCAGAACGGCAGTTGTATTTTGCCAGAATAGTCTATCTATCCCTAGAGCTAAACTCCTGGATGTGAGTGATAGGACTTCCATAGCACTGAGCTCTCTTTTATGGCATTGATTTCCTCCTGGAGTGTACCAGAGCAAAGAGTGATGATTTTAGGAAGCAGGATAAAACACATTTGTTCAACCACTCTTTTATTAATTTAGGCCTGTAGCCTGAGGGATGACTGGGTTGGCAGTGGGAGATGCTGGCACTGTTTAATTTCTGCTATTAGTAATTCTGGTTTTTTTTTCTTCCTAATATACACCTAAATACATAAAGCAAATTATTAATAACTTATATTATAGTAACACTTAGCACCCCTAATCAGGACTAAGGCTTTATTATGCTAGGCACTGCACAAATACATATGAAGAGACAAGCTCAAACCCTCAAAGGTATTTAGGGGCTTCATTCCCATTTGGAAGTGAGGTGCGTAAATACCTTTGTGGATCTGGGCCACACGCCTACCACAAAAAGCTTACTTTCTGGAGCCTTTATCTGCAATTGGACCAGCAAAGGAAGACCTATGAGCCCCTGTGGAGCCTTCACTGCATGATTCCGCCCATGTAGTATTTCTTGAAGAATCCAGGCCTAATTTATAATTAAATGTAATAATGCCAATTCACAATGCATGCAGGTAGTAGAGTTATTGGGGAAAATTCTGCTCTCTGTTGCACTAGCATATATTCTGGAGTAACTCCATTGATTTAAGTATCTATGAAGAGCAGAACTGAATGCAGGATTTTTTTCTTTGTGTATATTTTTGCTCTGGGCTTGTAAAAGTTAGTGAAACAGTGATTTCTTTCATAGCAATGCTGAATGTGATGAATAAATATCACTGGAGAAAATGAGTTCACAGGCTGAGTTCAGATATAAGGCATAGGATTCTTTCCATTGCTGTGCCCATCCCTCTTTATCCCCATCTAGGGAAATCACCCTTTCAAAGGGTAAGACAGTAAACCTCTAAATCTCCATATTTACTCAAGTTCTGTGTCTTTTCAAGACAGAAGCTGTCAAGTCTATAGATTTACAAGGTTTTTATGATAATGATTTCCTCCAAGGGCTAACTCAGGATAAAAAGATAAATTAATTTATCTTCCTCTATCCACTAGCTGAAGTTTAGACTATATTCTAAAAACTGATTTCTTCAGAGCTCATACATTGTATAATTCATCACTAGCAATTAAAATTTAAAATCATCTGTATGTAGCCTTCTCGAACTGGGCCAATAGACACTAGGTACATTGCAAAAGGCCCTTGGGAAGATTACTATTCTTCTTCTATCATCAGCCAGTTTGTTGAGTATTCAAAAGAGCGATTCGGTTTTTAAAGAGACATATTCTAACTATATGGAAATGAGCATGCTAGTGATGATTGCTTAACACTACCTAATTATTTACAAAGATTTCATTTCCTTTTCCCCTCTTTTGGGCATGATTCACCACCACATTACTCTAATTGTATGTCAATGTAGTTTCATTGGTTTCCACCAATATATAATGGAGGTAACACAACTTTGTCTCTTTTTACCTTTTTACATGGATCATCATCATTGACACATGCACACTTTTACCATTACAATGTTCAAACACCATTGGTATATTTTAAAAATCAAAGAAAAGTTTATGTTGGATGTGAAAACTTGTTACTGGCTGAATGATTTTTATTAAAAAATATCAAGATTTTTTTACATCAAATCTTCATTGGTCCTCGCTTCCACAAGTGTTTTTGCAATGCATGTTGTAAAAGCTTCCCCTGGTCCACCTATCAATATCCAAAGTATTCTGATTAGCAGTAAATCTAGAGAAATCTAAAAGAAGTGCTGCATCTGGAGTCTAATTGAGCACAGAGTGTAAGAAGCTTAACTGTAGATGAAAGAAGCAGATATATGATGAACTGAATGGGGAGACTTTTTTAAAAATTAGAGCATTAAACAAACTGAGGGGGTCACAACTGTCCACCCTTAGTTCGTTCATTTTCATAACTAGCTCTTGTAAAGCCTCAAGTGGTCAAATGACTATTTAAATTCCCTTTAACTGAGAACCTTGTGGTTTTACATAATTTACCAGCGACTTTCTGTCACATCAGCTAACTAAGGCCTGGTCTACACTGGCAATGGAGGTCGATGTAACGTCACTTACGTCGATCTTCTAAAGCCTGCGTCTACACTGGCACAATAATTCCGTCGACTTAAAGCGCGGCAAAAGTCAACATAATAAAACCACTTCCGCAAGTGGTGTAGCGCATAAATTGAATTTCATGGGTTGATTTTGCATCAGTGTAGACAGAGCGTAATGTAATTAGATGTTAATGGCCTCCGAGAGGTATCCCATTGTTACGGCTCTGGACATTTGTGCTCTGATGTTACATAGCCATGCAAACAGGAAATCGACCCTTCCCTTATGCCCTGGGAAAATTTGAATTTTCATTTCCTGTGCAGCCAGTGTGGAGAGAGCTTTGTAATTGAACTCGTCATGGCTATTGTATGGCGCAAAAGTACTCCAGCATGGAGTCAACCAGAAGTCTTAGATCTCATCGGTCTGTGGGGCGAGGAGCCCATTATGGCTCAGATCAGAGCCAGCAAAAGAAATTTGGACATTTAGGGGAAGATATCCCAGGACAGGTTGGAGAAGGGGCACAACAGAGACATGCAGCAGTGCCGCGTGAAGATATTTTTCATAATATACTATATTTCATACATAACAGCAGAGCTGGTCAAACATTTCTGCCAGAACAGTTTTCTGCTGGAAAATGCTGATTTGATGGAATCAAAATGTTCCATAGGCTTTTTTGGATCTCAGGCTTCCAGGGTCTCTATTTCCATGGCATCCCAGGCTGATTTGGAATGAATTTGTTTTTAAAGTCTTGACATTTTTCATGGACTGGACAACCCTATTCATGCAGTTCTAACATGGAGAGTGTGGCACCATGAGAATTTGTATCTGGTTCAAATCACACAGGAAGTTTATGACAAATTCAGGTTTCTTCTTTCCCCCTTCTGTGTCATACTTACTCATAACATATTTTTGAAGAAAGAAAAGGTATAAAACCAAGGCTCCTGGCCAACATAGACCCTTACCAGTAAAACATTTATTTATTCACATTTCTGTATGAACTACTGCTGAGCATAGAATTCTTCTCTTCAACCCCCTTCTAGTTTGTGGATGGAATGTATTTTTATTTGGAGTACAAGGGATTTACTTATGTTGCTTTATGATTAGTTGGTCACGTTGCCTGCTGGACTCAAGTCATATTTTTGTGCAAAGCATTCAGCATTTGTGTTTTGAACACCATAAATAAATACAATAAATAATGTCTGTTACACTCACCTATGTTATAACCAAGGGGTTTCAAACCTGGGTCTGCAGGGTTTCTAGAAGGATCTATGCTCTAGCTGTTCCTCGAGCAATCTTCTGAGGCATGTACCCCTGGAACACATGAAGCCTAGCCCATTTGTGGATCTGCTGCTGCAGTCCTATTGGCAGAATCTAAGAGCAGCTGATTGGCTGGATGGAATGACTTAAGCCAGCAGCAGGAACAGGAAGCTGTCTGAACAACTGTGTTCTATGCTGTTTTGGACTGCGTGCCTTCTGCTTTGTGCACCTGCTCTTTGATTTCCTGGTATCCTCACCCAGGGTGACTCCTGGCGTCTGATTTGTGGTTTTGATCACCGGTTTATCTCCTGACTCTGACCTCCTGATATCCTGACTCTGGTTGCTGACTTGTGTTTCTGATCCCCAGTTTGTCTCCTGCTTTTGACTTCCTGATATCCTGATCCAACTGACTCTTAAACCCCTAGTTTGTGACTGTGGACTCTGGTTCTGACTCCTAGGCCTGGCCATGACAGCCTACATCATCACTACCCTGATTGTTTCAAGTTACTATATTAACACATTAAACTCCTCATTGGGTTTGGTCATATATGGATAATTCCAATAACAAAACCTTTATTTAAAAGTGGTTAAAGTTGGTTAAGCTCTCAACACAAACTAGTAGGGTCTGATTTCCCCCTTCCTTACATCTATTCTTTTCAGGTTCTTAAACCATCTGCATCACTCTAGTATCTGGGTGCCTTCCAGTAGTGAAAATGGAATGGTGTCAGCAGATAGGAAACAAACTGAAGAATGAGAGGTGATAAATGAGTCAGTAGACAATGATCAAAAGAAATATGTTACCCTCTATCTTCAATATTTATATGGCCCCCATTATCTTAGTATCTGAATAC
This sequence comes from Mesoclemmys tuberculata, assembly GCA_007922155.1. Lineage (NCBI taxonomy): Eukaryota > Metazoa > Chordata > Testudines > Chelidae > Mesoclemmys > Mesoclemmys tuberculata. The sequence continues at coordinate 61,589,099 of ML675613.1, read as the reverse complement.
CTCAGACACTTTGGTGTTCCTATCCTCATGAGACCTTAAGAAGTAGGGAAATGCTATTATACACTTTTTATTATATCCAGATAGATAACTGAACACAGAGAGACTAAGTGACTTGCCCAAAGCTATCCAGGGAATTGTGGACCCAGGTCCCCCAGTCCCTCTCAGCCCTAATCACTAGAAGCACCCTTCCATTTTGTGTGATTATTGACATCTGGGCAAAACGTGTGAAAAATTTAACTCTTCTCATCTGGTAGTGTTGCAGCCACTTTGTGGATCTTTAACTGACCTCACAGTTGAAAGGCACTGGACATGCCAGAACCTCAATATCCATCATAAAGCACTTTGGAATACTTTGAACATGACAGGCACTATATAAACCATAGTTCTATTCTGTTTTTTCCTTACTATTTAAATCTCAAGTGCTATAATTTCAGTCCCTTTTTCCTCACTAAAAACACAAAAATATATCATCAGCAACTAGCAGAGAGCTTCTAGTCCTCAGCAAACCTAACAAACAGGTCATTCCTTAGAGGGCAATCCAGCATGTTAAACTATTACATCTTAACAGTGGCTGACATTAGCAGAGGACTTGCAGAAGTGTTGTGGTATATTTTTTATGTTGCTCTGGGATGTTGTTGTGACTAGCAGTGAGCAAAAGGCTGACAAAGGGGGAGGAAATGAGAGGAAAAAAGCTAGGTTTAAACTAATATCAATAAAACTCTTGATAATTCAGATTGCTGCAAGTCTCAGTATCTGGACAACTTTGACAATAATGGAATTCAAGAGTCCATAAAATTAGTCAAGATACAAAGATATAAATGTCTACAATTTGCATAAAAGCTTTACTTTAAAGATTTAGCACTGTGTATCAAATAAAAGAAATAAAAAGCATTGCCATAACAGTAACACTTTAATATAGGTATCCATTATCTAATGCTTATATAATGGCAGCCAAATGAGTTCATTATTATTGGTGCTATTACACTGAATGCCAAATGAACTCATCATCAATGCACATTTGCTTTAAAAACTATTACTGCACCATCAGTGACAAAAATAAATAAATAAAAATGCATATGAACTTCTTTAGATGACTAATTTGATTTCAGTGGTAACTGCTAATGTATTATTAATCAACAGTTCATTATACTTTTAGATAGCATTTAGTTTATTTGTGTTTTGTTTGTACACAATTCATTTATGTAATCTCTCACTCTGTTGCCTTTTATTCCTATGTAAACAGTGCTGGCTTGGGGTGATACAGACCTATAGTAAATGGAAGTATGGTATGTTTGTGTACTATTCAAATTTGTTGTTTTGCAAAACCAGGAGAGGTTCAAAGAGGTTGATGAGATCCAAAGTAAACGATAGCATATGAGAACAGTCTATGAAAACTAGAAAGTGCTGAGGTCAACAGCTTAGACTGTGCTATCTCAACATCAAAACAATTTTGAACGTACTCATCAAATCCTTTCAGTTTTCATTGTTTGAAGTCATTTGTAGCAATGGTAATTCAATTTCCCTGAAGCATATATCTATTTGAGCTGTTATTTTGATTTGTTAGGTCATACACATCAAATTCTCAAAGCAGATACAGGAGAGACAGCCCCCTGAAAATCAATAAGCAGCCTAAAGTTGTTGTGAAGTAGTAGAACAAAGCACAATATTACATCTCCAACTTTCCAAGCTGAGAAGGTTCTTCAATGGGTAAAAGGAATACTTAAAAAAAAAAAAAAAAAAAGAGAACATCTGGAAATTACAACAGTCAGTGTGATTGTTATAGGCAGCTAAAGCCAAAATGATAGTGAAGGGAGTCTGATCAATGTTGTTGGCACTTCACCAGAGTAATTGTTGGTAAGAGCACATTAGTTACTCCACACTCTTGTGTATAAAGCCTGTCCACTTAAATTCCCTTAGTAAATGATAAGCTGGTTGGGCACCATTTTGTTATGCCATAAAGTTATGCCTACCTAGCAAAGTGAAGGATTGCTGACATTTTATATTATTGGGCTTTCTAATATGCTTTTACCAATATACATTTCATTTATGCTTCTAGAATTCCCATGGATCATTTGTTCATTGTAAAAGTCTTATCTTGTTAAGCATGTGGTATAATCCTTGCAACATCCAGAGCCATTAGGAACATTTGCTATTGCCTACTAATGTTTAGGGCTTAAAGTCCAAATGGTGTGGATATTAATGAATGCTCAAGAAGTCTGATCTCTAGGAAACAGTATATGAATATGTGCATAACATGCAGCTAACTGTTTTAATTTACTGGCAAAATTGTAAAATAAAAATGGATTCAAGTTTATTTATGTTTCTTGGGGTATTAAGATGTCTTCAGATGTTCTACTACCATAAAAATGCTATGTTTATCTTACACTAAAATATCGTGGTAAAATAAACACTAAGCCTGCGGTGCAGTAGCCAGGGTTTGAACTATTGTGTTGGAAACATTACTTTGGGAGTATCTTCATAACTGTGATCTGGGCTTCTAGTTGGTGGGGTACAATATAGAACTGAACATCTGGGATGTCATTTTTCAACCAGTTCTAGGCAATATGATCAGTTTCAAAAAAGGACCACAAATTCTGGGAGAAATAGCTCTGAGAAGGGTGGTTTAGAGATGATCAATCAATAGGCTTGTCTTTTAGACAATAAACTCTTCGTGGCAGGGGCTGTCTTCCTTTTTTTGTCCTCTGGAGTCCCAATCTGATTGTCATGCTTACCAAACTAAACGAATAATTCTGTGCCTAAAACATGGTCTATTAGCTAAAGTGCTGGACTGCAACACTGGAGAGAGACATTCTGTTCCCAGCTTTGCCAGACTCCGCATGCCCTTGAGCAAGTCACTTAATGTGTCTGTCTCAGTTCTCCAGCTATAAAATGCAGATGGAGTGAATGTCTGTGGTGCCTGCCAGGGGCTCCCAGGGTTGTGAGGTAGCTCACCACTACCTGCCCTTAGTCAGGAGTCTTGTCTGTGCCTGCTGTAGTTCAGCTCCTTGAAACCACCAGCCTCTGACCACATAAACACTAACTTCCAAGTGTCCGCAGACCTTGCCTTCTCAATGCAGGCTGGTGATAGCCACACACCAACCCTCAAGTCCTCAGAACATTCCTCTGTGGTGTCCTGCTCTTAGTCACTGGACTCTCACAGAAATTACCAGGTAAGCTGTCCCCAAAGAAACAGTGCACACCTCAGCTTGATTTATTCAACTGATGTTCGGCTTCAATATAACATCACAGCTCTGAGATATACTTATATTGAAAACAATCATATGTTCATTATCAAAGGCTAGGGTTTAAGAGACAGTGAATAAGGATAATGATTGGAACAAAAATGATTACATATACGCTGTGGTTTATAACAAGTTTCTTAGCATCTAAACTAAACTGGGCTAAACCTTTGTCTAAAGCAACTTATTTCACGTAAAGCAGTCCCCCAGTGCTTCCAGACAACTTGGACGGGACCCCCTTTCACGAATGCAGAAATCACTATCCTTTTTGCTTCCTCAATGAAAGATAAAATGGTGTCCTTTTGCTTTCTCCTTATACCTTTAAGATTCATACTTTTGTCCCCAGAATCAGAATGACCCCCCTGTAAATTTATGCTCTGGTGTCTTGTCTCTTGCTGACTCCTCATCCCCTGATGACTCATGTAAATAGAACTTCCATTGTGTTGTTCTACATATCTTAATCTACATGGTTGATAGAGAAACAAGTGAAGCAACATCCTTTACCTGACCCAAACCTGTTTATCAGCTCTGCCTCAGATTTTAAAACATATTTTCAGCATATATACACAATTCTTTCAATATCATACAAACATACATCTGACAATGATTATAGGAATCAGTATGACACAAGCTTTTTAACAGATACCTCACTTGATGCTTTTTCGATTAAAAACTACGAAAGCAATGTAGTGAGTTTGACAGGCCTGTCAGGAGTTACTGTTACAGAACATGAATCCTTTACCAGTTGGCACTGACGGGTCCTTAGGGTCATAATAATGGATATTAGCAATCCTGATAAAGAAAACTTTCAGTTATTAGGAAACTTTTTCTTGAGAACTCATCCCATGCCATTGGTTTTAATGTCAATGGAATTGCAATATTAGCGACTATCATGCTGCTTATTGACAACTTTGTTAGAAGAGAAGTTCCACTTGTAATGCATTGCTGGCTCCAAGTCCAAGTGTCAGAGACCAGGACATGGGCAGACATGTTGAAGCAGGTGTTGTGCTACTAGTTAGAGGCGGTATCAGCAGCCAGGAATAGGAGCCCAGGGTCAGAGCTGGAGCCAGAAGACAGATGAGAGAGAGAAGTGTCAGAAATCAGGAATCAGAGCTGAGGGTCAGAGCCAAAGTCAGGAATCAGAGGCAGGAGCAGAACCAGAGTTAAAAGCCAGATGCCAGAGTTGAAGTCAGAACTCAGGAATTGGAGTTTGGGGGCAGAGCTAGGTTACTGGAGCGAGGCAAAACAGGAGCAGTGTTGGGTCCAAGGCAGAAGCTTATCTGTGTCAAAGGCTGGATACAGGCAGGTCAGGTGCTATTGTAGTCACGAGCAAATGCTTTAATCAGCCAGTGAACTGCTGCTGCTGGGCTTAAGAGCTGATCTGCTGACTTTTCCTACCAATCAGGCAGTCTAGGCAATCAGGCAGCTTATTACAACCCAGCTGTGCTTGTCAGGGTTGCCCAGAGACTGGCTATGCAGGCTCCGATTCCTGACATCAGCTCAGGATGTGAATGCACCTGTGTGCCTCCAGAACTACAGAGAACATTGAAGACTGTGCTGCACAGCTGGTGCTTCAAAGCCTGTTGTTTCATGCTTCCTAAAGAATAGTGATGATCTTCTGAAGGAGTCAGAACAGCACAAAGCAAGGTTGCAAGCTTCCAAATGATGGCCAGGAGGCAGATGTTGGTGAAATCCTGGGACTCTGGTTTTGGCAAAAGCTTGGCCAATATGCTCACCCCTCTGGGCCGGTGCTGAAACAGAAAGGAACTCAGCAAAACAGAGAAAGGAATTCAACTCTTCAAATGGCTGGCTGAGTGGGGGGAAGCCTGACACAGCATGGTTTACCATAAGGAACACGGTGAGAAACAAGATGGTAACCTTCTAGCAGCTGCTGAATGGAAGGTGGACACTCTACTACTTAGCATTCTGGATGAGTTCCAGATGCATTACAGTTTCAGTGCTGATGAGAATGGTCTCTTCTATGTGGGCTTTCCATATAGAGGCCTTGGTATGCTGCAGAAAGAGTTTGCAGGGGGCAAAAAAGCTATGGACTGCATTACATTGTTGTGTTGTGGAAAACGCATGGAATGGAGAAATGGCCTTGTATAGTGATCAGAAAGAGCAAGAGCCTTCGCTCTTTCCCGAAAGTTCACTCAAAGCAGGAACTCTGCTAATGCCTGCATGACTAGTTCGTTGTTTCAAGAGTGGCTCAAGAACAGGGAGTTACACCTACAAGACCATCACAAGGCCTGTTGATCAACAATTGCTAGCTCATTTGCTCAATTTTGAATGTAGTTATAGTTTCACTGCTTCAAAGGGTTAACTGCAAGGACAATAGAAATTTCCAAAGCTGTATATTGCTTCATACATATGCCTGCAAAATGTATGTAAAGTATTAGTTTCTGCTCCCAATTGCACTGGTTTAAATTTGGAATAACTCCAGTGCTCAATATCAATGGAGCTATTCTAGATTTATGCTCACACAACTCATTACAGTGTTTGGTCTGTATTGTTTCAAATTACTGCTAATAAACCAAATTTTTCATTGAGTTTGATTATATATCAATAATTCCACAAACAAACAAACAAACAAACAAACAAACAAACAAACAAACAAACA
>ML675613.1:61552150-61583230 GCA_007922155.1 Mesoclemmys tuberculata | reverse complement strand
AAACAAACAAACAAACAAACAAACAAACAAACAAACAAACAAACAAAATAAATCTTAATTCACTTTAATTTTAAGTGTGATGAGCTCCTGAACCAAACCCTAAAAACTTATGGTACATTTCTTAATCATTCCCTCATATAGGATTTTCCTAATGACAGTGACCACAAATGATATCACCACAAAGAACTGCCTTCTGCCTGCAACTGCTAATGAAACAGATTACACATAACACAATGATCTCTCTAGCAGTATAGTGCAAAACCAAATTGTACAACCCAGCAAATATTCCAGGTTGGCATATGTGAATAGTTTAATTGTATAGTGTGTTATATGTCTGTGCAGGAAGCATGAGGTGATCGTGAAGGTTCTGCATTATACTATCAGGTGTTGTTCTTAGTGAGTTTCTTGACTCCTCTTCTGCCAGTTTTAACCACTAGAACATAATCTTCTTCCACAACCAGGGTTATAACTCATGGGTTGTGACTACCATTTCCCCCTGATTTTAAACACTAGAATACCCTCTCTTCCCAGAGCTGGGAACAGAACCCAAAAGTCCTGGTTCCCAGCATTCAACTGCTGCCCAACAAATAGCTGTGTCACTGAATTGCAAAGTTTGCATGTCCCCTTCTAGAAACTAGTCTATATAAAGGATAAAAGTTACTCCAATAAACTGGAAGATGTCTAAGTTAGACATCTGAAAATCTGGGTTTCAAATTCTGTGGATAACTAATGTGGGTTGGTCTTTCTTGCTGCATGTCATAGAATTCCTGTTTTTCCAGTGAGAAAATATCTCCTAAAACAGGTTGTATAGTGAAAAAACCACTATTATCTGTCAGCTATATCACAGTCCAGAACAAAAAAGATGGTCCATATTTTGATCATTTGTCACACATTGGCCAGTTTGCAGACTGAGACATATAATTGTAGGGTTTAATGAAATGGGGGTTATCTTCCATGTGGTCAGCCTGCAACCTCAATTTCTTTGGAAACAATGGGAAATGGTGCTCTTGTCCAGAAACAAAGCCCCTTATATTACTGAAATAATAATCTGAGGATGAAGTTGTCAGGATTCTTTTTTTACACTACATTAAAAAAACACACCCACCAGACATCCTGGTGTTTGTTAAAAAATGCTCAAGAATTTTCTGGTGTTGAAATAGCCACCAGAGGGTGCGCTTACAATTTTATAAATAAAACACAAAAAAGTTTAAATTGGGGGAAGAAAAAAAAAAAAAAAAGACAGAGAGCAAACGGTGTTTCTAAGTATCTGCTTTATTTCCACCCTTTACCAGGAAACTGAATTCCTCAGATTCTTCAGTGTTTCCTCCCTCATTTTATAATAGCTATTGTAGTCCTATCCTTCTTAAGCCTCTAAAACTTCATAGAGCTATTATACTCTATGCAGATACCATTGGCACAATTATTTCTGCCTTAAAGCATATAGGGCCAAATTTATCAATACATTACACCAAAGATGAAATTGGTCCCCACTGTTTGTAGTACCAGGGTACAAAAGTACAGACTTTTTAGTTTGCTTAGCCAGCCTTCCAAACAGTTTACAGTCTATCAGATCAGCAAAGATGCCAGATTAGAGCATAACAAATATAATTAAAGGTCTGACCCAAAGTCCACTGAAGTCAATTGAGAGTCCTCCTACTGGTTCCAATGTGCTTTGGAGCAGGCCCTAAATATCTTTGGAAATTTTTGACACAAAAAAGTAATTTGTAAAAAAAATAATATGGCTGTCTTTTGAAATTTAAAACTGTAAAATCAGTAGGCTTAAAACATATATTTTGTATGATAAAGTAGAAGCATGTCATGCTACAAGTTCAATTTCTGACTTTTAAAAAATATTAACAATGTGTAAAGAAATGACTTTTTATTTTATGTGTATATAATTGTCATAGACAAATATTACTTTAAGATCAAGTCAAAGTTCAAAAGTACATATCAGTAATTTTGGTTAAATTATGTTATAAGAATGCTGTAACAATAATTCCAAACATGTTAATGTATGGAAAAGAAAAATTAGATCATGCTGACAACCTTAACTCTGCCCTGGAGTGACACCAGACAAAACCCATGTGATTACAATTAAGGCATTTTAGTGTTTGTGCTCCCAGATTAGATTTAACTAATTTTTTTAAAATTAGGGGTTTTGTTCATGGTGTCACCGAAGGGCAAAGTTAAGGCTTACGAGATGTCTTAAGAACATAAGATTGGTCATACTTGGTCAGACCAATGGTCCATCTAGCCTGGTATCCTGTCTTCTGACAGTGGCCAATGACGGACGCTTCAGAGGGAGTGACCAGAACAGGGCAGTTTAGCAACTGATCCATCCCCTGTACATTCCCAGCCTCTGGCAGTCAGAGGTTCAGGGACACTCAGAGTTAGGGGTTGCGTCCCTGATCATCCTGGCTAATAGCCATTAATTATCATCAATTAACTTAACTCTTTTCTGAACCCAGTTATACTTTTGGCCTTCAGAACATGCCCTGGCAATGAGTTCCACAGGTTAACTGTGCATTGTGGGAAGAAGTACTTCTTTATGTTTGTTTTAAACCTGCTGCCTATTCATTTCATTGGGTGACCCCTGGCTTGTGTAATGTGAAGCTGTAAATAAAACTTTCTTATTCACTTTCTCCACACCATTCATGGTTTTACAAACCGCTATCATGCCCCCCCAGCTGTCTCTTTTCCAAGTTGAACAGTCCCACTCCTGTTCCATATGCCTAATAATTTTCATTGTACTTTTTTCCAATTCTAATTTTTTTTTAATTAACTGTTCATTGTCCATGATTTAACATGAATTTACAGGATGTATAAGTCTTGGTCTGGGGATAATGTCATCATCCCTTTAATGTGTTTTACCCTAAATAACTGACATGTACTCTCAACCTTAAAACCAGCTTATTGTAGTTTTTGTTGCATAAACATGACAAGAAACCCAAGGAGAATGTTGCTCTATGATGTCATGTGTAGTATCAGCCTTAAATCTTTTTTTTATATTTTAACTTTTATGTCCAAAGTGATCAGTACCTGGGCTGCTCTATACCCTTTACTGCAGTGCCAAGCAGCTAGAGCATGCTAGCCAGTTAAGCTAGGTTTACAGCTATTTTATACCACCAGATCTGTGCAATGCAACTGGAGTATATTTCCATATTCTCCTTACCTCCTGTCTGACAAATTTCCCCTGATTGGTGTACCTCATACATACCTACATTCACTTACTTCCGTTTCCTCCTCCCTCTGTACTCACCTCTGATTTCTCCCTCATTCTTTCTCCCATCAATTTTCCTATGCATATGCACATGCATGCACACAAGCTTTGCCCTTGCTCTTCCATGCTACATTCCTTTGCACCCACATAGCGATTGGTTTTCCTTACTCCCTTTTCTCCCTTCTCCCCCCTATGCCCCATGTTTCCTCTGTTCAGTTGATCCAGTGCAACAGCTTGCTTTTGAAAAGAAGTATTTAAGGTTAATGGTCATTTTTTGCTGCTATTTTCATAACTGAAAGTTAAAGGTCAGCAGAGAATGGTGTCTAAAAATCTTCAGAGAAACTTACTTATTGCCCACTTTCAAAATGGCTATTTCCCGTTGTTATCAATGAGACTCTCTTTCAGAGAGATTCTCTTTAAAAATATACATTTTTTTCCTAGTGAGAGTAAAACAAACAGCTGTTTCTGAGGAACAAATTGAAAACAAAGGGAGATAGATGACCTTCTCAAAACAACCACCTAACTGTTGGCAACTTATGATGGCTTCAGTCGTATTAAGAACAATGGATGATGGAAGCCATTTTGAAAGAGGGTGCTTCTATATGGAACTCTCTGTAGGAGAATGATATTAATCAGCAAAGTTTTAGGTACAAAGAGTAATGTGAAATACATCTTTAAAAGTAATCAGATACAGTCTGTGCTGGAGAATTCAGGACATTTTAACTAAGAGGGAATTTTAAAGTATCTGCATTATTCCATTATTAAGATAATTCAGGACACAGAAACACTCTGCCCTGAGTCCTATATTTCTTAAAGGAGCCATATATTTAATAAACATCTTAAATATTAACCAGATTACTTGTAAATTCACAGAAAATTCATTCGTATCAGAGTAAGTGTTATAACTTTTGCAATGATATTGTGTAATTTACATTCATAACAACATGGCTGAATCTCTGTTTTAATTGCAAGACTCAATTCAGCCTCAAATATGGAACTGTGAGCTGTCCTTCAATCATATATTTTTATTACATTCATATATATATTACTAAATAAAGCAGAGAGGAATCTGTTTTCTGGCTGTCAAACTTTCTCTATATAAAAATATATATATTTCTATATAAAACTAGTTTCTGGTTATCAAACAATACTTTCTACTGAAATGCACAGTAGCCAAGAAAATAATACAAAACATAAAGAAGCTATAGAAATGAGAATGCTTTGTTTAGGTAGCCCTTCCAAACTGTCAAGGTATGGGGCACAGTGTGGGAAAGAGACCGCAAATGCAGACGGAAGGAGATACTAAAAAATAAGAAAAATATGGCAGAAAGCTGAAACTTATTTGTAACTAACTATAAAATATGACATTTTCTTCAAGCTTATCTTTTCATCATGCATAGTTGGAGTAAATAATTGCAATGATAAAAGTCAGGTAACAGCACTTTTCAGTGGGATGAATGCAGTTTATGTCTGAACTGAAAGATGTCCTCCATCAAGAGAAACAAATCTCACATAGGATTTGTAATATGAATTCAGGATTATAATGGAGAACCAACTTGTCAAACACCATTGCTGTCCTTTAGTCAAAACAACAGTACTTCCTATATGCACCCAGCACCTGTCTTGCTGTTTTTTAAGATCAAGTCTTAAATGTTTTTTACTGAGATAGTTGTTTTGATTTTGTTTTATATTTACTGCTGAAGACCAGCTATAAATATCCCAGTTACAGAATACTGAAGGTTATAGAACTGATTGCAGTGAAGAAGGGAGTTTTAGCCTACTGTAGGCTGCAGAAGGATAGTTGAAGGGAGGCATCTAGGAACAGCTTGAGAGCCATGGACAGAAAATTTAGGTTAGGTGAAATACGCCTCCATACTGCTTGATGTTCACCTGAGCTGAAGTGCAACTTCTGAAGCTTTTGATTTTGAAGCTTCAATAATTTATAATCATCACAGAGCATAGTATGCTCCCACACTGCTGTCATTTTTTTCAATAAGATGGACACTGCCAGCAATGGGCTCAAGAAATAAATATCTTAATAATTTTATTTTTAGAGGTGTTCTATGTTGAAAATTGCTGTCTATCATATGACCTTTTAGAAAAGTGCATTGTGAAAAAAGTGTGCAGCTTTTATTTAACATCGGATGCCACTGTGGCATGGGGAATGTGGTTAAGTTAACAGAACCAATGCTGCCATCCTTCCTCAAATCAATGATCTTGAAATCTCCTTAGGAATCAGTCATTCTAAGGCAAGTACTCTGTCTATTGGGGAAAAAATAGTACAATCTCTAATGGTTGAGTAAATTTCCCTCCATGCATTGACTAATACTAAATCTTTTTAGATCTCTTTCAGCTTTATTGTTCCCTCTGGCATTTCAGTTGTTGACCCAGATTTATTGAGTTCCAACAGAATTCAGCTGAGAGCTTCACTATAAATAATATTCTTGCCATGCAGAAAAAGACTATCATATATATATAATATCTTATCCTAAAGACAGCACCTCTAGAAGTACAGCACTGCACTGTCAGCAATGGAGATGAGTCCATGTCCAGACATGGGGTTTGAAAACTTGAACCCACCCTTATATTGAGTAGTGCCTTACTCAAAAAAGTTGTCCCATTGAAGCTAGTGGGCACTGATCACATCTCTCCTGCCCATTACATCATTGTTTTTTGCCACGCACAAAATTAATTTGTGAACTCTTTCGGGCAGGGACTTTGCGTATCTGTGATTTGGTGCATTGTGAAGCATCTGCTACTATGCTGTACACTGTAAAATATGAAATAATATCCAGGAGGGAGGATCATATGGGATTGACTTCAGGGACCATCAACATCATACTTTTCTGAGTTATTTAGGGTCACTGGATTGATATGAAGCATTTCTTGTTCTACAGGGAATTGCCTGCAAAACAAATGCCCAAGGAGCATAAAGGAACAAGGGACAAATCTTCAATTGATAAACTTTTTAAATGATGGAAAAATTACAAACATGAATGAAATTTACGGAGCCGAGTGCTTCCTTACAGCTCATCTTAAACTGACCTCAATTGGTTTACACTTTTATAAAAGCTGTATTCATTACTTTTAAATGTGTTAACTGTGTTGTGAGCAGTGCAAGTGAAATTTATTTGGGTTCTTTGGGCAACTTGAGAACACCGAGCCAGATCTGTGAAATAAGCTTAATTAAAGTATGGGATTATTTGAAGCATTAAATCACTGAGACATTATTCTGTTCAATACTTTTCTTGAAAGGAAGAATGGTTTATTTATTTATTATTATTTATGGTATTTGAAATAGTACCCACAATATCCTGGCCAGTTTCCCCATAGAAAAGAAGGCACAATCCCTGACCTAAGGAACTCATATTCTTTTGCTTATACTTGTTAAATACTGTCCTACTCTGACCCAAATCTGTGGTTAAGGCATAGGTCAGGAAGGTGGGACATCAGGCTACTCTTCCAGACTCTGCCGCAGGGTTCCTGTGCGACCTGAATGGGGCATCAAGGCTGGCATCACTGATGGAGTGAAGAGAAATGCAATAAAAAAGTAAGGTTGATGAAACAGTAGCCACAGGGCTTTGACTGAACTTTTGTTTACTCTCAGTAATGTAGGTTAAAAAGTGGTTAGTGGTGCAGTAAAGGCTGATTTTTGTGCTAAGAATCTTGGCATTCAAAAACTGCTGGATTAAAAAAGACAAAGTGAAAAAATTAATGTACTGTTGAAAAGAATAAGGAATTGCCTTGGTTATAGACAGTTAATTTTAACAATTTCTGGCACTCAGCAAATGTGATTTGGGAGTTTACTCACTTTTTAAAGGCTTAGTAAAAATATATGATGAAGATGATGCAGAACAACAGTCAAAGTTTAAATCCTGTCTGAATTTTCTGTTATCCCTATTCAGAAAGTCACTTAAACCAGGGGGTTCTCAAACTGGGGGTCGTGACCTCTCAAGGGACCACAAGGTTATTATGGGAGGGTCTTGAGCTGCCAGCCCCCATACATGCCAGGACTGCCGCTGTCAGTCCCATGCATGGCTGACAGCCAGAGCCCTTCAGAGCTGGGTGACTGGAGAGCAGAAGGTGCTGGCCGGGTGCTCTGAAGGCAGTGCCACACCCAGCAGCAGCACAGAAGTAAAGGTGGCATGAGAGGGGTGGCAAGGTATGGGGTGGGGATCATCAGAGCCTGAAATATTTTCACAGGGAGTCCCAGTAAAAAAAGTTTTGAGAACCCTTGACTTAGGCCATGTCTATACATATAACATTGCAGTGGCACAGTTGTACTAGTACAGCTGTGTTGCTGCAGCGCATGTGATGAATAAGCTCTATGCAGACTTGAGAGATCTCTCCCATTAGCCTAAAAAACCCACCTCCGTGAGCAACATAAGCCATGTTGACATAGCACTGTGCACACACACGCTTATGTTGGTGTAACTTATGTCGCTCAGTGGGATGGAATGTTCGCACCCCTGAGTGACATGAGTTTTGCTGACATAGGCTGTTGTGCTGACATAGCCTTAGAAACAAGTTTTACTTTAAGTATGTGTTTAAGTCCAATGAAACTAATGCACAAGAATGGTGCAGGATGGGAATTAAAGATGATAAGAAGAATTTTTTCAAAGTATATTAGGAACAAAAGAAATCTTAGCAATGGTATAGGCACGCTATTAGGTGAAGATAATAAAATTGTTAACAATAAGCAGAAAAGGCAGACATTTTCAGTAAATGTTTCTCTTCTATATTTGGAAAGAAGCAGGATGTTGTGCTTGTATCACATGAGAGTAATAAAGTATTTTCCAGCCCATTAGTAACTAAGAAAGAAGTTAAATAACATCTAATAGAGATAAACTTTTTTTAAATCAGCAAGAGTCCTAAAAGATTTGACCATGGATATATCTGGCCCATTGATGTTAATTTTTAATAAAACTTGGAACCCCATGTGTCAGGTTGCAATACCCAAGGTGGGGAGTTGGGCCCAACTGTGTGGTACAAGACCTGCCACTGCTGGGTGAAAGCAGGGTGGGATCATTCTCCAGCTCACCACCAATGACCCATCAATCACCTCACTTGCAAAACCTGGCTCCACTGCTGTGTATGTGTCTGGGAGCAGAAGCAGTCAGAAACAGAAAGAAGCAGCAGTCAGGAAGAAGTAGCTAAGAAGACAAGCACACAGCACAAGAAGCACTGGCAATGTGGTCCTCAAAGAAAACAAAGAGGGAGAGTTTTTTGGATAGAGTGGTGGCTGAAAAGAGGCTTGGAACTGTGAGCCAAAAAACTGCTCTTGTTGTTTGATTCCTACTGTGTTCAGATAAACAGAACTTTATGTACAATCCGTGTAAATAAACAGGGTTGCCTCACTCCATTATCAATTTGTCCAAATAGAAACAACCTGCAAGACCCTCAATCTTGGCTAAGTGCTTGTGCCAAAAGCACCTATCTTGCAACATTTCCGACTAGATCTTCATTGATAACCCTTGAAAACCATGGAAATTACCATCTCCAGAAAATGAACAATGACTTTACAACATGCAGCATCATGTGGAACTATAAAGTAAGTGTCATAAATATGTTCTATACTGTGTTCTGAACTGTCATTCATCACAAATTGCAATAGCCATACCAGTTCCAACAGGTTAGTCTGTTATTGATAGTCCTACACTGTTTCTTGTGAAATTAGACCTTTTGTAACAAAGGCATTACCCATGAAATACTGAATTTTTCCAGTTGTATAAATCAAGGAGCCTACATGATTTTCTTTGAAATTCGTAACATCCAATTCATTATGAAAGTGAGAGGTGATAAGTTCTGGTCTCCTCCTGAGTACAATGAACGCACCAGATGGGCTCATGTTCATCAAATAAAGAAATGAGCTCACTCCATAAATATTTTTAATGAACTGATTTCATGTAGCCCACCTCCAACTTCAAATGGTACAAATCTGATTTTTAATTTTTTGTACTTTCTGTATAATTAAAGTTATATCAACTTTATTTTATTTATATCCAAACCTGGTTAAAATGAAGCTTCTATTATTATTAAGATGTTTCATAATAAGATGTTCAAGCATTTTCAATATACCATTAGTTATGGCTTTTATTTATTCATCACTTGCATTATGACTAATCTTGGGCTCAATATTTTAGTCATCTGAATAAACAGTAAAATTATATTGTGCAGTGTCATGAAAATAAGGTTACTCCGTGTAGAAGGCAAGTGAGAAGATCTAATGTCTCAGCTGAATTTGTGAAGTAATAATAAGGTAACAGGGGAAACAAAAAGATTGGCTTCTGAAAATCAATTATGTTATCTCAAGTATATAAAAAGGATGAAAGTGTAGAGGAACTTGTAATAAAGCTCGTCATTGTGAAAGCAATGAAAATAACCGTTGTATATTGCAGTTCCAAATTAACTTTGCTGTTACCTCAGAGCTTCAAGCCATACTGTAGAAAGGTGTGAAACTCTAGGAAGCCCTGGTACAACTAAATCTGTCAAATTATATTTAGGAAGTCTATACAGTTACAGGATAGACCCTGTTTAATTTTGTGTCTGTGCAGTCTCCTGCATTACAATTTTATGATATATTACTTTTCTAATATAGTGCCTCATTCATGGAAAAACAATCAGGATGCCACTTGAACATTTAGATAATTATGCAAACGAAGCATGGAATGTGTTTAATTTTTGCTGTGAGCAAGTGCACTCTGTGATGGGATGAACAGGTTGGTCGCTGGCCCATGGAGCAGATTCTGTTCCCTGTTGCATACTGGCAAAGAGATGCCCTGGGAGGCTGTTCCACCAAGGCAGGCATCAATAACAGTAATTCCAGGTTGAATCCCAGCAGAAGTTTCAGACCCCATTTTAGAGAGCATCCCTGAATTGAGGCTGTCAAAGCTGAGTCTTACTGGAATCAGCCCATTCAAAGGGACTGTGTTATTCTCATGGGTGTTCTGGAGGCAAAAGAGCTGCTGTGTTTGGTTTTATATTGCTTCTTTGGAGTTTACAGACTGTTGAGTGGTATGAAGGGAAGATGACCTGAGACTTTGTTGGTTTATCTTCTTTTGTTAACAAGAACCCTCTGTATAAGATGGAAACCCTAGAAAAGTGTTTGCTTAACCAGGGCCTGCTGTGAACTTTCTGAACAGCTTCTCAGACCCTAGCCCCGCTGTTCACACGTTAGTATATCATTGTCTCAGAGTTATCAACAGCTACTTTTTCTATATGTAAATATTCACCTTTATTTCTTCATATACCTTTGAGGGGTCAGCAGCATCAAAGGATAAAGGGATATATCCTAAGGTTAGATGCTCTTTTGCTTCCCCCACCCCCAAAATACAGAAAAGTTCTGTAAAGAAACTGGTATATATGCACATATATAACACTGGACAATAAAGATTTTGCTTCCTGAATACTTTTGGGTGTATCCTATGGATTTTGTGCTGCTGATTACGAAAACCACCATGAAATTTCCCTATCTCATACCGTTTTTTGAAATCGCCTATATTTGTTATTTCAATTCATAATTTAAGTCTATTAAAATGTTGCCCACAATGTAAGCTGAAAAGTTTTCTATCTTGTGTCCAAGCATGCCTGGGCATGCAGTGACACTGCACCTAGTGCAAGCCACACAACATGCAGAAGGAATGCTAAGGCTTAGACAGGGTGGATGCTGGCAGGACAGGCTTCAGAAAGGCTATAAAAGCATTTTGCACACACCATTCTATGCATTGCGTTTATATCAGTTTGCATTCATGTTGGTGCACATGCTCTTTGCGTATAGCATATTGTGTGTACTCACAATAATAAAGCAATTGTATTTTCAGGAGGATTCGTGATAGCTAAATGTCTCACTAATGTCACAATAGCCGCGATACATTTCTTGGCAACTACAGAGTACCAAACGTGCAGCTGATTGACAGCATGCTTCAAGCATACAAAACCAGGAAGTGCAACATGTCACTAAAGATTCATTTTCTGCATTCACATTTAGACTTCTTCCCTGCAAATCTTGGTACAGTCAGTGACGAGTATGGTGAAAGGTTTCACCAGGACATTGCGATCATGGAAAAACAGTATCAGGGCAACTGGAATCCATCAATGCTGGCCGATCATTATTGGACACTTAAACAAGAAGCCTCAGACACTGAATACAAATGAAAATCATCAACAAAACATTTTTAGCTCAGTTGAACTATTGCAAAGCATCAGCACCGTTATGCGATTAAATGCATTACATTCAATAAAAGTCAATTTCTTGTTTCTCCAAATTCCTACGTGATACAAGTAGTTTGAAATTATATTTGTGTTCAGCTTCAAGTGGTCAAGCATAATCTAAAATAATTTCCGAGGAAGCAACACTTTCGAAATAATTTGTTGTCCACTGTAATTTATCCGTAGAGTATCTCTTAAGGTCCAATCCTGTTCCTATTTAAATGAAGGGTAAAGTCCCCAATGATTTTAATGGAAACATAAAATGCCATCTTTGTGAATGCCTAATCACATGGTTCTTACACAGTCTCTCAGGGGATGCCTCCTGTTTAAACAAGCACACTCACAACACAATATGAAATTTTCTGGTACTTTTAAAATATAATCCAGTAAAACTAATAAAGGTAAAAAGTATCCCCTTTCTTTCCTGTACTTTATTTCCCTTTTAATCAGAATGAAGAGTTGAAAATTTACTTTTATGTAATGTAACCCCTGAATGTGCCCTACCATGTCCATTTCATGAGCAAATCAACATTTTCAATGGATAGTAAAATTCCAGATATAGTCCCCACTCCTGAGATTAATATTAAAACTATGGCAAAGGACATATGTTGAGTTTTAGTTGAATTCTGCTATATCTATAGAAGGGTTGCGGCATTTAGCCAGTGGTTAGAACGGGTGTAATGAGGAGCTCCACTGCTCAATATTAAGCTAAGGGAAGGATTGTCTCCTGGATGACATGTGTCTGGTTGTACCTCTCATTTATTTCTGTGGAAACATGTAATAGCACAGACATTTTATAAGCTACTTTACAAAACTGTTTAATTATATTTACAAAGCTTTATTTACAAGCAGCCAAGTGACTCTCTCTGTTTCTATTGGAAGAGCAATTTCAAAATCACATCTGGGAACTGGAAATGAATAGTTCTTGCAAGACCTAGTAGCATCCTACTCTGGGCTCTACTGAACTTTTCACACAGTGTCAGTGGGAGGAGGTGAGCAACTATAGAGATTTCTAGACCTGTAGAGGGGCAAAATTCCATGCCTTGTAAAGTCAAAAAGAAATACATGGTACCGTCAGAGGGAGAAAAAAAGTCCTTTTCAGCCAAGTTCTTTAAGATGACCAAAGATTTAAACAAATGCTTTTCCAGTCAGCTGAAGAAAGAGGCAAAGCCATAAAAATACAAGCCACAAACAAACAAAACTCTTTGGGGTTCTTATGACTACCTATAATATGGTCTACTTGTCCATTTGTAGCCCTCCTCAGTTGCTAGTGGGTTAGATAAGTTTTCTGTAACTTCACTGTATCTACTGGTCTGTCCATTGTATGGTGGTGGTGTGTTCAAGTCACCTTGATAAGAAATCAAAAGGTATTAATGGACAGTAAACTAGATTTAGGAATAGAAAGCCAGAAGGGCTCTACTGAGTCATCAAGTCCAGTTCCCTGGTATTGCAGACAACCCTGTATGTAATCTGGTTCATAAATTTGTCAAGCTCCATCTTAAAAATAGTTGGATTTTTTGCCCTCACTATTCCTATTGAAAGACTTCAAAACCTTCTTCTCCCTCCCTAGTGTTTACTTGCGATGTAACATGGTATCCAAAGGAATGTGATCTGAGGCTACAGAGGCAGTGGCATTTATGCTACAAACCAGAAGGATTCTTTAAGGCACTCGTGAGATCATAGTTTGAAAACTATATCCATCTCAAGGCACCTGAAAAGATTTTCAGTAAGCTGGAAGCAATCCAGAAGATCAAGGGGGAAAAAAGAACTATGGAGAGGAAAGGGTTGATTTATGAGGAAACAAAGATTTTAAAATGCTAAGTATATAATTGCTTTGCTAAATGACAGTTAGCAGTGGGGAAATTTGGCAGTCAAGTACAAGCATCTGACTGATATATATGTGTATGTATATATATAATTATACATATAAAGTATAATGAATGGTGGTGATGAGGAAGAGGATTGGTTTAGAGTGGATCAGTATAACTAGGACTAATGGAATAAAATTGAGCAAAGATAAATTGAGGCTGGGTAGTGGAAAAGAATTCCTAACAGTAAGATTTAGTAGATTGTGTAACAGTCTCAGAAGGACAGTAGTGCAGGCCCTTTCACTTGAGTCATTTTAAAAATAATCTACATTAAACCCTTACGGCCAGATCTGCAGTTGGTGTTAGTTGACATAACTTCACAGAACTCCATGGAATTATGCAGACTTCACAAGTCTTACTCCATGGTTAACCTTACTGAAATCAGTGTTCTGGGTATGCAAGTGAAATCAGTGTCACAGAACTACTCACAGAACAAGGTACTGCTCCATTTAAGGAATGGTGGCAGAATATGGCCCTATATAATATGCAACAGTAAATCATCTGGCACCCCAAAGGGAATGGATAAAATGGCCGGATAGAAGAACTTTTCTATCTCTATCTTCCATGACACTGTCATAAATTTACACCAAATTTATTTGATGCCAAAGGCACCATTGTTGGCCAACAGGATTGGTAATGCATTGAGCTAAAAACTCTGTTCCAGAGCGGAAGCACACCTCAGAACACTGCACCAGCCTGACTAGGAGTTAGGAGTCAAACTAACAAAAGTTAAGGTAATCTCTAAGGCTTGCATGAATTCCTCAGAAAATATAGTCTGAATGAAGCATAGTAAACTGTATCTCTCCATCCCATCTTTCTTTTACAACTGGAGACTCTTAGTAGAA
This sequence comes from Mesoclemmys tuberculata, assembly GCA_007922155.1. Lineage (NCBI taxonomy): Eukaryota > Metazoa > Chordata > Testudines > Chelidae > Mesoclemmys > Mesoclemmys tuberculata. The sequence continues at coordinate 61,569,089 of ML675613.1, read as the reverse complement.
CTTTTGATAGCAATTTACTGGACTGTATCATCTTCTATCTGAATCTTAACAAAATGGTTCAGAACTTAGTACTTAGCCCAATATTTAATCAGTATCTTTCAATGTTCTGTGTTGATTTGGGCCTACTCTTTACTTCCATTTTACAATTCCCAGCTTCATTTTCTCTTTTCTTTCTGCACCCTATTTCTAGGCAATAACAGTAGAAGTAAAACTTTCAAAAGAACATTATTTTTGTCTAGTCTAAATATTTACTAAGCCTGTTCATAGAAGGCTATAAGTGTGCTCATGGGAAACACACTTCTAGTATTGTGTAGCTGACCTCTTTTAAAAATTAATAGATTATTCTAAAAGCTTTTACATATGCAAGAGAAGTTAGAGATCATACTGCTTCAAATAAAAAAATCCACTATCAACTTTTTTTCTATCTGTTCCTAAGAGGCTTTTTAAACATATCTGCTAAGCCTTAAAGGTTTTGCTTTAGGAAATTAGAGCAGCGCTGGAAATTTTGCTTTCATTTTAAATAGCATTATTTCAGAAAAGTCCCAGGAAAGATAGAGCAGCAAAGAATGAACAGAAGAAAATCTACTTTTCTTTATTCTTAAAAAAATATTACACTTGCTATAAAATAATGAAAGCCAAAAATCTATGCAAACCATGCAAAATCCATTTTCATATTATACCCCTGGGCTGACATGGTCTTTCAAATTGCAAAGGGCAACTCCAACAGAAAATCAAGGTTATATAACCAGAATATATAACCTGGCCTTAGACCTAGTTTCATTTCAGAAGAAAAGGTGGTTATGAAGTTAAAACTGATATAAATACATAATTTATGATGAATTCACATAATTTTGCATTAAATATATTTCAGCCAAATAGTTCAGAACACAATCTCCAAAACTGAAAACAATTTGCATTAAATGCCACATTTAATAGTGTATATTTTCTATCCAATAAACATTGTGTGAATCTGAAGATCACAAGTCACAAATGTTACAGCTCGTGAAAAGTAAGACAGAATATAGAACAGATTTTAAAAGTACTGTAGAAATATGTATGTTTGTTTCACCATATTTCAAATGGACACTGCATCTGGATCGTTTGTAGAAGAGAAACCATCATTTTCTTGTGAGGTCTCCTCTAAATCTCTGTCAAAGTAACACCATCTTATTTTTGTTGCTATCCACCTCACTTCCATTCATCCAACTGAGAATCAATTAAACTCTCTTCAGTCCACCCTTCTGCTTCTTAATTGACAAGAGTTACCTCTATTAAGTAACACAATGAAATCTTATCTACCTGTTCTCCCAATAGATCACTTACTTGCTTTTGGTGTCATTATGGTAAAGTTTAGCGAGAGATATGTTCCTAGGTTGAGTGTTTCTACAGACACAATAAATCCTCTGATTCCTCTTTTTTTGTTGCCTTTCTCTGTCCCTGCAAACTTTCTCTGAAAATTACCAGGAAGGTTTTTAGTATCTTTCTGGGATGTGCTACCCTAGAAATGGTGCCCCCTGAAACAGAGTGCATGCACTAAAAGTGCCACCATTGCTCTTCATAGAGTATGGTATCTGCACCAATGAGTTCTTTGATGGCTGCTGAGTTCTATGTATGAGTGACAGTCCTGTCCACATGTAGGGCACACCCATGCACTAACAATACTCTGAATCCAAGCAGCAGATTCTTTCCTTCTCTGAAGCTGGTCATCACAAAGCTTGATCCAGTATGCCTTGCAATGCCTCACTCCATCTTCAAGATGACTCCACCAACCAGAGGGACATTCTTCACTTCTTTCCCAATCATCCACAAAGATTCCAAAGGACACTAAGTCAACTTTCCAAGCATCTTGAAATCTGCTCAGTAGTCTGCCTCTCTTCTAGACCCTTCATGAGCCTCAGAATACAGCACACTCTTCAGGAACCTAGAATCTGGCATTTGCTTGACATGTCAAAGCCACTTGAGTCTTTTCTTACTAATCAACAGTCCCCTGGATAACATATCAACATGGTTTAACACTTCCACATTTGTCACTCTTTCCTGCCTTCTTCCTCAGATAATTTTATGCAAGCATCTGAAATGAAAGCTCTTTTGGTATATTTGGAGTAAGTCATCCCTGTTTCTGAGCCACATACAAGAGTGGATAAAACACCTGTCTCGTAAATACGGATTTTTACTTTAGTTGACAATTTGTTATTGTTACAGGCTCTGTCTTGCAAAAGACCAAAGTTCCTGGCTGCTTTGCCAATTCTACTAGTGAGCTCACCAACAAAATCTACATTGCTGGTAACATTAGAGTCAAGGTAGAAAAATTAGTCAACAAAATCCAGACAAATACCATCTAAGATGATATCTGGAACTAGTTCTGAAGAGCCTTGGTGTATGATAACAGTCTTATTGTTAGCCCAAACATTTTGCATGTAACAGAGAACTTGGTAATAAGATGTTGTAGTTCATCAGCACTGTGAGCCACAAGGGCTGCATCATCTGCAAACAACAGGTTCCTTATGCTGATCTCCTTCACCTTCGTCTTAGCTCTGAACTCGCAACATTAATGCTAATTCTAATGCTAAGATAGACAACCTCTCAAACATCACGGAAAGTGTGTTGAAACAGGAATGAGAAGTAAATATTAAACAATGTGGCAGCCAGTATGCAGCCCTGCTTCACTACATTGTTGATGATAAATGAGTCAGACTCTCGGTTTTCAGACCTTACAGTTGTCTAAGGATTTCACAAGGTTTATCCATATAGGTGGACAAGCAAGCTTCTTCAGAACAATGTAAAGCTCTGATAGACTAAGGCCTTTGTTAAATCTATAAAAGCCATATGCAATGAAATATGCTTCTCTCTGCATTTTTCCTGCAATTGTCTTTTGAAGAAGACTATGTGTATGGTGGACTTTTCCAAGCAGAACCTCACTGGCTCTAAAGATAAATTCTATCAGCTAATATTTGAAGTCTAGGCATGAACTATATCATAACTATATAATGAATATTGATTAAGGACATTACATTATTTAAAAAATGTCATGTTTTGTATTTTTAAAAATATATAGCATGGATTCCATTCCATGTTAATTGTTATTTAAAGGCTTCAGACTCTGTTAGACCAGCACCACTTCCAAGATGTAGGGATAGTTACTCAAAAAAGCCCAATTGTGCAGCTTCTGTACCTATAGAACCAACTCCTATTGACTACTTCATTATTCGATTTTAAGACCAGTAATGACCATTTCTTCTTCGTTCATATGGCATTTGAAAAGCAATGGGCTGAGAATATAATTGAATTTTGAGATTCAAAAGACATTCTAGTGCTTCTGGGATAGCTAGGTAGGTTTCCCTTATCACATTTTAAGTGTGAATGGGACAGTTGTCCATGACATGTCACATAGTTTATACCTCAGCACTGTCACAATTTGGTGATTCTTTAATTTTCCATTTATGGAGGAGATAGCCACACCATCTGTGCATTGTTCAAATGTGATTGAGTGCAGTCCATTGCCTAGAGGAAATGCAGAATCCTGGGACTTCTTTCATTGGTTCTTCAATCAGGTCTTTGTTTGGGACATCACAAGCAGTCCACAATTCAAGCCAGTGAATGCTAGTGTCATTTCTGTTGGCATATAGCATTGACATCTAGGTCCAGAAAGGTTTTCTGGATTTGTATTGAAAGAGTGCAGTGACTTGAGGTCTTGGTATATTGGCAGGTCCAGAATGGCCAGGATCTTATTGTTGTATCAGACCACAGCAGCTTCTCGCCTGACATTGGCTGGCACAATGCCAGGCAAAACTCGGAGCCATGATATTGGCATTGATTTGGGATAGCTATTAACAATCCTGAGCATGGCATTGATTTCAATGTCATTGAGATTGTTGTGGGTGCTTTTGCACCAAACTGGCACTCAATATTCCAATGTTGGCAAGGCCAGGACTTGTATTGATGTTCGAAATGTGCATGCATCACATCCCAGGTTGTGCCAGAGAGCTTCTGGCAGATGTTAACACTTGTCTTTATCTTCTTTTTGATGTTGTCAAGGTTTTAAGTGATAGCTCAGTGTTGGATTGAGGGTAACTCCAAGGTACCATGGGTTGTGGTCAGGTGATAGAGACAGACCACAAAAGTCCACTTATAGCGGCATTTTGACCTTATGGTTATTCAAGTGGAAAGCAGAGAAAAGTGTTTTCAGAGTGTTGGGTTTCAGTCACCAAACTTTCAAGTATCTGGAGGTCATTGTTCACAACCTTTTATGTATCCTTCAGGGAGGACACTTGCGTTGCTAGTGCAATGTTATCTGCATAGATGAATTGACAGGATGATCTGACCAGAATGTTGCTGGTATAGAATCGTGAAGGTATTAAATGGATTCCTTTGGAAGGCCGTTGTTCAATCTCCATGATATGCTGACAGATTCACCAAGGTGTACAGTGAATCTTCTGTTACTCAACATCTCTCTGTGATGAGTCCAATGGTTGATTGGAAGCTAATAACATCAGCAGGAGATCTTTGTGTCATACAGTATTGTATGCAGAAGAAAGATCAATGAATGCTGCTGTTGTTTTTTGTTAGTAGCTGGATTGTGTGTAGCTGGTTAAGGTGTGGCCTATTGTAGGACTAGATCATGCATCTTCTGCATTCCATTGTGAGCAAAACACATCCATATAATGTCTTGATTATTCATTTAGGAAAAAATGAGGTTGGGGTTTGGGCAGAGGTGAATTTGAGAGACAGGCTCTATCAGGAATGTTGGTTGGGTCACTAGAATGACTGGGACATGGGCAGTCAGGACTAGTAGTCAGAGCTAGAGTCAAAACTGAAGCCAGAATCAGGTGCCAAGCTGGAGGTCAGAGATAGAGACAGCATCAGAGGTAAGGCAGAGGAGCAGGGACCTGGAGTAGAGCAGGACAGCAGGAACTGGGAGTAAATAGGAATCTAGGATAGGAGGAGAGGAATCAGCAGAAGGCAGGGAATCAGGAATTGGGCTCAAGCAGGGATAAGGATTCAGGTAAGCAGAAAGGGTCAGTAGTAGTCACCAGCCAGGGATTCCCCTAATAACGTTGCTTAGACAACTTTCTGCTGTTACTTCCGGGTTAACATAGAGGCCCTCAGGCAATTGGATGTTTCCCCCTATTGGGAGCTTCGTGGGAGAGAGAGACTCTGTACTCTAACCTTTCACTGGGCCCTCCGCTGGTTATTTAGGTGAGCTGCTGAATGGCAGTTGTGCTATGGGGACATATGGACGCAGGCTCAAGGCCCGTGATCCCTCATAGTAACTCAGATGTTGCCTGGAAGAAGGGTTTGGTTGGAAATGCTCATAAAGTAGGTACTATGGGGAGCTGTCTATCCCGGTTGCATGAATTGGACCCAAAGGAGTGCAAACTGAGAAGTCACCAGAGTCTTTATGAACACTGGTGGCCCCAGGATTTCACATAGAAAATTCAGTTATGATCTGAACTTTAGAGGGAAGATGGACACATTCACCAGCCACAGGGACTAATATGGTAAGGCAACGTGGGAAGCACATATGAGACAGTTGGAGAGGGCTGGTTACCAAACTATTCTTTGGCATCCTCTGCAGCCAGTGCAGGTGAGAAGATCAAGGTGTTAGCACGCACACATGAAAACTAAAAGGGTATAAATGTTGCAGCCTTCCTCTTTCAAATCTATCAGCGTGAGATGGTGAAATTCAAGAATCTTGGGTTCAATTCCAGGCTCTAGAAGGGAATGTGCTGTAGTGGGAACAGAGCCTTCCACACCAATTTCCACCAAGTCAGAAACCCTTCATTCCCTGAATCCCCCTGCCTGTCTCTGTTCCATTTCTGTCTCTTCCCCCCTGGCCCTACTGGTCCTCATCCCAGTCCCACTTTCCACTCCTGTGCTCCCCTTCCCAGTCCCTGTTTCCTTGCCCACCCAATCCTACTCACTCCCTCCAGCCTGCTCTTTCAAGTCTGGCCATGCCCCTCACCATGATCTTTGTACCAGTCACCTTTGCCAATCAGTCCCAGTGTCCCCTGGCTGAGAACCTCATATAATGTCTTCCTACCACTCCACTGGTTCCCAGTTCCATTTTCTTACCCAGCCAATCCCAGTTTTGATTTCCCCCACTCCTAGTTTCAGTCTATTCTTTCTGCTGCTGCTACCCCCAGATCTGGCTCTTGTCCACGCTGCATTCAAGTTAGGCAGCTTCCTCCTCTAGGCTGCCTGGACATCTGCAGGGGAAGCATTCAGAATACATGTGATATTCTTCCGCTCTCAGCACTGGTTTCTGGAACCACATCAACCCGCAGCAGTTAGGAGCCGCAACTGCAGTGAAAGTCTATTACAGCCCTATGCTGGACCATGATTCAAGCAGATGGAATCTTGGGACAATTTAGCTGCCAAACTCTAACAAGTCTCTGCTGAGCATATGTGAACTGAATGTTTTTATTTCTATTCTCATATTTGAAAATGGCCAAACTATTTTTGCTGAAACTTTCAGAACATTTCATTCTGAGGCAAACACTTCGCATGGAAAATGTAAATCCAAATGAGTGAGGTTTTGCAAAGTTGTATGTGACTGAAAACAGGGCCTTATAATGGAAAGTGCGAGCAACTTTAACTTTAAATATAGCTACCAGCTCAGCCAATAATATATTAGCTTTAAGGGCATTTCATATATTTATGAAGAGAAAAATATCTCTCTCTCCGAGAGCTCAGAGGGGATTATGCCATGGATTTCGGGGTTTCTACATGATCATCAGGGTTAGGGAAATATGTGACAGTGTCCTCACTTCTAAAAGATTTCCAAGCAGTCTATTTCAAGGATTGACTTGTCAAAACTGAGGCAAATGATGTGATCTTTTAAAAAGAAAAATAATTTCAGGGGAAAAAAAACACTTTAAAATGTCAATGGCTGTCATTGTCCTAGGTCAAGAACTTGGTATTTTGTGTATGGATAATAATTATACGCCTAACCTTGTCAAACAAGTTTTTTTAGAGGAGAATGTTTGCTAATGATTGTCCTAGTCCAGTGCCAGTGTAGTTATAGGACATGTGGTAGACTTTGTTCTGCCCACATCAGTCCAAATAGAAAACAAAATAATCCTATCCAACAATACTGAAATTGGAACAAAAAGTTAGAAACCTATCCTCCATGTAGTACATGACTTCAGAAACAGGAATCTGCCAGATAGTCACTTAACAAATTACTGTTCCAGAAAGCCATTTTTACCTAATTCTTTTGACAAGCTTAGGTTATTTGAACTAGGCAATAAGCCAACTTCCATGTTAGCATGAGATGAATAAAATAGCACAATATTGTTAATGTTGTTATATCAATTAAGGGTGTAAGATACAGTACTTTGTGACAATGAGATTTACAGAGCCGTCGCTTTTTATCACACAGTATGCTCTTCAGAGAAATTGGCCCTTATGAATACGGAAGACAGATGTTAGAGGAAAGGAATCTGCATGCCACTTTTGTTAAGGCTGGGATGATTTTTAAAGGATCACTGATGAATGAGAAAATATCATAGGGAAACCAGATAAATCAGAGGGTTTTGTACGTTATCCCATGATCACCTTTCCCCTCCCCTCTGTTATTGATGCCTGCCTTGAATTTTTCTGTTTCTCCCATGCTGTCTTCTATGCTGCCCCCTACTGGTGAAATGATCTTTCTAAAATTAACTTTGTGCCCTAATTTCTCTTTCAAAGATCCCACCCCAAAATCCACTTATGCTATGACACCTACAAGAAATCATATCGCCCATGTTGTTTGAATTGGATGCCAGTATGGAATAGCCACTTTCTTAGTTATTTTATTTTAAAAAAGAAAGAACTTTTGGAACCATCAAGTTGTGCAATAGTTAACCTCTTTACCCCCATCATCACATTATCCATGTCCTCCCTCCTCATTCACTCCAGCTGGTTTGGGCACACGCTTTGTTGCATTTTGTCTTAAATTATGATTACTTTAGGTCTTTGAGGAAGGGACCCTGTGTTTTCCTATGCTTGTACAATGCTCAGCACAATGTGTCTGACTCCTAAATCTGTACTGGGGATTTGGGACACTTCTTCTATACAAAGAGTAATAATATCTTTCTAAGCTACAATTCTGCATTCAGGGAATGAAAGACCTGATTTTGTATCGTTGCCATCTTCTGAATGTCCATAATTATCCATTTGGATGATTGAATTAGCACTGAGCTTTCCAGTGTGGGACTGTTTTGCAAGATGAAATGTATGTAGATTAGGTTTTATACAGGCAGTCAGATTTTGTTGGTAAGCAGGTATGAGTTTAATGCTGTGCAACTTCTGAATGGTTAGAATTCAAGGTTGGCTCAGATAAATCTCCAAACATTCAGTTAGTGATCCAAAACTAATTGAACTATCTTAACTCCTTGAGTCTGCAACATAAGGTTTGAAATGACACTTCAGCTCCCATGCTTGGGCAGAACCCAGAAATGAAAATAACCATGTAAATGAGAAAAACAAACAAACAAAATGTTACCTGAAAAACTTCTGTGCCTCTAAAAAGAGTTACTTCTAACTGCATAGCAGCCAGTTGGGAAATGTGTACATAGGGGTGTGGGTGGGGAAAGAAGTTATCTTTTCCAACCTAGTTCACATATTCCTTCACAAAAATTCATCTTGACAATGAATGTGGAGTAGCTATTAGTAAAAGAGATACAAACAATATATTACAGGGTGACTGGATCTTTGAAGAGGGAGAGGGTCTACTTCTCCTAGACTGTTTATCTGCTGTCCAAGAGGGCTTAAGAGAAGGCACCTGGACCTTATAATGGGGGGAGACAGCTACAGATAGTTGTATAGACAGCAGGGAGTAAAAAGGTTCATGGCTTCCTGCAGGGCCTTTAGTCAGTAGGAGGAAGTCAACAACAGGGAAGACCTGTGGAGAAGGCCAAACTCCAGTCATGAAAACAGACTTTCAGGGAGGAAGGGTAGGCTCAACTGAAACTGTATCAAGACTTTGCAAGGCTGAATTTTCTTTTGAAAGACTTTGATAAAATGGACCCCAAAGGGGCAAGTTTTGGATATCTGGACTGTGTGGCCTTTTTAAGGTTTCCTGAGTGAAGAGGAAACTGAGGCACGGTGCCACTCAGTCACACTTGGCCTGAAGGGGTTGCTACATATGGCATAGATAGCAGGATCACAAGGAAGGAGGAGAGACCAGAAAGCCATAAATGTTGTCCTTGGCATTGAGATGTCTACCCTCCCAAGCTAGTGTGTAAAGCAGGAGTAACAATCATAGAAGTTCCTGTTCTGGTTGCTGGGAATGCCTAGGCTTCTGTGGCAAAATGCTGAGGAGATCCAAGAAAAGGAAGAATTCAGTCAACCCAGAGACGGAAAGGGAAAGAGATGGGGAGCCTGCCCATCCTTATACTGTTGGCAACAGGGACACACAGGTGGATTTGCCCCTACATGCATCATGACTGAAAGCTCTCCCCATTGGACAGGACCTTGAGAGGAAGCCCAGCATCTCTTGCCTGGATTTTGGCCTTCTCCACCAGCCTTCCCCTCTGGTACCTTTCCCTGTTGACTCAGGGCTCTGCTGGAACCTTCCTATTCACTGTAGAGTGTGCAGGCATCTGCCAACAACCACCTGCAACTGTCTCCCCCTTTATAAAGCCTAGCTGCCTTCTGTTAGCCATGTTTGGAAGCAGGTAAACAGTCTCATGAACTGGACCAAGCTCTGTCTTAAAGGTGCCAGTCACCCTGTGACAAAGTGCTGAATAATGTCTGAGGGAATTTGGTGGGTTGAACGGTTACATACTTATATATCATAATCATTAAGGGATAAATGCTTTTTCATCCTCCAAAACCATGGTCGCAAGGTCAGCCAAGGAGATCACAATGGTCTGTTCTGGCCTGGAAATTTATGAAACTGTGACTTTATTCATGGCAAAAATGTTATTCCATGCCCTATTACATAAAAATGAAATTAAGGGCTTTAAGAAAAGAATGGGTAGCCCAGAATGTTGGGCAGTTGCAGCACCCAAGCATAATTTTTTTGGGCCCAGTACAAACTTGTGACCTGGGCCCCCTCTCAGACACACACCCATGGAGGTTGCAGCCTGGGCTGGGCCCCGCAAGGCCTCTGGGCCCCAGTAAAGTGTACCCTTTTCCCTCCCATGTAGGGGCCCTGGACAGTTGTAGGTGGGGTAGTTATTCAGAGGCTAATATTCCCTCTGAAGTGCATTCAGCACAGAGCTGTTGCCTTACATCTATTCTGAAATTACAGGCTGGTGGGATCCATCCATCCCTAATTTCTGTGATTAATGACTACCTGCTGCTCTTACGCTTTCTGAGAGCCTGTGCTGCTCCAACAGGCATAATTTTAATGTATCATTTGTCATACGTTTGAACACGTTACTTGAATGTTGATATTGTATCCTGACACTTTTAAAGCTGCTGTGGTAGTCGTGGCAGTTAGCACATAGAATTTGAATCATCTTTGCACTTTCCTGAAGCAAATTTCATGCTCAGATATTTTATGCTTTATGTCTTGTTTTGTGGTGTTGCTTGGCAGTCAGACCCTCTTTCCCAAGAATGGCTGCCTAGTACTTTCTACAACAAACAGTCACAGCAACAAGAGGGGATGTGAAACTGTTGCGTATTTTCTCTGAGCACAGAACTAAAAAAAAATGGATGATGATCAGTAACATCCATGTCCTTTATTTGACACAGTGCAAAAAAAGGAAATTGGGGTACTGCTGCATGGGATCTGCCTAAGATGCTGTGCTTCTCATTCTTGTTAGAGCTATTTGTTCTGGCATGAAGAAAGAATGCTTCCAAAGAGCAAATTCACATACTGATGGAACATAAACTTTATCACATTGCTTAATGGTATGAAGAACTACGCTGTGAGTCAACCTAAGGGCACCTTGGCTAGCCTTTAATGTTCTTTCTCTTGCAAGGACAAATCCTGTTGCTGAACATCACGTAGAATTGAGGGATAAGGCAGCAGCCACACCTGATAAATGCTTCAGCTCACTTACAGTGAAAATTGCATGCATTTTTTCCTCTTTGTCACACAATGCAGTTTGGAATTTAGAAAAATGAAAGAATGCAGCATAGAAATATCACACAGTAATGTATGAGGTTTACAGGAATTAAAAGGTTAAGGAAATTTTAAATGTCTGTCATAAGACACACATTAGCAGAACAAACTTCCTCATAATATTTCCACTCTGACAGTGTGCCTCGGTGCTATGCAAGAGAGCTCACATCTAAGTTGAGAGCGTAAATAATTCTCCATGCCTATTCAGTACACAGCCTCTCTGTTGAAATTGGTGACAAAACTGCTAATTATCATTATTATTACAGGGGGTGAAATGCACAGGGCCAGCACAAGGCCAATGTGCCACTTAAACCCGAGGTCTCTGTAAAGATGTCAATTTCATTTCCTGAGCCAACTATGTGTAAGGTGCTTCGCAAACACATGAGCATGGTTTTTCTGATGTAGACATTTGTCCACTAGTATCAGAAAGAGATCACCGATCCTTTTCATGGAAGTCCCTGAGCAGCCTCATTTAGTAGTATGAAATTTAACAGAACATTATAATTGCAAGTGAATGCTTAAATGACTTGATTTAAGCTGTTGCTGCTGCAATGTGTAGCAGAATATGGGTATTCACAGGTTTAGGATGTACTCAAAATCTCATTGCTGCTTCACTTGCTGCTAGGTACTTCAGTACACAAAATATCTGAGGAGAGCTGTCACTCTAATAAAGATGTATTAGTTCTGAAGTCTTCTGTGAGTTTATATTGCGGATTACATCCAATGTAAAGAATTGCAAGTGATGCCTCAGTGCCGTTTTCCAGAGGAAACCGTGAATAGATATGGGCACTTTGAAATACCAGAGCTGCTTAGATCCCTATTGGTGACATCAAAGCTTTCACACAGAGGGAATACAATAACCTTTCTAGAAGTCACTGCAGGTTAGATGATTGGAAACTACTCTTAAAATAACTGGTTAGAGTTTTAAAAACTACTGCTTGATCAGCATCAACATCTCTGTAAGAGGATGGAGGTGGAAAGAAAGCCAGAGAAACATTAGAAGAAAAGCTTCCTTTATTGAAATGGAAGGAAAAGAAAAGAAAAATCAGAGATGGCACACAGCACTCAGAGTCAGCTTTCCTTCCCCTTTGTTTTTGATTACATATCTTTGATCATTATCTCCACCCATGGACTCTTGAAACTAATTCAACTGTTTGTCATTTCATTCATTCCTAGCTAGCTTCACTCCACCTACAGGCTATATTAACAGGTTTGTGGCTTTCAGACAAGTCAAGACTTCTTTAAGACTGGCCTGATTCTGATTTGCACTAGGTCCTATTTATATCACTTTGGCAATGTAAAGAGGCCTTTAAAGAGGCCTCTTAAATGTCACTTGTATGTACTTACTTTACATGGTAAGAGCAGTATAGAGGGGCATTAGTATAAATAAGAGTCAGGTCTACAGCCTATACTCATAGACTCATAGACTCATAGGTCAGAAGGGACCAATATGATCATCTAGTCTGACCTCCTGCACAAGGCAGGCCACAAAACCCTACCCATACACATTTATAACAACCCTGAACCCATGACTGAGTTATTGAAATCCTCAAAAGTGAGATTTGAAGACCTCAAACTGCAGGGAATCCATCAGCAAGCGACCCATGCCCCACGCTGCAGAGGAAGGCGAAAAACCTCCGGGGCCTCTGCCAATCCGCCCCGGAGGAAAATTCCTTCCCGACCCCAAATATGGCGATCAGCTAAACCCTGAGCATGCGGGCAAGACTCACCAGTCAGCACCCAAAAAGGAATTCTCTGCAGTAACTCAGTTCCCATCCCATCAACATTCCCACAGACCATTGAGCAGACTTATCTGCTGATAATCCAAATCAATTGCTCAAATTAAACTATCCCATCATAACATCCCCTCCATATACTTATCAAGCTTAGTCTTAAAGCCAGATAAGTCATTTGCCCCCACTACTTCCCTCGGAAGGCTGTTCCAGAACTTCACTCCCCTAATGGTTAGAAACCTTCGTCTAATTTCAAGTCTAAATTTCCTAATATCCAATTTGTACCCATTCGTCCTCGTACCTATATTAGTACTAAACTTAAACAATTCCTCTCCCTCCCTAACGTTAATCCCCCTGATATATTTATATAGAGCAAGCATATCCCCCCGGAGCCTTCTTTTGGCCAGGCTAAACAAGCCAAGTTCTTTGAGTCTCCTTTCATAAGTCAGATTTTCCATTCCTCGAATCATCCTAGTAGCCCGTCTCTGAACCTGTTCCAGTTTGAATTCATCCTTCTTAAACATGGGACACCAGAACTGCACACAATATTCCAGGTGGGGTCTCACCAGCGCCGTATATAACGGCACTAACACCTCCTTCTCCTTGCTGGAAATACCTCGCCTGATGCATCCTAAAACCGCATTTGCTTTTTTAACAGCCATATCACATTGGCGGCTCATAGTCATCCTGCTATCAACCAATACCCCAAGGTCCTTCTCCTCCTCTGACGTTTCCAACTGATGCGTCCTCAACGTATATTTAAAATTCTTATTATTAATCCCTAAGTGCATGACCTTGCACTTTTCACTATTATATTTCATCCTATTACTATTACTCCAGTGTACAAGGTGGTCCAGATCTTCCTGAATAGTATCCCGGTCCTTCTCCGTGTTAGCAATTCCCCCCAGCTTCGTGTCATCCGCAAACTTTATTAACACTTTCCCGCTCTTTGTGCCAAGGTCAGTTATAAAAAGATTAAATAAGGTCGGTCCAAGAACCGATCCTTGAGGGACTCCGCTAGTAACCTCCTTCCAGCCTGACAGTTCACCCTTCAGCACGACCCGCTGTAATCTCCCCTTTAACTAGTTCCTTATCCACCTTACAACTTTCACATTCATTCCTATCTTTTCCAATTTAACTAACAGTTCCCCATGCGGAACCGTGTCAAACGCCTTACTGAAATCGAGGTAAATTAGATCTACCGCATTGCCTCTGTCTAAGTAATCCGTCACCTTCTCAAAGAAGGAGATCAGGTTGGTTTGGCACGATCTACCTTTAGTAAATCCATGTTGCAATTTGTCCCAATTACCATTGACCTCAATGTCCTTAACTACTTTCTCCCTTAAAATTTTTTCCAAGACCTTACATACTCTACATACCTTCTATACTCTAGAAGCCTTGCTAGAACAAAGGTATAAATACTATTGAAAACAATTGAAACAGGCTAAAATGTTTACCTCAAAAGAAATTAGTTAGCAACACATTTTGTAAGGTAGCTGTGAGGAAGAGGATCCAGGAGTTCACATTTGTTACTAGCTTGGTAAAATCTAATTATAGAACGCCCCACTAGTTTGACACGTCTGCCCTAAGGTAGGCACTCACGGTCATAAGCCATTCCAGACAGCGTGACAATCATCAGCAACTCAGTTTCTCTCTTTCTCCTTTCTTCCTTCAGTGCAACAGTGAGTAGCACTGTGTGACCTCTAGTGGGCTAAGTTTGTGTAGGATTTTGCAAACTGAAACCAGCTGTTTTGTGGGTTTGGGGTCTGCAGCTTCTTTGAGAGGCCCATAGTCGTTATTTTCGCATCATATAGATCGAGAAATTAGATAACATGAAATCCTCTTGCTGGAAGGTAGCAATGTAACACTACATGATTGCTTCGAATTCAGAACAATAACACACACAACCCAAACTCAAACAGAGAGGCATAGCTTACCCACCTAACTAAAGGCCTGCCTGCAGCTGTCTGACTTCTGCTGCCAGATGTTTCATTACAGAGCCCGCTGGCCTGCCCGCTGGACCAGAAACCCCTCTCCCCGCTCTTAAAGTGATAGCTTGCAATGCCAACACAGTTCTCAAAACACCACAATGGTCTATTTATATGAATCACAAAGATGACAGCTCCTCTATACATAAGAGTCTTTGAACCTTCCTTCTTTACTTAGATGGCTTTGAGAGGGACTAGAGATTGCTGAAGGAAAGCTCTTGGGGAAGAAGCAATAGAAACTGGCTGTTTGAAGGAGGGAGGTTTGCTGTCTTTGTAACTGTGCAGCTTGAGTGTTTACCAAAATCTGTGAATAAGGACTTAACGTTTTCAAATATATTGATACTTCAGTCAAGGCTCTCTTTGAATGAGTCTGAGGTTTGATATAACTGTGAGAGATATGACAATAGACTGCAACCTCCTGGACAAGCCTTACTGAATTAAATTTATGTAATTTAGGATTTTATTGTATTAAAATGCAAATGTTTATGTACTATTGACCACAGACCCCCAAGAACTACAAACAGTTGGGGGGTGGTTAGGCAAATTTATTCAGGTTGTAACAGCTTTAGAGAGTTACCACCACCTAGAGGCAGACTCACAAATACTGGCTCAAACTGGATTTTCCAAGGACCAACAGACAACAAAAGGATTTTTGGTTCAATAGCCTGAGTTAAAGCTGACTCGGGGCCTTTTTTTCTGATCCAGCAAATGGACTGGACCACAAGTCCAAGGAGGTTAGGAAACAGTTAGGACTTTAGCCTACTCAAGTCCCATAAGACCGGGTGCTGGTTCTGAGCTGAAGTGGACAAACATCCTAATGGAGGGCTTCCCTAGTAAATGGAGTTGGAATAGGCTCACCTATATCCAAAGTAGTGCAGATATTAGAACTCAGTCCTCACAGCAGACACTTCTCTTGATCCTAAATGGATTAGCTCCTGAGCTTTTACTCCTGTATTTATAGCCGTGCTCTATCATGTACTCTGATTGGCTCAACTCTAAAGGGGTAACTAGGGTATGACCTGCCAATCAGATTGCCCACAATTAAAACTTCCTAGAGTGCTTCAGAAACATCTACTGAACATATCCAGTAACTGCCATATCCTGTTCTAGATGTTTCTGGGCCCCTCTAGCTAAGTTGTCTGCCCTGCTGGTGTGCGGAGACCCAATATGTCAGCTAAAATCCTGAGAAGGATATCTCCCAAGAGACGTAATAGCTGAGGACTTGGGACCTTAAAGTGGGTGCCTGTGCTAAATCACAGAGGGGGAATATAAATGCAGTTGCCCTCAACTGTGACACTAGCTGTTTCACACAGTCATGAATGAAACAAAAACTACCTCTGCAGTCAAGGCATTGCACTTGCACAACTGCATCCAACAAAACCATCCTTGTGCAGTGAGAGGTGGATTAAGCATAAGGAGGATAAGTGAAACTCTTGTC
Organism: Mesoclemmys tuberculata; assembly: GCA_007922155.1. Lineage (NCBI taxonomy): Eukaryota > Metazoa > Chordata > Testudines > Chelidae > Mesoclemmys > Mesoclemmys tuberculata. The sequence goes on along the minus strand of ML675613.1, from coordinate 61,552,874 downwards.
CCAAACAAGCATGAACCAGTTCCCACACACCGTGCATGCACACAAATATACACACTATTTCTCTCCCTTACATAGTGTGGGGAATTCTGAGCTCTGTTCAGAAAGAAATAGTGCTTGATGGTAAATATAAGCTCAAAATATGTATTCAAGTCATAACTTTTACTTTTGAGTATTCACTGATCAGTGATGTGGCCCATACCAACTGCTTACTCACAGTGAGCTGGATGGGTAATCAGTTAGAGGAAATGCTGTTCATTGCAGTGTTATGACTTTTTCTTCTTGATGTCTTTTTATATGCTGTTCCCCATCTTCTTTTTTTTTTCTTTATGCCCTGGTGCTCAGTATTGATATGATATTAAAGCAAGTCCAAGCTATCATATTCCAGTCAGTCTTTTTCTTATACTGTACCTAGTTTGGGTACAAAAGTCAACAGGTGAAATTCTGGCTCCATTGAGGTCAACAAAAATGTTATCATTGCATCCATTTTGACCAAGACTTTACCCAATTTATTTAGTTTGGGTTCTATGTTTTCCTGCTACTAGAATGTAAAGTCCATCAGCAAGGAGACCTTAAGAGCTGTGAGACTAGATGAGAAAATTCAGTGGCAGTTATATTAACGTCTTCATTCCCTAAACTTCCAGAATCAGGCAAAACTCTTAAGAATGGAGAAATCAAACCATCTAAGAGTCCCTTCTCACATATTTCTCTTGCCATCTATATAAAC
>ML675613.1:61503646-61552050 GCA_007922155.1 Mesoclemmys tuberculata | reverse complement strand
CAAAATTAAAAAAATGTTGACTAGCTCTATAGTACTCAAATAGCAATGCGGAAAAAAATCACAAAACTGTAATCAACATTTTACCTCACTCTATTTTTAAATATATATATACTTATATATTTCAAATTTTAAAAAGAAGAATACAAGGAATTATATTTTTGCTATTTGGGGAAAAGGGATCAGAGGGTTTCTCTTTTGTACATTGTTTCAGGTCAGGATCATCCTGTAGTTCTTAGAACTCTGGACAGTTCTTTCCTTATTCCTCTAAAGTTTATGATTAAGTAAAATGAAAAATTAAAGCCAGTTTATTTCATACTCTCTATTGATACCGAGCCAAATTTTCAGCAGCTAAAAAAATCAATATCCACAGACAAGAATGCATGCACTCATGTATACCTGAAATTGTACATTAATTTACCACCATCTTGCACACACAACAAATAATTGTGGGGTTTGCTCCCATTACGTATTCCTTGAATTACCCTTCCAATCTTAATTTTTGTCCTGATTTTACTTTTCCTGTGTTAGACTGAAAGGTCTGCAAGGTGGATAATTAAAAAAAAAAAATCTATGGCTTCTAAAGTGCTGTGGACTTTTTTTTCCCTGAGCCTGCTCTCATTAAAGTTAATGGAAAGACTCTTATTAACATCAATGGGAGTTTCAGCTGGCCCTTATGGCCCAATAGTAATGCCATGCATGCTGAGTTATCTGATTTGCATGTAGAATTGTCATAGCGGGCCCTTATCATTACGAAAATTTGCCCCACTAAATCTGTGCTTAAGCATTAGTTACAGGCATCCTTGGAAAATTCAGACATTTCACCTATAAATATTCTTGTTTTACAATGTAGAGTCTTGAAAAGCTTTCTATTACTTCACCAACAACTTGCAATAAATCACTACAGAACTTGGTAATAATCTTGTTGACATTATAAACAAGAGAGGAAGGAAAAGCTACACCAGGGGCACATTTCCTGTCAGTCTAAGTGTACAAATGGGCATGTACAGAGCAACATGACCATAAAACTGCCCCCTTACAAACATTCCTCTTCATCACTAATCATAGTCTGCTGTAGTTTGATTATAAGAGAGAGAATTACTCAAGTCCCTGGACCCATATGCTTCTCCTCTAGCTCAGAATCTGCTTCATATCTCATATATAAATGTGGCAATATTACTAGAACCAATTGTGGTAGTTATATTAGCTTTTGTTCACCTAAAGGCAAAGAAATCATGCACAGAAAAATTTATATTTATGAACACATAAAGAAACAAGACTAATTTGTAAGGTAAGGATGGTTACTTCCGTCTATCTTAATAGATATTTTATCAGTATTTTGTTTCTTTTCTGTAGCCTATACTTTGAAATTTAACATAGTTTTCTTATTAAATGTAATATATTTAGACAAAAAGATTCCTCTTTTAATGTACTGAGGGTGAAATGTTTTGACCTCTCAGTGGAAATGCATTTTTTCTGAACTTCCCCAGTGGTTAGGGCATTAACCAGGGACTTGGAAGACCTGTGTTCAATTCCCTGCTCTGATACAGAATGCATGACCTTGGGCTAGTCACTTGGCTCTTTGTGCCTCAGTTCCTCATCTGTCAAATGGGGATAAACATACTCTCCTACCTCACAGGAGCGTTATGAGGAGAAATGCATTAAAGATTGCGAGGTGCTCAGATACTATCATAATGGGGGACATGCAAGTACCTAAGATAGATAGTTCTCCTTAGAACTTAGAACTTGAGGGCCATTTACTTTCTTCTGTTACATGATGCTAAAAGGGGAAAATCATAAAAGACTCTTCCCAATGTGCATGATCACGTCTGTGCTGAACTCCACAAGGCTGACAGGACTATGCCCAAGCTGAGAGAGAGAGGCGTCAAGTGACAGCCACTGGTATGCATTACTCAGAATAGTGTAAGTCATAATGCAGTTTGAACCTTAAGTTACTCTATTCTTCAGCAGCAGTAACACCTCCTCTGAAGCCTTGCCTTCACCTGGACAATGTAGAAGCATGAAGAAGTTGAGGGCCAATAAATGGCCTCCTGTTTGCTAGCAATATGGGGATTCTGAGGGAATGCAAAAGAACTGTGGAATGTGATTCTAGTATTCCTGCACACCATAGCCTTCTGAAAGAATAGGTGGCCATGCCCATTGGTCATTTCAATGTGTTGCTGGGCCCATTTATAGAAGAGGATGATGCAGTTGAATGGAAGTAGCCATAGGCATAGAAAGGCAAAAGGGACAGGAATCAAGACTGTAACATGACAGTGCTGTACATTTCAGCCATAGCTACCACCATGGTTACTATCTTCTAGAAAGTTTTTATAGAAAGGTATTATAGTGGAGAATGTATATTAGGGACTCATTAAATCCCTTAACCCTTGGAAAACTAGCCAGTCATTTGCGGAACAAGTAATGCCTAAGATTTTGCAGGTATACTGAAGACAAAGAAAATGCCAGACTGCTAGAAAGTGAGGTTTCCCAGGATTCTTGTCTGGAGTAAATCTCAGTCATCCTTTACTATCAGCCCTAGCTAACCCTCCCTTCCTCAGCCTGCCATCTCATCTTTATCAATTTTCCCCTGCTGCAATTTCCTACTCAATTCTCTGAGGCTAGGAGCTAGCAGTGGAGTGAGATGATCATGTTAGAAGGCCATGTCAGAAGTGGGGAAGTATAGTTTCAAAGCCCAAACACTATGCAAAGATGTGGGGGGCTGGGTGTACGAGAGGGTTTTTTGTTTTGTTTTGGTTTTTTGTTATGAGAAGGGACGTATGGTTCCTAATCAGGAGAGAAAGATGAGGCACTGATGTTTGATGTTTGATGACCAAATACTCTGAAACTGCTAGATATAACCCATGTCACAGCTAAATTTTAGTCTGTGCCATTTTTGTGCCATTTGCTTGAAATTAAGTTAACAGTTTTTAAATATGGAAAAAACTGTTAATTTTATTTACCTAGCAATTTAAAAAATGCTTGAAAGGATCTTGTGAGTCACTTTGTGATGGACACCAAGAAAAATTCAGCCGACTACCTATAACCTTCAGGAAGTCCTGAATGATTGAGTGCAGGTTATAGCCATACTTAAATTTTTCAGTGTTAACTATAACAATTGCTACCTGTAACTTCTATAATACTGTAATAGTAAATGAAGTAAGAAATAGAATTCAACTTCTTAAACAGCAAATGTTATTCTTTATTTTCTATTCACTGCTGTCCTTTGATACCACAGAAAAGTTTAAAAGGTCAGATGTACATAATACTTTAGCTGCAAATAATTGAAGATGAGGACAATAAGTAGATAGAAGGATACATCCTTAGCTTGTGTAAATTGGCATTACTCTACTGATTTCAGTGACACTATGCTGATTTATAGCAGCTGAGAATCAGGATTACTGGTTGCCAGTATGTTTTTTATTTCCACTGTTTCAAGTAATTTCTCTTTTTTGAATGACTAGCTCATTCCTCAGCCTCTGACCTCTTTCCCCTCCTCCTGAATTTTTTTCCAAATAAGGGGTCAGAGTTTTCTTAGGGGAAGAGGCCAGTTGTGCTATTGCAAAATACAAAGTAAACCTGCATATAAAGGAAACCACGCTATCTCAGAACTGGCATAATCATATTGGGAAGTCTAGGAGCTGACGTCCTGCACACACACATTGCTCAGAAGCGACTGCAAAAAAGAGAATAAAGCTCATTAGTGTTTACACAGTACTGTGTATGTTCCTTTTATTCAGGGAAACCCTGCTGTCTGCTGTGGGAAACAGAGTCTTTGTAGGCTTATAATCTATAAGTGTTTTGCACTTCTCTATCACCTTCCATTGGAAGATCTCAGAGTGCGTTGTGGTTCTCAACAAATTGAGCTTCAGAAGAATCCTAGGATTCTTAGATAAGGTAGTATTTTTTTTTCTCTTTTATAGGTTGGAAATATGGAGGGAAAGAAAAATTGAATAACTTGCACAAGGGCAACCAAGAAGTATATGCAGAGCTGAGTATAGGATCCCAAACCCCTGTCTCCTAGTTCTTTGTTTTAATTGTAGGACTGTCCTTTTCTCTAGAAAAACCATGTTATCATATACAGACTTATCCTACAAAACATCCTGGCAAACATTCTATTTAGGTCAATGGATGTTTTGCCTCAGTAAGAGGTAAGCTTTGACTTTTATTTTAGCTATTTTCTATACAGGGACATATGTCCATTGTGACCTTGAATAGCAGCATACAGCACATCATAATCAAAGTAATTTAGAGTGATGTAGATTTTGACAGACGTGTTTTGATGGCATAAACAATATTTCCTTAAATGCTTGTTCTGATCTTTCAAGGAATGTCATACTTGCTTTGATCAACTGAATGAGAACTACATTGACCTAGTAAGTATGCAACCATTAGCATAGCTACAGCATGCAGTGCTTTTCCTGGTAAAACAATTCATGCTGTGATCTCATGAGGTGAAGCCTGACCCATTTTATTCAAGTGATGAATCCAGCTGTTTACTTCTGGTAGCCGTTCCAGTATCACATATGTATGAATAATTCATAATGACTGTCCTGCCTCAGTTTTCTTCTATGATTACAAACCTTTCCTATTTAAAAGGTTTAAAAAAATATACAAAGAAACATAGGCAGAAAGTACTTGGTTCTACTTACTGTGCCAGACTGTTTTTTCCTTTTCTTTTAAAAAAAATTATGACAGGGCTGTTTTAGCTGTCACCAAAGCTGTGTATTAGTCAAGAGGAAATAGTTCTATACATTTATTTCACCAGATTCCTTTCCATTCCCAATATCAGTATGAAAGGTCTCTTCAGTTCTGTCACAATGAAAGGTTTGGATGGAAGGACTTCCAGTGTTGATTGTGAAGAGCTTGACACAATAACCTATCAATCTTCTCTTTGCTATAACCTCATTAGCTATGAGGTAGTGTCTCTGATGTCCAGGTAAAATTTTATTGGATAAAAAGATCAAGTCAGTCCTTGCCATTCTAGATTTTTTGTCCAATGCTGAGTGTCTGTAATACATTGATACATTCTACAAAATGAGTTTCCCACTATGGGTTTCATCCATCTCCACGGAAGTCTATGGGAATTGGATCAGAATTCATCTCCTTTAGACTAAGCCTTAAACTACATAATTTTGTGATTTAATAACTATATTAGAAATGGGTGACACATTTAGATCAAAATAGGAAAAAGCACTTTTATTATTAAGATTACCACTTACATTCCACAGGTAGGACCAATAATTAATATTGCAGGAGATTAGAGCATGGAAGGGAAATTCTTTCATTATCAGAAATAGGATATAATTTAAATTTCCTTAGATAATTTTGATGTTCTCATCTTATTATTTTTTTAGCTTGAAAGCCAACAAAAACTTTGTAAAGTTATTGCATACTGTGCTGATTTTTATTTATATTTTATTCTCAATCTATGACCTAGCTCTTTTGTAGGGCAGGCCAACAATGAGGAACACAGTCTTAAGCCCATGGCAGGGCAAGTAAACAGTCTATAGTCTGACAGGGTGAGGAAATGGTCTAAGGCCCTGGCCCTTAGGCAGTGCAGGGCAGACAGAAGGGAAGCAGTCGCTAACTCTCAGCAGGGTGGGCAGCCAGCAGGGACAGGCTCTGGCTCTCAACAGGCATTCACCTGTAGGTTGGAGTAGGAAGGGGAGAAGGGGATGCAGGCCCACCCGACCCCAACGTGTCCCAGCCCAGAGCCCTGTCAGTGATGGGGTGTCCCGTCACTGGGTCAGCGGGGCTCCGGCCAAAACATATTGACTCAGAGCGAGCAAGCTCAGCCGGACCTTAGTTGGCTTCCTTGGGCTTCTGCCTCCCACCCTAGAGTACCTGGTCTCCTGAGCCATACCCCAGTTTCTCATCACTTCATGGCAGGTCCGGCAACTTTTTGGGGTACTTGGCGGAGAGCAGTTCCTCTAGGTCCCAGGGTCCCTGTGTCCCTTATGGCTCACCAGAGGTTGGCAGCTCGGGTAGCTCCTCCAGGTCCTCAGGCACTAGGCATCTCTGGTAGCCTTTCCTCCAGGTCATAGGGTCCAGGGGTCTCCTTCGGTTCATCTGGTTCAGGCAGCTTCTCCAGATTCTCAGGGCCCCACACCTTGGGTAGCTACAGCAGCCTCTCCTCTGGGTAGCAGTCAGGTGAGTCATAGGCTGGGGCACCAAGGGAGAAGCACCTTTCTCCCTCGGCTGCTGGGCTCTGACTGAGCAGGAAGGCCTGGGTTTTATAGGCCTACCTGCTTCCAGTCAGGTGCTGTATTCCCGGGTTCCAACCTCCAGGGGGGGTTTTGGCTGTCCTTCGGTGTCAGTCTCCAAGGGAGGCCACACCTCCTGGCTACAATATTGTAGTAGAAAAAATTGTGGTAGAAAAAATATCCTACATTTATTTATCTTTTGTCCTGAAGAATCCCAAGCCATTACAAATGTCATATCTATAAGCATTACTTTACCCACCTCTGATAAGAAGCAACCTCCTTTGACTGCTCATCATCAGCACTCAGAAACACTACACAACAGTTTGAGTCAGGAATTAAGGTATTTTCTTTGGCTATAAGCATCTCTAGTGAATTTTACAGTATATGTATGGTACAATGGTCACCATTAAAAAGTCTATTATTTAACAATAGTCTATGAATAGTGGTCTATGAAGTATGATAGTTATTTGCCCATTCTAACTATATGGAAATCTAATTGTTGTATCTCAGATACCTTGATCTGGTGATTGTTAGCAATATTATGGTAGGGTTGTTGCCTGGCAATGACTTTTTAATGGTGGTCATTGTGTGTAGTATATTGAGATGAAACTGCAGATGAACCTTCTGTTGGAAGACTATAATTACTTTAATTGGAATATGGCAAATGGGCTACTCTTACAGAAAGGGTCATGGGACCGCTAATGTCCTCCCATTTAATGCACACTAAGCTCCAACCCTTTTTTTCTTCAAATGTCTTCTAAAGGTTCACTTGTCCCATGGAGCTTTCCAGCTTCCATATGCACACACAATTCTGTTTGTTTTGTGTTGTGTTTTACTGTGTTGAGCCTCTACATTTTAAGCTCCACAGGGCAGGAAGCTGTTAAGATTTAGTACATTTAAAATAATAAACACTCAGGACCTCAGTTTTAAGTCTTGTCTGAAAAGTTAGTTCCTCCAACAACCCAGTGCCCCTTTCATCATGCTGGAACACTGGCAAAAAATGGAAGAGTACTACCTTTCTTTCTACACCCTGCTGTGTCCTTGGGAATCTCTTATGCTATTACTAACCAAGCTCAACCTTGATAAAAGAGCTGATAAAATCAGAGCATGAGTGAATGTTACTGTCTTTCTTGTACCCCACACTTCTCTATTATTATTTAACAAGTTTGTTTTTCATGACCTCCTTGTGAACCAGAAATTGTTAGCGTGGGAGTGAAGGTCAGAGAGCAAGGAGCTGGAATCAATGCCTAAGCCTCAACAAAGATTATTGCTATTGTTTGGTTCTCAGGATCAACACTATTCTGTGAAATCCACATGTGATAGATTGAAAGCAAACTGAAATAGAAATATTTTATTATGCTGCAACATGGATTTGGTGAGAATAAAGAAAATCCATATCTTTTTATGGTTACCTAGAATGTGCTATGAGAAAATAATAAGCATTTGTATTAGTATATGGTGACAGAACAAATGAATAATGGATCCACTGTTGCAGTTGTCTAGTAATAACAAAGGAGGTCAATGTATTCAGGTGACATAGGATAATGTCCATCAATGGACTATGACACCACAGTAGGATAGTGTAATGCTTGAAACATTTCTAAAGCTTTAAAAGAAGTTTTATATTGTAATCTGAATAATTTGATAGGCAATTGTTGTCCATTGCATATCGAAGCAGAAGACTACCATGCTAACATAAACAATAAATTAATTAAAATATCTATCAAAGTGAGCTGATTAGACATAGTAACTCCTGCCTATTCAAATGCATAGTTCAAAAAGAACATTGCTGTACCTAATTTGATTTCCCCCAGAGCAGTACATGATGTGTTATTTGATGCCCTTCAAAGGACACTATTAGCCAAGCTATAAAGTGTCTGATTTTATTAGCTTTGCTGGGTTTTATCAGTTTGTAAATGTGTTATTTTCTCCATTTATTGTGCCTATGGGATCCAGAGATAGAGTGAGCTTCAACTTAATATGTTTTGGGAAGCCAGCAGTGGCCTTACTTTAACACTCTATGCCGTATTGCGATGACATTGAAGGTGGAGTCGTGAAAACTCTAATGTCAGGGCCATTTATCAAGGCAATTCCTCACTGCTATAAAACTCTGCTGTGACATTGAATCCAACAATAGGTTTTTGTCTTAAATAGAACCCAGTGTTCTTGTTCTGTACAGCTAACACTCCCCGGTAACTGAATAACATGAAGTCAATAATAAGAAAAGAGTCCAGACAGATGTTCAAAACAATAAGAATGAGGTAAATTTTTGGCATGGAATTCAGGGAGATTGTTTTGTTTTGTTTTTCGTCATCTTCTGTACTTACTTTAGAGGGACTTCTAATGCATACAGTAGTATCCACTGTAATCAGCACCCTTAACAACAGCATGCACATTTTGCTGGAATGATCATCAGGGAACAGTTTTGAGACAGTGCATTTCCAATGATATTAAAGAATTTACTGATATAAATGGTCCACCTACTACATTTTAATGGCTTAGTTGGTGTTCCCTGAAAGTTATATAAAGCATTTACAGCAAATGGAATGCGATTTAATGTGATAAATATAAACCATACAGAAATTAAATATATTAAGGTACTGATTCAGGAAGATACTTAAGCACGTGCATAACTTTAAGCACATAAATATTTCCATTGATTTCAATGGGTCTGTTCATATGCTTAGAGTCCTTAAGTGCAGAAATTCAGTATTAATGCAACATTTAGTTGTTGCAATTAAACATGTATTTAATAGGAGAGATTTTAGTGTGGCAAGGGTGGTGCATAGGCAAACAGGTTTAAGGAAGGCTTTTCATATATAAGAGGCACCATGGATGAATACATGCAAATACTTGGGAAAGGCTATTCAAAGCTGGAACCACTGCTGAAGTAGATGGAGAAACATGAAAGAAGGCAATGTCAGGCTGATAGGCAAGAGGTAAATTATCTAGGGGCTTGAAGCTATGAAGAGAATAATAGTGTCATAGAAATCTTCTTCTTTGTATGGGTGATATAAATTTAGAGCAGCAACTATAATTTTACATTCAGATGGTTAAGCCAGATAATTGCATCTGCATTAACAGAGTGCATTGCTTTCATGCCTCCTTTGTATTTTTGAATTGGGCATTGAGTTGTTGGATGTTCCATAGCCTGTTCTAGATGACCACAGTCACATACTAGAGAGTATTTATTTTTCCATTTGTGCAGCAAGGATCCACTGCGGATGCAGTTTAGAGTTGCCCATAAGTTTCATGGGAGATCAAAACTAGGGATCTCCTGTGTCGAGTCTTTTACATGGTGTGTATTTGTAACTTCTCATAAACTCCATTTGGCTTTCCAAGATTCATGAGGGTTGAAGTTGCATTGTTGAAGGTGAAACACATGGGTCTAAAAGGACTTACATGACTTCAAGCAGTAGTGAGGGATGTTGTTAAGGTCCTGGTGGATGGGAGGACATTAATTTTTCATGATCTTCTGGAATTCCAGAAGGGTTGAGGCACAACAGCTAATGGATGGGGGAGCAATGTTTGACAGCACCAGCAGCCAAGGTGTTGAGGGTGACTTGAGGGTTATAGTGATGCACTACATTGCAGTTTTCAGTTGGACATCAACAAGTCGACTATGGGTACTTCAGGTCCATACCAGTGCACAGTACTTGGCTATGCAGTACACAAGGACCATCACTGATGTCCATATCACTGATGCTGATGCCCTCCATCTTGTGCTTGCCAGTTGCCATAGAAATATAGGGCTTGAAGTGACCTTGAGAGGTCATCTAGCCTTTCCTATACACTGAAGCAGGATTAAGTATACCTGGACCTCCCCAAACTAGTTACTACAGTGTGTCATTTATAGAATGAGGGATAAGAAGAAAAAGTCTCCACAGCTGACATAAAGCATATGTCCACAGGTAAATGGCAAAGGGACTTGATGGTAGAGATAACGGGGAGAGTTCCACCTGCTAATGGTAGGTGTGGACAGTGCTAGACTCTTGTTATTGTAAGATGTTATTGGTTCTGAGGTAAACTGCATTTGTGATCTTTCTCTTTATATCCAAGGTACTTCTTTCAAGTGATAGGCCTACACTGTCACTTGTCTCAGAGTGGAACCTCATTTCTCACTCCACTTTTAAACTGGATCACTGGCTACAGCATCTCCTGCTTACCCACCACATTTACGCCCAGCAGGTCCAACAGATGATGTGGTATCGTCTACAGGAGCTGTGACCAGCTGGTAAAAGCAATGAAAAAAACAGCTTGTTCCAAATGAAGTATGATTTATTTATCCATAGGAATATTGCAAGCAGAGAGTAAAAGGTTAAAAATAACAAAAAACCTAAATGCATATTGTCTTACCAGGAACCTCTCAAGTCATTACATCTGAGCTAATCAGCTGAGCTGCCACTGAAACTGCTGCCTCTCTGCCACTATGATGCCCCCACCCCCATCAGTAAGTATGGCTCAGGGCACAGGCTGTGTTTTATCCACCACCAAATTCCCAACTGGGCTTTTTCCCCACTCAATTTAAAGACATCTGCCCACCTCGTGATCAGGATTAATTTGCAAAGAAATTAACACCACAGCTGGGTAAATAATTTATTTATTTTTGTTCAGTTAAAATCAGGGAATATTCAGTTCACTTCTGAAAATGTTTGGAATTTGCCAACAAATTGGAAAAGTCCTTTTAGGGCCAGCCAACACTATGTGTCCCTTCATAACCTTTATCCCAGTGGTTAAGGTACTTGGCTTAGATGTAGAGGGACCGGGTTTTAATCCCCATGCTGGAACATAGACTTGAATTCAGCTCTCCCCTGGCTTAGATGTAGAGGGACCGGGTTTGAATCCCTATGCTGGAGCACAGACTTGAATTCAGCTCTCCCCTGTCTCAAATGAATGCTCTAACCACCAGTCTGTAGGTAATAAATATCTTCTGTTGTAGCTGATCCATTTTGTATAAATACTTAATGTTCATTGTGCCAAAGAGAAAGCGTGTTGATGACTCTATAGCCTGGGTGATTAAGGCTCTCATCAGGGAGGTAAGAGATGTGGATTCAAATCCCTTCTCTGAATCAATCAGAGAGATTTGAATGGTTCAAGTAGTGGTACAACAAATAGTGTCCCTTCTGGTGGTGTGTTTTGTAGCACTGTGATGTTTCCCAGTTAGCACAGTTCCCTTCAAAATTGCTCCCCCATACAGTCCTGGAACTTAAAATAACCACCCACTGCTGGCAATTTTCCATTAGCTACTTTTGAGTTGCTGTTGAAAACATACATTCCTGCAGAAAAGAAGGAATTTTAATGTCTCAGAACTATATTTGATGACCCATTTTATGACATGCATGGTCTTATAGAATCCAACTTCAGTTATCCTGTTTAGTAAAAGAGTCTATAATCTTTTTTGCCCCTTTTCTTTTAGCATTTTAGTTTAATTTATCATATAATTCACCCTCCTTCTCTTGACTGAAGACAACCTTTGTGTGACTCCAGATTATCCTTAAATACTGACAGCAAAGGACATGGAGAAGTCCTGAGAGAGACAAGGAGGTTGAGATAATATCTTTTATTGGACCAACTTCTCCTAGTGAAAGAGATAAGCTTTCAAGATACACAGAGCTCTTCTCACCCACCTTGTCTCTTTCATATACTGGAACTAATATGACTACGACAACACTACAAATGGAGAAATCATATCGGCTGCAGGGACAGAAATCTCTGACATCAGGATTTCAGCAAATGCTGAAGGATTAGCATTATTGTCTGATAGGCGTATACGGGGAAGCTGTAATTTTTACAATACGGATTTTCCTTGTTACTAATAAGATAAGCTGATGTTTCTCCGTTCCCATTCACTGAAAAAATTAATAGTACTTTAAATCACTATGAAATACCAGTGAGAAGTAATTAACTGTGTAAAAAGACAGAATAAAATACACTTCCTGTGGGTTTTTTGGGAGTTTTGTTGTTGGCAACAGGGGTTAGGTCTCCTGGCACAATGGATTAAAAGATGTTACATGAAAATAGTTATACATTAGTTAATATATACATCAGTTAACTCAAAATTATTAGCTTGATGACATGTAAGAAACTGAAATGAGAATTTTAATTGTCTAATGAATAGCAATTCCCCAGAAATACAGAAGGAAAGAATACAAACAAGGCAGTAGTATTATATTTTAAAACTAAAGGACAAATAACCTGTGAAAACACAGATTAACGGGCGGGGGGGGGGAGAGGAGGAATCACATTCAGAAGGTGAGGAGGTAGAAACATTCCCCCAAATGATTTATAGTACTAAACAGTAAGTATAGCAATCAGTAACAATTTAAAAGTTCTCCCCACTGTTCCATTTTTCTTTTCTTTCTCTAATCAGCCATGGTATGCTTCATTCTGACAATGGAAGATAATATTTGACATCCTGTTGTGATATGTAGAAACAATGGACCAATTTCTTCACTTACAATGAGTTATATCTATGCAACATTATTGAACTTAATGGGGCTGCGTAGGGATAAATGAAATTAGAATTTCGCTCAAAATTTAGAAGTGACAAACCAGTTCATATAAAATAAAATCTACCTCAAATGTTATCCCTTCCCCCACGATAAACCAAGCTCAAAGCTTTTTTGATATTCAAAGAAATTTGGGTAACTATTTTGTTTTTAATTCTTGAATTCTTGGTCCTCTGTGAGACTGCTGTGCTGAGACCTTGGAGGCTGGCTTTGTAGTGGAAGAGAAATTCATGATGTGGTCTTTGGGTATATGCTAAATGCTTTTTTTAACATACAGTCCAGAAATGAGATTGTCAAAGAGCACCTGGGAATCTCAGCCCATCACCAGTGTCCAGTTCCCAGAGTTCAATTCTCAATAATTATATATAGTTAGTGTTGTAACATTGTTTTATTTTATAATTAAAGTGACCCAACTCCATTTTAAATTAATAGAAATATAAACTCATTGGGCCTGGATGTAAAATGTTAACTGCCTGGTAACAACATCCAGCCTTGTCTTGTCAGAAGTCTCTGTGATAAGCACCGGGAGAAGGTGTCAAGTACTGAAAATCAGTATGTGGCCTGTAGGTTTCGGTAAACCTGTTACTTGAAACTCAGTAAACTTCATTTAAATAGTATTCAGACATGTATTGCAATAAGTGATCCTTTGTCAACAGCAGACAGCAACTGGAGTTTATCCACAAAAGAAGTACAACTGCCCAAGCAGGGGGCCAAAATTCTGTCTGGTAAATAACTGGGCGATCAAGGAAGATAATATTGTGTCGGGGTCCAGCCCCTGATCACCCCATCGCTCTTAGACACTTCATAATTGGCTAAGCGGGCATATTGCTGTGTGGAAGAAAAATATAAAAGGTGGTCACAAACAGGAAGTAAACTGGAGATGTCCCGTATCTTTGTTGGAAGAGCACCAGAATAGCTCTACGTGTGGGCCTGATCCACCTGCCGTCTCTCCCCAGTTTGCCGCTCAAACCTGAATATAGAGCGTGTGGCTGTGTAACCTGAGTGTGACAGTGTGTTCCACTCAGATGTAAAACCCGGGAATTGTACCAGCAGAATGAGAAGGCTGCTTTGCTGCTGACAAACTTCACTGGTGCAGTGTGAGTATAATAGCATAAGTATAACCCTATAGTGTAAGCTAGATTTGTAAATATATTTGTATAGTTGTAATTGTAATTGTGTTCTAAGTAGTTAAATTGTTGTATTAAATAAGAATCAATGGTGAGTTTTAAATTGTAATTGGTGATGTATAAATTATTGCAAGTAGAACAAAATTGTATGCAAAGCTATCTTTGTCCCTCCTTATTTGAGGGATCCATATAAATCGAACCTGACAGCAAGCTGGTTCTTGTTGTCACCTCAGTTAGATCCACCTAAGGGAGGGAAGAGTTATAGAGTATGGATGTCCTTCACCTTAGCTGAAGGAGGATCAATCTTCTCAGGAACATGATTGCTAGAGTAGTCAGGAAGGGGTTCAACTAATAGCAAAAGGGAAGGGGAGTACTCAGCACAAATTGAGATGTTGAGAACAAAATTAATGAAGGAACCATAGGACATGAAGAAACAAAATTATTGAATTACCTAGGAGCCTGTGTAACAAACAATAGGAAATGGAATTGCTCATTTATAAGCATGAATTTCATGTAGTTGCTATTGCTGAAATGTGATGGGATAATTCACATTATTCAAATGTTAAAATTAATGGTTATAACCTATTTAGGAAGAATTCAGTGGGCAAAAAAGGAAGGGGCATGGCACTCTGTTAAAAATGACATTACCGGTTTCTGAATCACTGATAATTTGGAAGAAAAGGATCTTGCAAGCTTATCGATTAATGTCCTAATAGATAAAATATAAGATAGGGTACTAGTTGGTGTCTGCTACAGACCACCAAATAAAAGTAGGTAACAGGATGGCCAGCTTCTTATGCACCTAACTATAGCTGAAATATCTAAACATTATAGATAACTTCCTAATTAAAAAACTATTGCAGCCAACATTGCAGAATTCTTTATTAGACCATGTCTTAACAGATAGAAAGGAACTGATCACAGATATAAAAATAAATGGTAGCTTAGATGCAAATGATCATGGGTAAATCACATTTATAATGTGTAAGAAAAATAAAGTCCAGATCAGTAGTATATGTACTTGGTGCTGTAATAGCTAAAAGAAATTATGAGCCAAATCTGTGAGGAAGAAATTATTCAAAAATATTAATAACAATTTGGAAACAAATAAGAACACTATCCAAATGCCCCAAAACCCACAGTTCCACAACTGAGGAAGAAGGCCATACTCCTAGACTATAAGGTCAGAAGGGACCATTATGATCATCTAGTCTGACTTCCTGCACTGATTTTTTTTAAAGACATGTTTTGAAATGAAGGTAGCTGTAAAAAAAAATTTTTAAATAGCTAGCAAATGGAAGAAATGGAAAATTTATAATCATGAATATAAATCTTAAATTAGGAATTGTAGAAAATAGATAAGGGAAGCCAAGGAATGCAAAGAAAACTTCTATGGCCAGCAGAGATACCTATATGGAACCAAAAGAATCTTGACAGTGGTATTTGTCTATTACTAGATGGAAATGGTAGAATTATCAATAATAAAGGAAAGTCAGCAGAGTTCAATAAATAAATATTTCTGTTCTATATCTTTTCATCATGCAGTGATGATAATGTTCTTTCCACTCCACTAGTATCTCTGGAGGATGTTAAACAAAAGCTACTAAAGTAAGAAATTTTTAAAAATCAACAAGTCCATTTAACTTGCATGCAAGGGTTTTAAGAGAGCTGGATCAGGAGCTCATTGGACAGTTAATGTTGATTTTCTAAAAGTGGAACTGGGAAAGTTCCAGAAGCCTGGAAGAAAGCTAATGTAGTGCCAATTTTTCAAAAATGGTAAATGCAATAACCTAGGTAACTATAGACCTATCAGTCTGACATTGATCCTGGACAGGATAATGGAGCAGCTGTTAAGAGACTAGATTAATAAAGAATTAAAGGAGGGTAAAGTAACTAATGCAAATCAACATGGGTTTAAGGAAAATAGATCCTGTCAAAATACTTTGCTATCTTTTTGGTGAGATTACAAGTTTGGTTGATAAAGGTAATAATATTGATGTAAAATATACTTAGATTTCTGTAAGGCATTTGACTTGGTACTGCATGACATTTTGATTAAAAAACTAAAATGATATAAAATTAAAATGGCACACATTTAAATGGGTTAAAAACTGACTTACTGACAGGGCTCAAAATATAACTGTAAATGGGGAATCATCATCAAGTTTATGTGTTTCCAGTGGGGTCTCACAGGGATGGGACCTTGCCCCTACGCTATTTGACATTTTTATCAATGACCTGGAAGGAAACATAAAATCATCACAGATAAAGTTTGTAGATGACACAAACATTGGTGGAGGGGTATATAATGAAAAGGACAGGTCATTGATTCAGAACGATCTGGATCACTTCGTAAACTGGATGCAAGCAAACAATGTCCATTTAAATACGACTAAATGTAAATGTACCACATCGGGGAATCTACATCTTACCATATGGGTTATACTTACAGGATCAGGGACTGTATCTGGGGAAGCAATAACTCAAAAAAATTTTGAACATGAGCTGCTAGTGTAATACTGTGGCCCAAGAGCTAATGTGATCCTGGGATGCATAAACAGGGGATTCTTAAGTAGGAGTTGTGGCAAACTGCCAGCTTCCCCCTTTTGGGTCTCGCACTTTACCTCTGTCATTTACGGTCAGGACACCCCCAGCTACCTTGTCTCCCCTGACTGTAATGGAGCTCTGTCTCCTGACAGGGAGAGAACCTTCTCCTGCAGCTGCCCCAGACCTTCTGGCAACTTTTCCTGCATGTGTTCCCTCCTCTTCCTTTAGGGAAGCCTTGGCCTGGCCCTTCGTTGGGTCCTGGTGCCCTTAATTGTCCTGCTGTGCTCTTCCTTCTGCCTGCCAGGCAGAGGGGTTTTAACCCTTTCGGGCACTTATACTGGCCCAGGTATACTCTTCTGTAGCCATCTGGCCTGACCTTACCACATCCCCCCCCACTCAACCTTAGGGGGTTGGGCTACTCGGGGCACACATATCAGGGAGTCTTCCCCGAGGAGCAGGGATTCAAACCCTGGGAAGTCCCTACCTATCAGCACAGGGTAGGAGAGTTTCAGAACAACGTCCACAGTTACCCTCACCGTTCTCCCCTGAACCCCAACCTTGACTGGAGTGCTCGGGTACTTATTTACTGCCCCAGGCAAACAGATTATCCCGGTGCATTTGGCCTGAGACCGCTGGCCCAGGCTCACCAGTTTCTCTGAGACCAGCGTAATGGCACTCCCCCAAGTCTATTAGGGCCACGATACTGATACCATTGACCTCTACTGGCCTTGTGTATCTCTGGGCAGTCTCCGCCAACCCCACTGGATAGACTAAGCTGCAGGGACTGGCACACTCACCCAGCCCACATTGCATGGCCTCGTCCCTGTTGGGGAACTGGGCAGCTATATGCCCCAGTTCCCCACATACGTAACACCTGCCCCGTGGTCACAACAGCTCCCATTCTGTTTGGCTGCCTGACTTCAAGCTCGGATCCCCTCCCTTGGGATCCCCAATCCTCTCGGTGGGTTCAGGCCACTCTCCAGCCCCCCTTTTCCTTAGCATGGGGTTGTCCGCAGCCTCGGGAGTCCAGGCCCTTGGGCTGGGATACAACCCCTTTTTCCTGTGCCCTTCTTCCCCGTCAGTCCATGGCACTCCCCTGGCTTCCAACTGTCTCTCAGCAACAGTGACCACGTTATCGTATGAGGTGGGGTCAGTCCGGCTAACCCCTTCCCGCAGGTCAGGCAGCAGCTCCCTCACAAACTGGTCCAGCACGAGGGTCTCGATGATCTGCTCTGCACTGTGGACCTCCGGGCACAGCCATTTCTGCACCAGGTGAACTAGGTAAAAAATCTGGGACCTGGGTGCCTGGCCTTCCTGGTACCTTCACTCAATGGCCCCGCTGAGCCCTTGTGGCTGTTGTCACCCTCAGCCTGGTGGGAATCTTGGTCTTTACTTGGGTGTAGTCTGTAGCAGCCTGCGCTGCCAAATCACCATATGCTGGATACTGGCAAGGATACTGGCCCACTGCTCTCGGGGCCAGGCTTCCAGCTGGGCTGTCCTTTCAAAGGCAAGTATGTGTGCCTCCACCTCATCTCCTGGCATCATCTTTTGCAGATAGTTGCCCACCTGTATAGGCTGCAACCCCCCTTGGTGCCCGCCTTGCTCCAGCAGGGCTCTCAGCTGACCCACCACCTCCTGTAATACGGCATGGTCCTGGGTAGCCTAGCTAACTAGCAGCTGGTTGGTCTCGTGCTGCTACCTTGCAGCTTCTTGCTGGGCAGCGACCTGGACCCAGGTAGCCTCCTGTTGGGCAGCTGTGGCTTGCACCAGGGCCTTCACTAGATCCTCCATCTTGGGAATGGTGGGTTAAACTCACCCACATTCAGAGTCCACTGCACAAAGGTCCCACTCCTGACACCAGTGTGGCAAATGCCCAGCTTGCCACTCGTGGGTCTCGCACTTTACCTCTGTCATTTACGGTCGGGACGCCCCCAGCTACCTTGTCTCCCTGGACTGTAGCGGAGCTCTGTCTCCTGACCGGGAGAGAACCTTCTCCTGCAGCTGCCCCAGACCTTCTAGCAGCTTTTCCTGCATGTATTCCCTCCCCTTCCTTTACCCTTGGCCTGGCCCTTTATTGGGTCCAGGTGCCATTAATTGCCCTGCTGTGCTCTTCCCTCTGCCTGCCTGGCAGAGGGTTTTTAACCCTTTCGGGCCCTCGTACCGTCCCAGTTATAGTCTTCTGTAGCCATTTGGCCTGACCTTACCACATAGTACAGAGGTCACCTTAGCTGTATTTGGCATTGGTGCAGCCACTGCTGGAAGACTGTCCACATCTGTTGGCCACAATTCAAGAAAATTATTGATAAATTTGAGAGAGTTCAGAGAAGAACCACAAGAACAATTAAAGGATTAGAAAACATGCCTTATAGTGATAGACTCAAGGAGCCCAATCTAGTTATTTTAACAAAGAGAAGGTTAAAGGGTGACTTGACTGCAGTCTGTAAGTACCTACATGGGGAACAAATATTTAATAATAGGCTCTTCAATCTAAGAGAGAAACGTAGAACACAATCCTAGTCAAATTCAGATTGGAAATAAGGTGTAAATTTTTTATAGTGAAGTAATGAATAATTAGAATAATTTACCAAGGGATATGATGGATTCTTCATCACTTACAATTTTTAAATCAAACTTGAATGTTTTTCCAAAAGATATGCTCTAGGAATTATTTTTAGGAAAGGTGTCTCGCCTATGTAATACAGGACTTCACACTACATGGTCACAGTGGTTCCTTCTGTATTTGTGATCTATGAATATATAAAAGAATCGACTCTAATCAGAACCCAAGGCAGAGAGAAAACTCCCCTGTTGCTCGCACAGTTCCCTTTCTCCTTTAAACCGCCTTTCCTTAAAAACATTGACTAGCCTAAAACTAACAACATCTTCCTTAAGGTAAAAACTTGCTCATGCACCAAGAAAAAGAACTTGAAAGGCTATGTGTACCAGCATCACCTGGTGATATCTGCTGCAACAATACATTTATATGCTGGGACTGAATGAAACAGTCTAGTTTTTCAGTTGCATAATGCCTACTACAACACAGTATTATTTAATTCTACACACTATAGTGAATTTCGTATAAATTATATCGAAAGATCAACTACAAAGGTAAATAATAGTTACAGACAGAAAACAAGAAGACACTGACTATATGTTTATGTGAACAAAAACGTTAACAAGCTTGTTTAGAATCAGATTGCATTTTCTTGATTAGCATTCTCATGGACATCCTAATCCACCCACCACCCCATCTATTTTCATGCCTTTTCAAAAACAAAAGCACATACTATCCATTCATGTAATGTGTGACACAGTAGTTAAGAAAAACAATATAAAGCGATACAGTAGAGCCTCAATTAACTGTAGAGCTTTGGGAACAGCAGAAACTTTCCTGTAATCCAGAAATCTGGCCATTAGGATCGCCTTGCTGTAATTTGCATCTGTTATGTCTTGTTTTCTGTGGAATATGCAGTTTATCTCTGTGGGGAACTGTTTTATCTTTACTGTGCCTTTAAAAAGTGAGACATCCCCTTTCTGCTACAGAGGCAACTGACATTTTGTATGTTCAGATGCAGCCTCCTACAGGCACCCACTCTGCTCTCCCATGGCCACTTTGCTTTTGTTTTTCATTGATAACTTGTTCTTTTAATAGAACATGAAGGTGAGTCTGACAGAAAGAATACGATTGCACTTTGTGTGTGGAAAAGTGTAATACCTCTGATGTTAAGCACAGGCTTCAAAGCTTGCTCACCCGCTCCCTCAATATAGATCTCAGGATGGTGGTAGCAACTGTGATCCAAATATTCAGCTCTAATGGTCTGATCAGATATCAGTAAAGTCTTTGGCCTGAAATCTCTCCCTGCCCAAGCAAGAGGTTGGAGAAAATCAAGGATGGACAGGCATGGGTAGAACCATGACCAGGAGCCAGCCAGGGTGGAGTATGCAAGTGTCTTCTAAAGGACAGGCACAGCATTCGTCTCTCTGCCACCTCAGAAAGTGGGAGTCCCGGAGAATTGTGCCTGAGAAGGGTGTGATTTTGATTCACATTTCCATCTTAGTTTTCTTCCTGGAGCTGTACAGCTATATTCTCCCCCCCCCCCCGTTAGGTTGTACATAAAGCCACAGTCTAACATAAAATGGACAACCCAGGGCATGCAGATGAAGGTGTGTGAAAGCCAAACAGCAACAAGTGAGGTAGATGAGGAAGGAACTATGGACTATGGGTAAGGTTAAGATTCTGTCATGAGTATTTTTAGTAAAAGCTGTGGGCAATAAATAAAAATTCACAGAAGCCATGACCTGTCTCTGACAGTTACTAAAAATACTTTGAGGGAGGGGTAGAAACAGAGTTGCCCCTCCAGCTCCCCTGCTCCAGAGGGTTGGCTGGCCAATCAGTTGCTCCCCAGTCCCAGGTTGACTGGTTGATCAGCTGTTTTGCAGCAGCTCCCCCAACAGCTGCTCTGGAGTGGTAGCCCTGGGGCTGACAGCTGCTCCAGCTCTGCCCCAGAAGTCACTGAGGTACCGGAAAGTCACAGAATCATGACCTCCATGACCAAATCTTATCCTTAGTTAAGTGTATGTTTGGAAGATACATGATGTATATCAATTCATCATATTTGTGCATCCTTCTTTGTACATGTAAGGAAGCGTTTTGTCCACTTTGGAGTCTGAAGGGATGGGATTTAGGAAGACCAAAGAGAAAAGAGATGCAGTAGTTAATACTTACTGAACATCATTTTTATTATTCTGTTAATCTTCTTTAACAAATTACCATAGTATTTAAAGTACAGAATGATTATACGACAGTATGATCACACTTTGAGGATAGTATGAAATCCACATTGCTGGTAGTTTATGCAGAAGATTATTGTGAAATCTCATCGCAGTGTTTTAAATATAATTGAATCTGCTGTATGAATTTACATGGAATATCAGGATCTCCACTGGAGATTAGGATTTCTGTATATCCAAAGCACACAATAAAGGTTGCTGTTTCCACACAATCCCATCTTTGGATATTATTTGTATAGTATCTACACATTAAAACTGTTCAAATGTATCATAATTAGGTTTTAGTGGGTTATCTGTTGCATTTGTTCCTTTTGTTTTCTGTCCATAAAAAATTAATACAATAATGTTTCCTACTGCAGTCTACTATTGTCTAGTCACCGGAATCAAGTTGTGAATATATACAAAGCAGAGTTTTTACAGTTAGCATGATTCAAGCTATTATGCTATAAGAGAAACAGTATACTTTATAAAGGCTGAATTATGACTTTGAATTATAGTCAGAATGTACTTTTATTAAATATTAGTTCTGAATCACCTTTATATTACTTATTCTGAGTATAAATTAATTTTTTCCAGGTCAAGTAGTAAACAATATGCACTGCAGAAACATTCTAATTAATTTTGTTTTCATTAAGAAAAAGGAAGCATTATGAACTTTGTTTTAATACTTTTTCTTTTTTCATTTCTGCAGTCAGACTATTTTGCCTCTGGTTATATCAGAGAAAATAAGCAAGTAGAGGATACTACCATGACCTACTTGATTAGAGGGCCATGAAACTGAAATTGTTTAACATTGCCCTCGCCATAAAAATAACGTTGGAAACTTAGCTGTTTGTTATTAGAATCTCTATATAGTCTGTAATAATTTTCCAATGCCTGTCTCTGTTTATGAGCATCAATCAAACTACAGTTTTTCTGCACTCTTTTCTAAAGAGAAAAGAAAATCAGTTTTAGAAGAGAAAGGAAAAACCTCAAACTAACAAAGCTTGAAAATAAATGTCTAGTTGTTTTCAGATAGATTTAGAAAAGAAAAATGTGGTTAGTTTGAGGTATTTTTCCCTTGATATAAGGAGGACTTGGCAAATTTACTTCACTTTTCTACCTACACTACAACCATCCTGCCACTGGCTGATTGCCTTGATATCTGTCATCTGGTTTTGATCTCTTCCCCATTAGTGTACAAAGTAGATCAAAACTAGGAAATGAGCCATTTGGAGTTTGTAAGGTCAAACATTTTCATTGCAAAGGATCTGAAGGCAAATACTTGCCAATAATTTTGACAAAATGCAAGAGATTTTAGAACAAGTACATCTTTGATTGGATTTTAGCCATAAAAGCATACAACCTCCACTGCAGTGCTGTAAAATTTTGGAAACAGATATCTAACAGAAGGCTAACTGAGATTATGAGGAGACAACTGTTTGGTTCATTATAAAGTCAGATGTGGTCTATGGCATTTCAGTGGACAACAGAGACGCTGACATTAACACAGGGCTCATTAGAAGTGAATTTAAGCTTGGCCTTTACCTCATTTAAAGCAAAGTATCCAATATACACAGGAATCTTTTTGAAAATATAAATGCCAATTCTTAAATGCATGTGATTTAAAATAAAGGTACTATGCATCGAGTATTATGGCATTAAGAATATGGTATTGGTAACAAAACCATAGTAATAATGACACTGCCAGAGAGGAGATCAAGTGCATTTTAATCTCTTGTTTCTCATGATAAATACATTGAATTTTCAGCTTTTTTCTTACCCTTGCTAACTGTTCATCACGTTGAAGATCTGACAGAAATGCAATGTCATTATACAGTAGAAATGGTAACTGGCTATTAACTATTATAAATTCTGGTAGTATAACTCAGCTTTTTTAATTTGAATTAACCTGAAACTTGTCATACAGGGCCATCCACTACTCTTTGAGTGAAATCTTATCCTCATTAAAGTCAACAGCAAAACTCCCACGGACTTAAACGGGGGCAGAATTTCACCGTTTATCTATGTAGCAGAATTTTCACTGAGTTTAACAGTGATTCCTGTGTGGGGATTGAGGGCAAACAAATGATGTGACACACAACTGTTTAAAAATAAAAAGGTTTTCATCAATAAGATGTTGATTTAGTTGTAGAGTAACGAAAAGTAGGTTTGGGAGCACATTTAGATATGGAATGGTTTGGACAATTTTTTTAACATTGAATTTAAAAAATAGAAGCATTGCATGGGTGAGGGAACTTAATGGGGCTCGTGGTGAAGGGGGACAATCCCAGTAGCAACAGAGAGAGAAACTTACCAAATAACAAGAGGTAGCTTCTCTCCTTGGGTGTCTCTGGCACCCATTAGCCACGTGGGGAAGAGGGGTGCTAATTGACCTGAATTCCTCAGCTCCCAGGACTTTCTCTAGTGCAGGGGCCATGGGGAGCCTCCTTTGGCTTCATTCAAGCAGCACTGCCTACCCACCTGAATTAGGAATGGGCACCCAGCCTGACTGATGCTGTGCTGATCTAGCTGCTTACCTGATTAGAGAGTCAGGAAGGAATTTTTTTATCCCATGGGCCAATTGGCAGAGGATCAGGAAGATTTTTGTCTTTCTCACAGCACCTTCAAGCCACAATGGGTTAAGTAGGAACACGCTTAGTACCTAACTGAGGTACTGGGGTGGTGGTGTTTACTTGACGTAACTTGTGGCAGTTAAAAGAATAAAATGAATAGTTCCCAGAGGTAAAAGACCTGGGATTTTGGTGATGGGCCTTGGACTCATGTGATAGGGTCTTAGATAACTTGCAACATGCCTTAGGTGACATGTTACCAGGATTCATCACTGAATTTGCTCCACTGTTGGATCATTAGCTTCCCTGGCTTGGACCTCATAATGACGGGGAGTGTGACGTGAACACTGCTCCATGCCCTCCATGTAATAGAATGAGACCTTGTGGCCTTCACAGGCTAATATCAGACCGTGTGGCCCTCATGGATCATGATCCCCATGCTGCTGGACCTCTGATCCTGGGCAGGATGCTAGAATTCCGAGAGAGCTGAGTCCTGAGGCATAGACTGAGGTTATGTTATGGGTTATATGTAAGAAGCCCTGTAACCCCCATACTGGAACCTTTTAAATGCCTGATATAGCAGAGTATGGGTGATGGATGCATAGTGCCCTTCCCCTGTGTTAAAGTTTAATAAAAGTTGCTGTCTGACACTTCATTCCATACATGTCTCTGTCCTCATTTTGCTTCTGTATCCACATCAAGGCACCTTGTGCTATTAATCTGGGGGAAAATAAATTAAAAGCAATTGATCTCGTATATAATGTATTATTCTGTGGTACAATATCTGTGCTAGATTCTCTGCTGAAGCAGAGATGCACTGAGAATCACAACCACAGGGAGGATATGGGAGGAGAAGGATCATGTGAAGAGTCACAGGGTTGATATGGGGGGGCAATGTTCTTTAGGAGGTACAAGTTTGTTCACAGAGCATTGGAGACTTATGGCATGTGTGGGAGGATGCTTTGAGCCACATGAGTCTCTCCCTTTCCCATTCCTGATCCTCTCCCCCTTAACACAATGATGGGCAGGCAGATACAGTGAATCTATTTTTCATGCCCATGGTAAATATATTGTATTTAATTTATTAAATATACCAGTAAGATCAGGCATATAAAAGTACAGATAGTGTTTAGTTAATGTACCAGTGATGAATTAATGAATAGAGTATGCAAATTATTTGTGTGTGGGTGTGGTCATGCCAAAAAAATTTGTGGAAAAAATCAGATTGACCCAAAACAAAAATGTTGAAGTTTTCTTGGTGAAATTAAAAAAATACCTATCCTGTTAGGTCAACAAAAACATTTTGGTCAACCTGAATCAAAATTTTTTGCATTGTTTTCAGACTTTTTTTGCCCTTTTAAATGTAAACAAAAAAATCAGCACATTTTGAAACAACCTGTCATTTTGAAAGAAAAAATATAAATGTTTTGTTTCATATTTGTTAAAACAAAATGTTTTGATTGTTTTCAAAATTATGTTTTAATATTTTTTGAGACTTTTTTTGTTGGCAAATAAAATATTTGTCTGAAAAATTTTGTCCAACTTTATTATGAACTCAAATTCAAGGATCACGAGAGCTTTGTGAAACCAGGAATTCCACCAACATTGGTCATTCTTAACGATGGGCCACTTATTTATCTTGTGCCTTCAGGAGTACATTTTTGCAAGATGGTGCAATTTTCAATACCACTTATAGTGTCATTAAAGTGGAGACTTATGTGGAGTTTCTTTTTGTCTCCCTCTACAACCTTGTCGTAATGCCTGGTGAATAACATTATTACTGACTTGCCCTTCTTTGGATCATCAGAAATTGAGGAGAGTGACCCACCAAACCTGAGCATTGATGACAATTTTTCTGTGTTGCAATGTGGGTGAATCTCACTGGGTATGTTGTTTTGTTGGATTGTTCCAATATCGGTCAAATTTCTGTTGAGTAGTTCTTCAGCAACCTGTATACCAATGAAGAATTTATCCTTAGCTATGTGTCTTCCAATCTAATATCACAGCTGAACGTGAGTTCCTCATTTTCTGAAGATAAATATGATGAGCAACCAGTGGAAACATGGTCTTCCTTCTCAGAGCAACTCTCAACACAACCTGGCACAAAGCTAGCATCAGCTAATATGTTGTCATCACACAACAACTTACTTTCAGAGTTGCAGATTATTTTTATAAGGTCAGAAGCAGAATATCACGCCTTTTGTTTGCCGTCTTGCATTGCACAACAGAGAAAATCACCTCAAGAGTCTCCTGAGTCTGCAGTGTTTGGAGCACAATACCTTGACAGAAAATCCCCACAAGAATGTTAAGCAAAGAGACATAGCATCAGTCCACTCTGTGTTGGAGACACCTAACAAGCCCAGATTTGAAGGGACCAGCCTCCCTGGAATACCTTCTGTTGGCTGTATGCTGCAACCATTGTTACAGAAATGCATTATCAGTTATCATATGCTCGCTATTACAATGCTAGATACTCTCACTAGAAGCAAACA
This sequence comes from Mesoclemmys tuberculata, assembly GCA_007922155.1. Lineage (NCBI taxonomy): Eukaryota > Metazoa > Chordata > Testudines > Chelidae > Mesoclemmys > Mesoclemmys tuberculata. The sequence continues at coordinate 61,525,829 of ML675613.1, read as the reverse complement.
TATATAAAGAACTACTAAAAATACAGGATAACAATGCAACAGATTTGGGCTACATTTGTACCCGACATACTTTTCTTTATATTTTTCATGCTAAATTAATGATTTCCCACTGAATTGTGTATAAGTGCCTAGCTGACGATGTCGTAAAACAGGATAGTTGGAGGGCCACTGGTCATAAGTTATCATAATATCTATGCTCACATGGCATAATATTATCCCTTGAATGTGGACAATGGTTAATAAAATAATAATAAGTAATAATAATCATTAATAATTATAAATATTTAACATTCACATAAACTCCAAATAAACTCAAATAATGATCCGAGCAATAGTAAAACCCAGTAAAACTCACTAATTTTCTTAAATCACAGGGTAATTGTGCTTCTGTTATGAGTAATCACCAAGGTACTTAATAAAAAAATAAAGTGTTTTTATAACATGGCCATTGAGATAGCCATTGAGATGCGGAATCAAAGGTATAAGTACATTGCTTAAAATATATAAACTAATGTCTTTGGAATTAGTACTAATAAATAATGCATGAAAGTGGTTCAAATGAAATATCGAGTGTGTGATCCAACTCACAATGGAGTCAATGGGTATCATCCCACTGGCTTTGTTAGAGCATTTTACATAATGGGGAAGCAAAAGCACTACGGCAGTTCTTCCAGATAACAACAGAATGGGTTCAGAGGCCAAAACCACACTGATATATGATAATCTTACAGTCTTGAGGACAAAAAGCAGACCTCTAATATATATGGATATAGGCATGATATGAACCATACCACATACATTGAAATAATGGTACATAATTTATATCAAATATGGGCAGTTGCATCTGACGAAGTGGGTTGCAGCTCATGAAAGCTTATGCCTGAAGAAATTTGTTAGTCTTTTAAGTGCTACAGGACTCTCATTGTTTTTGCTGTATACAGACTAACACGGCTACCCCTCTGGTTCTTTTGCAGTTTGTTTCTGAGTTATGCTGTGCATACTTTTGCCACAGCCAAAGATCTGAGCCTGTAAGTAGATTTCAACACTGCTTTAATAGTGTTCTAACAATCTTAAAAAAAGCTTTAGTGTTTAGAAATTAAATATTATGGGCAAATTCCTGAGGCGGTACATGAAATATTCTAAAAAACGTAGCTCCACTGACTTCAGTTAATTTATAACAACTGAGGATTGGTCCCTTTATATAAATATCTACAAGAGTCTTATGATTGTTTTTAACTTCTCTAACTTTCATAAAGAGGCTGGGCTGTGCAAAATGCATTCAGTTTTCCTTTAAAATTCTGCTGGCTCTCTAATTTTCTCTCTCCATGTATCTGTTTCAGAGTTCCTTGTGTTCATTTGATTGGTGCTATTTTAGATTTTTCATCAGCTGTTGTTGGGCATCAGCTTTTTTGTTCTGATAAATTGTAATCACTACGTCATCAATAAATTCAAGATAAATTGACTTAATTTATATGTAATGAGGCAAGAAAATTGGGAATTCTATAGGAATCTACATTTTACTTGATGTTTACCAGATTAATCAGGATTGCAGTATGGAAGCCCAGACTTATTATAGCTTTTATTTTGACCTAATTAATCCTTATAAGTTAGTTACAACTAGTTATTGTAGTTGATTTACAGTTTGGATTTTAAAAACATATAGTCACTGCTGATTTGCTGAGGTAAGGGAGGAGGGAAGTTGTTAGAGAGTATCAGTGGAAATTGGTAGTATTCATTGTACAGTAAATCCAATTTGGATAATCAAGAGTAACTGTGTGCAATGGAGTCGATAAGCAGAGGGGGAGGGGAAACTTCCCTACCTGCATGTAGGAGGTGGGTGACAGCATATCCATGCTACCAGGAGATGGGGCCAAAGGCTGTCACCCATTCTCGTCTAGACAAGCAGTCACTCTGAGATTCAAAGCCCCAATGTCTTCTTCAGATCATAGATTTTAAGAGAAGAAGGGGCCATTATGTCACTTAGTCAGACCTCCTGCATAACAAAGGCCATAGAATTTCAGCCAGTTACTGGAGTATTGAGCCCAATAACTTAGGTAACATTCTCCTACTGACATATCAGCACCTATAAAAACTAGATGTTGTTCTTATTTCTGCAAGTGCCAGTTACTAATTTGTACACACACCTCTTAATTATTTCTAAAACTGAAACAAACAAAAATATAAATACCAGTGAAACTCAGCTAAAGTCAAGGGAACAGCATAGACTTACAACGGTTCAGAATCTGACCTTAAGTATATTGCTGAATTGTTAAACTATCTATTTGGGAATTATGAAAAAAAAAGGAAACCAAAAAAGTATTTTAAGTTCAACCTTTGTCTTCAAGAAATCACTGATTTGGTTGAATTTTGGAGTTTTCATATCCTTTCAGTAAGTGGTGAATAGGTATAGTATAGTTTGTATACTATTAGAAGGCACACTGAATTTTCTTGAATATTTTTTCTTTTACATAAACACATAAATTATTTGTTAGCATCAGTGAATTATGATAAATTACGCTACATTTGTGGTTGAAACTTGGGGATTTGACACTAAAGTTTAAGTAAATTACAGTTACAAAATAACTAATACTATATGACAGTATTAAATCAAAGCAAGTTAACTTAGTTTTATAGTTATGAACAAAAGAGCTTCAAAAATACACAAATCTGCAGGAGCTCAAGAATGTTTTCTCTCTCCTTTGTCAGAGAGCTAATATTTTGAGTAATTTGTGAGCTTCAAATAGCTTTAAAGTTATTCACCGAAACCAACAACTTTCAGTGGAGACATCAGCTCTGCCTACATGTATCTAAATTAAGAAATATGTGGTCCTGAAAAATATAGACATAGAACCGTAAAAATCGTGAATTATATGTGGTTAAAATACTTGCGTTAAGAAAAAATGTTCAAATGTGTCTGAATTACCCTCCCATAGTGTTCTTGAGTTCTTGGGATGAAATACTGCCCTGATTAAAGTGAGTAGGAATTTTGCTGTAGACTTCAGTTGTGCTAGGATTACACCTGCAATGTTCAATGTACCAAATATTCCTATGGATTACTGATAAATTCCATACTGTAGATATGTTCAGTGGTCTTTGTCCAAAATAAGATGAATAGGGAAATTTTCTAATGTTATTTCTTTCTATTTATGGTGAGCTCTGCATTTGTGCATGATTTTTATGGAAAGGTCTGCATTCTCCAAATTCCTCTTGGAATTTATTCCTCAGTATCCCACACCATTCTATAAACACAATAGGTAATATTCTGAGCAATAAAGGGTCACAAGAAAATGCTTATTGTTGATATTTGATAGCTATAATAATAATTTATAATCCAAGTTCCACAAAGTGTACATGAATATTTTGCTTTCATGAGTAACTTGCTTATCTGTATCTTTGCACAATTGGGCTCTAAATTTATTTGAAAAGAGACTATCATTGATAAAGAAGAAAGTCAGGTAGTGATTTAGAGCAGGGAACTGAAAGTCAGGACTCCTGGGGTTTATCTGGATCTCTAACTCTGATTCCTTGGGGAATGTGCACAATGGTTGAATACCAGGGCCCTTATATACCAGGAAGGGATGGATCTGAGCTAGCAGATGCTCCCCAAACCTTATCACTTCACCACCTTAGCCTTGCATAAAAGTGGGAAGAATTTAGCCCTTAATATCTGCAAAGCACTTCAACATCACCACGTCTTATATACATGCAAACTATTAATACTATCATTAACTATAAAACTTAATAGCTTACTAATAAATAATTCCCAATAGAGTGTGATAATTACTAATAAATCATTAAACAATCCTTAATTGATATTAATTTTCACTAATAATTATAAATAATTCAAATAGCTACTAATAATTACTAATAGTGTTGCTATTTATTAATTTTTTCAGAGCCTAGGATCATAGACAATAGAATTGAGTGATTCCTGTCATGCAGCTGATACTATATTTCATTGGCCAACAAAATTACATTATTCTTACAAAATACTGACACGGGGATATAGCAATTATGAGTGGAAGGAAGAAAAGGCTGTTAAAAAAAAAGTCAGTACTGATTTCTCATATTAATTACAGACGGTCTGAGTAGTTGATGTTTAGGATTTGGATTTGAGATCAAATCAAGGCTACGTCTCCAGATAGGACATGATGATGTTGACTGAGACCTTCATGAGATTTTTCTTCCAGAAACTGGAAAAAAATCTAATGAGATGATCTATTCTCACAAGTTTATAGGCCTCTCACAGTTTTGTATCCAACCATAGAAGTATACTTCTAATGTAAATCCCACCACAAATGGGTTAGATTTAAATTGCGGGCATCTCTAGTATGCACATTTATTTGTTTATGTGTTGTAGAGTATCAGTCAATATCTTCAATAACTTTATCCACTCTCCTGCAGAGGTGCAGTCCATTTAGAGCAAACACCAATGGTAATAGCTACGACTCTGAGATTTCTTTAACAGTGGGCAGGGATTTGAAATATATTGAGTAAACCATTAGTACACATATAAACAGAGTCCCTTTTTTAGGCCTTGGACCAGCCATTCCAACTCTAGCAAATGGGACAAATGCCCAATTTTTCCAAAAATGTGGGGTGCAACCCCTAGCAGGGCATGAGGAACATGCAGCAAAAGGCAAGCACTTGGGCTCTCTCAGCTCAAGAACTGGGGCTGGAGCTGGGTTTGCATGGTTCAGACAGAAGGGAGGGCTGGAGCCAGGGCCAGAGTCAGGGCCAGCCTTGGGCCTCAAGGAGGGCTAGGGCTGAGGCTGGCCTCAGGTGGCATGGAGGACTAGGGCTGGGGCCATGGCTGAGGTGGAAGGAGGGCTGAGGCTGGGGCTGGCCTTGGGAAAGCTTGGGTTGGGGCAGCCCCACAAAGCTCAAGCAACAGGGAGGGCTAAAGACCAGTCCCATGTGTAGTGGGGAGGGTGGGCTGAAGCCTGTGCAGTGTTTCATTTTCCCTGTGAGAAAATATGGTCACCCTGTATGAACACTAAAGTCTAACCATATCCAAATGTATGTATTAATTTGAATTTTAGAAATGTTTCCACTCTTTGGACAGAGTAAATCTTTTAATTTAATTTAAGAAAAAATACATGGAAAAAAATTTAAAAGGAATGAAAATGATGCTGTTTTCCCTTTCTCATTGTTCCTAACATTTCAGAGATGAGTTGTGAAGAAGTTTTTAAATATTATACAGTATTATATAGTATTATTCTTATTATACAGTATTATATAATATTATCTGCAGCATTTACCATTCCTTTGCCTATAGTAATTTAAGCCACAATAACATTTTGTTTCTCTAGGATCGTTGGTTTATTTTGAATTGTATTACTGTCTTAGACAGCATTTTACTGCTGAAATCAGTTATTCATTGCAATTCTGTTTTTACCTTTATATATTCTAAGTCCAGACTTAAAACCTGCTTAGCATTTATGGCTCTTTTATATCTGTAGTTACCTTTATTATAACTAAATTTGATTCCCTTCTAATTCTTTAAGGCCAAATCAATTGAAACTATTAATTCCTCTTTAGAAATAAGTTTGGGGACTGCTGAAAATGTAAAACTTCTGTTGAAAATATTAAAATCTTTTTATTGTCTGTTTATTAACATTTTGTAAGTAAAATTAATTAAAAATAAGTTTAAAATCTGATTTGCTTAGGTTTTTATGGCTGAAGTTTACAACTGATTTCAAAGCTCCTGGATAATTAATTCTCCTACTATTCTTTGATCTTTAATCAACATTTCATATTTTTCAATGTTTATTTTGTAATAATGCCCTGCAGCTTTTAATTTTATTTAGTCATGCTTTATTTTCAAGACATGAAAAAAAAGCTTGTGGTATCCTGGCTGAAAAAAGTGAACCAATAATTTAGTGCACAGGAGGAAAATATTTTATTAACAAAACAAACTCCTACATTAAATTGTACAGATATAATATGGTCATATGATCTTCACAGTAGCGATGGACTAAATTTATGAAGCTTCTGTAATTTTAAAATATCTTTTCAATAATGTAAAAGACAAAAACTTCTACCTAAATGCAATGAGATATACCAGTGATCAGCATGGTATGAAAACCCATATAGCCTATGGCATTTATTAAAACTAGAAGTACACAGCACAAGTGATGCTATGTATAATGCGTACAAGTAATATTTTTTGTAATAGAACGTTTTCACTTTCCCCCTCTCTGCTCTTTGTTTTCAAGCAGAAGTGGAAATGGAGCATGTAATGGGGTGTACAAACCCTGCATTGGAAAGGAAGGGGTTAAAGAGCTATTTTGGGCCAAGCAGCCCTATCCCCTCACACTAGCAAAGCATGCAGAAGCTGGAGAAGGAGTTTAAATGGGAGCAGAGCAGCTTAGTAGCAGGCCAGCTAGTGGAGGTGAGCAGATCTACACTCCTAATCCATTGGGGGAGCACCATGAAAGGTCCAGCTACCTGGAGACCCTGACTATTGAGAATCTATCTGATCTGCCTAGGGGAAAGGAGATCTGAACACTTGCATGGTCTGGGATTTAGAGACTGGTGGCAAGCAATCCAGGGAGCAATGCTATAGCACCTTTGAGGTGCAGAGCTTTACTGTCCACCATAGGGCCCTGGATTGGAACCTGGGGGAAAGGGTGAGCCTGGGTTCCCCTATCACTTCCCTGGATGGGACTAAAGGTGAAAATCCCACTCCTAATACCAGGGGATCTGGAGTAGGAAGATCCTATAACCTAGAGAGTCAGGACTCTGTGACCTTAGAATCATAGAAGATTAGAGTTGGAAGGGATCTCAGGAGATCATCTAGTCCAACCCCCTGTTCAAAGCAGGACCAACACCAACTAAATCATCCCAGCCAGGGCTTTGTCAAGCTGCACTTTAAAAACCTCTAAGGATGGAGATTCCGTCGCCTCCCTAGGTAACCCATTCCAGTGCTTCACAACCCTCTTAGTGAAAAAGTGTTTCCTAATATCCAATCTAGATCTCTCTCTCCTCCATCCTTGCAGTGCAACTTGAGACCATTGATCCTAATTCTGTCATCTACTACCACTGAGCACAGCCTGGCTCCATCCTTCCTGAAGCCGCCTTTCAGGTAGTTAAAGGCTGCTATCAAATCCCGCCTCATTCCTCTCTTCTACAGACTAAATAAGCTTAGTTCACTCAGCCTCTCCTCATGAGTCATGTACTCCAGCCCCTTAATCTTCTTTGTTGCCCTCCTCCAGACTCTCTCCAATTTGTCCACATCTTTTCTGTAGCTCATTGACGTTAGCTCAGTGTGGCTTGGAACCCCTTGTCTTAGAGCAGGGCTATCCTAGGTTGGACTCTTTATACCCTAAAAGAGGATACAACTTCTGGCATGGCTGGAGGGCTGAATTATAAAAAGGGCAGACTACTGCAGGTCTGGAAAGAGTGCCAGGAAGGAAGAGAGCCTTCTGTGCCCTCATCTCACTACTAGCTGGTCCCTGAAGTGTGTGGTCCCCTTCACAGAGTCCAAAAATACTCAGTTGTGAGTGAAATTTTCAAACCCATGATGTTCCATTAGATTAAAAAAAAAGAAAAAAGTCATGGAGCTTACCTTTTAAAATTCATTGCTAAGGATTACTGAATTTTAGGACATATCTACTAACACAAAAATGCAAATGTGTATACTAAAAAAATGAAATTAGACAGAGAGAATCTATTGCCTTTCTTGAATAAATGTATTGAGATACAGTTAAGTGATAAGACATGACAAGCAAGTTGTGTATTGTTATGAATATTAGCAAGATTTTGAAGTATGATGCAGCATACCACAAGACTAAGTGATCTGACCACCCAAGAAGGGCACACAGACATTAAAACACATGGCCTAAAAAATATGGAGCTAGAAAATGTTTAATATTTTTAAGTGATATGCTATTAAAATACAGAAAAATGCCATCATCCTCAAATGGTTTAAGTAGTTGTAGCTCCACTCAAGTCAGTGTAATATGCCAGCTGAAGAGCTGGTTTGTAGTAGGCAAAATCTAGTGCCAGCAGTACCAGGAATTTAACAGTAGAGAGAGTGATGGTGCAGAATGTATTCAACAGCAGTATACGGTCTTGGAGCCTTAACGTTCTGTCCAGCTGGGGGAATATAATTTTTTGATACACACATGATGTCAGTCAATGGTACGGAATGGAACAAATAGAGGTGTGTGAATTGAGGATTTCTTTGGTTTGCTGTCATCTGTGAAAAACTGAGAAGTTTCATTTTAGGTCAAAACAAAATCTTTCAAAAATGTTTGGCATTTTGAAGAGTAAAAAATGAAAACATCTTGTTTTGCCCTTGCTCAGATTTTCACTTCAAGCAGTTTGAAAAAGCAAAACCTTACAAACTTTAGCTCATTGCTTAACAGGGCACTCGCCTGTGATGTAGAAGAGTCAGATTCATTTCCCTCTTCTGCCTGATGTGGCAAAGATATTTGAACTTGAGTCTCCCCTGTTGCAGAAGAGCACCCTCTCAATGGAACTATGGGCTATTTTGGTATGGACTGTTCTTATCTTCTCCTGGTGAAGCTGTTCCACTTTTTGAATTTAATCATTAGAGTAGGGATTTGGACTTGTGTTTGCCACAACCTATGTGAGTATCCTACATATGGAACCATTCTCATAATTGTTCCCTAGCTCAATAACTATCCAGTGTCAACATGAATTACTAGGAATTGCCACTATGAATGATGGATAGTCATTGGGCCAGGGAACAAGCATGCAAACAACTCCATAGCCTGGTGATTAAGGTACCCAGTCAAGAGTGTAGGAGACCCAAGTTCCTGACCCAATGACTATTTATTTCTACAAAGTAGAAAAACTTGCCCAGGAGAGATTAGGATAGTCCCTACCAGAATAGCCTAGAGTCTAGGGTGCCTTCTTGTAATATTGTAGCTTTGTTGCATCAGGCAGAAGAGGGAATTGAATGTAGATCTCCCACCTCCCAGAGGAGGTCCTTACCCACTGAGCTAAAGCTTACACATTTGTGAATAGTGCCAGTGAACCCCAAACTGCGGTGCGTGTGGTTTTATTTGTCTGTTTGCTTGTTTATTTGTGACTAGCATTTTTGCTGAAATTTTTTTGCCTAGCACTAGGAACAAAACATTATCAATACCTTTCCCTAGAACGGAAACATGGGGGCTGATGCTAAATTCCATTGCATGTGTTTACACAAGCATATGTTATTCTGGTGCAACACGGTAGAGCCGCAAGTCTATGAGCCTTCAAGAGTGTCTTAGTGATATAGCCAACTGTAATTATAATTGTAAAAGCAATGGAAAGACACTGTTAAAGGAGTTTGCTCTCTTTCTGGATAGAAATAACTCGGAAATAGAAGGGTGCTATCTCAAGAGATATTAGGAAGAAAGTTGCTCAACAAATGGATCTTTTGATATTGTTAAAGTGGTTTGTTTGTCACATCCCCCATAAGATAGCTATGTACTGCACAAATGCAGACATAACAAGATATAAACCACCAGCAAAGATATATCAGTGCCTGGCTGCAGATGCAGCTGCCCTAATGGATTACAGTGCCTGAGGACAGTTTGTCTCTTAGTGGCCTAGTTCACACACAGATCAAATCTATGTCAGAATGGATCATAAGAAATCACTGCTTCTCTGTGCCAACAGGGCTAAGACTGTCTCTCTAGTGACTTGCAAATTAATTATGCCAAAATGCTTTAAGGGCCTTCCTTTTAGTAATCTACAGGGCTAGTTCAACAGCCTGGATAATTGCAAACATTTCTTATGGAAAGGGTGAAGAACCAAGAAAAAGCCCTTAAGATGAAAAAGTGCATGAACATAATGTTTCTGCTAAGTGTGTGGTTGACAGACCTGTAAAGTCCCCTAATTATCCTCAGAACAACACAGTCAGTGCCAGTCTCCTCCCATACCTGAATCCTGATCTGTAATAACCATGTTTAGGTGTAAGAAGATAACTCAGTCTTTATCTTGGGCAATTCTTGGTTCATCTGCTGAAATTACCTTACAAGGTTGCCAATTAATATAAAAAACTGTGGTGGGCGCACACAGGTTTCATATTTATGTTGCTTTTCATATATAAAGCACATGGACCTTGATTCTTGCTTTTGCTAATGCCCTGACTATGAGTGTAAATGTCTTTTCCCATCTCAGTGAAGGAGAAATTCTCACAGACCAGGAGGCAGAGGGGAAGAGGGAAAAGCTTGTGCTTTGATATGCTGCAACCGAGCTCCTCCTGCTGCCTCAAAGCCCATCAAAGAGTGCCTGAGGGAGGAGGAAAAGGGTTTTTTCTGCCTCTCCTTGACCAGAGTTAGAGGAGCTGATTAGTTCTCATGCCCCCCTTCTCAATTTAAAACCTTCCCACATGTCTAGTGGGCATCTTCACACTATTGTTGCCATGCCCATCTTCTCTCTCAGTGCCTGAGCTATACTGAGTTGTGTTTCTAGGATGCGATGAGGCAGACTGTTTGCCTGTTTTGGGATCACAAAGGAATTTTTTTTTCCTATTGGAACAAACCAGCAGTGGTCTGCAGGATTTTTCACTTTCCCTGAAGCACTGTGGAGATTCAGTTTAGGTTAAAAGTAGTAAAAATAGAAATTTAACAGAAGAAAATACAGGAACTTTTAGTTCATCACACTTTTTGCCACTGTCCAGTGTGAATAAAAGCTAAACCAGACAGCTCCAGGAGGTAAATGAGCCCCAATTAAATGCCTGGTATGTGAAAGGATCTGGGAGTATAGTGCCCCTCTCCTTTTTTAAGTTAATAAATCCTACTTGCTACTTAAATCCATCCCTGTGTTTGTGTTTCATTCACCTGTGGGTCCAGATCAGTATAATTTGTAGCCCATAACTGTGTAATTGGACCATACATTACACTGATCTGGCCCCACAGGTGAATGAAATGCAAACACAGGGAGGGGTCTAATGAGCACTGCTTTGTTTTCGTTTTCTACACAGCAGTGTGGCAGGTAGTGCTATGACCACCGTGATACACAAATGGCATAGTGATGCAAAGTAGGCAAGAGCTGCTTTTAAAGCCCAGAGGCTGCACAGAACATAAAGTTGCTCTATGCTGTGGCTCCAGCCTGTGGAGTGGGAATGATTTTGATCACGCCTAATTCATGTGCAGAGGCTCCCCATGCAAAATCTACTTGCTCAATCTTGGTACTGAAGATAAGAACTTAAGCTCAGTCAAGTTTCAGCCCAAATGAGTATATCAGTGCACAACAGATATGCTGCATAGGTAAATTTAATCAGTGGTGTAGTTCTGTTGACTTGTCTGGAGCTGCACCCGGATAAATTTGGCCTAGTGGTATGAGCAGCTATAGGCAGACTCTACAGTGCCATAGAAGATGAAAGTGGCTCTTATAAATTCAAACTTGAATCCAGGTATTTCATTTAAATCCTTTGCTTAATCCCTGGGTAGCTTTTGAGCTCAGTGGGTTATGTGTTATTAATGTTCTGATTTCTTTAGTAGTTAAGTTTGTTGGCTGGCACTAGTCTAAACTCACAGTAGATGGGCTAGAAAAATCAATGCTGCTGTATTATGAATACTGGTTTTCTAGCTACAGGGTCTTAGAGAAAATGTTTTACATATCATAAATGACTGCAAATTTTTCATTATTTTCCACATATGTTTCCTTCTGCCACTACCAGTTTTCCATAAGTCATTCCATCATATTAACAGCGAAGTCTGCACCTCAGAGGTGACCTTATTGGCCCAGTGTAGCGGTCTAGCTAGCCCATGTCAGACCAAGAATGGAATCTATTTCTGTAATGAGTGCACCAGGGATGCGATTGTTTAGCAGTAAATGGATACCGCTTCTAAAACTACGTTCAGGCCAGAGTCAGAAGGGAGGGCTTCTATTAAAATTAATAGCCTGCTTGTTCTTTTTTATCAATGTATTATTGAAATGGTGTTCTTTCAAGGTTATGCAGATGGTTTAATGCTGATTATGTTTTAAGCCAGAGTGGATAATTAAATAGGATAAAAATGAGTGTAGGGTTACTCATGAAAGAAAAGATGCTAAGAACAATGCAACAAAGGCCACTTGCTGATAAAAGGAAGGGAGCTAAACTAAATCTATGGCAAAATTATTAGTTTATTGGCTTGCTTTCTTCTGTGAAAAAATTAGCGTTGCTAAAATATTTTTAATTTCCTCACATTAAAATGAAGTTCCAACTCCCATTCCTGTTGCTTAAACTCACATATAAGACATTGCCTCTGGAAAAGCAAAAGACAAATAAAGTCTTAGTCTTTGGGATTTTAAAAGTATTGGTAATTAGACAAATTTCTCAGGTAGCCCAAGAAAAGAAAATATAAAAGCACTGGAAATGATGAATAACATGACTCTTTTACAGTTAATGGATATGTTTCTATATTAACCCATATCAGTTCATTTCACTAACCAGTTTATTTCAGAGACGGTGAAATTTTCATTTTCAAATGTTTTCTAAATCTTATTAGCATATGATTTCATTTATCATTCCTTTGTGCTGATGATGCATTGATGATATTTAAATATTAATGTCCTACTCCTCAGAGCTTGAACAGGAAGGATTACTCACAAAGCTTCTCCCACAGCCTTCTGCAGGTAATAAGCAACTCATTTTATGATTTCTCTGGAACCCTTCTTAGAGAGATAAAGGGGCATTACTTCCTACTAAAATAAACAACTGTTTCCACAGTTTCCAGACTAGAGCAAAATACCATAGCACGTTGCATCCTTTCTAAGGTTTGAACTGCTTTGTTATATCATTACATGAGGCATTTTTACATTAGGTTAGGTAGAGGTTTGATATCTTTTCAGAAGGAGTAAAATCAGCCCAGTAAACACAATATACTCTATGAACTAACACAAATTCAAATATTCCATTATTAATGACTTTAATAGCTAATCTGAAGTGCATTTACTTCTGTGAGGGTTTGTGCATATAGATTTAGACTAGAATATTGCAAGTATTTTGTGGAAGTAATGGTGCATTTCACTGAGCACTTGGGTAGTCTCATGACATCAGATAATGTGTGAGCCATGTAGAAGCAAGTTACAGAACAAAAATTTCTTTTCACTACAGAGAGCAGACATAGGCCTGACTGTGGAATTATGCTTTTTTTAAAAGTTATATTTATAGTTTATGTAATGACCCAGAAGCAAAATTGGTTCTATAATATTTTGCTGAGCATCCTACTGATTATTCAGTCTGTCATAATATATAAAATATCATGGGTCTGATATCACTGCATCAGCTTTTCCAAGCTACTTCACAGCAGACATAATTAAGAATAAGTTAATGTCCTCAGACTTTTTTTGGTCTCAGATCTCTTTAGAGAAGATTACTCCTCCCTCTGTCCCCTTCTTAAATCAGGAGTTTGATTTATTGTTAGGCACTTTCTTAAGCAGTCTCTTCTGTTTAAGATTTTAAATTCATTTTCAGCTTTCAAATGGCTTAAATTATTTTGCTTCATCTTCATCAATTTCATTTTGGCTGTTGTCTGTCTTAACCCACACCTCTACCCACCTATAAAAAGCAAAAGAGGTACCTTTCCAGGATGATTAAAGTGATTGGATAAGCTATGGGAACTAAACTGAGATTGCTTAGCTCTGTAGCCTAAATGTATTTGACCTTCAGTCTTCCTGTTGGAGTTTATAACATTTTAGCACTATCATGTGTCACAGGGATTTTAGGAGAATAGCACTTCTCAGATTTACAGTTGTACTTTTTCATGGATCAGTTAAGAGGGGTAGTAAAACAGCTGAACAGCAAGTTTTCTTCCAAGAATACCTGACCTCTAGAATTTCCTCAGCTTATTCTACTAATTAATAAATAATATATACTCTTCATTCCAGTGTGTGTCCCTAAAGTGTGATCATCCACAGATAACTGATCATTATAGCATGCCTCTTATGGGTTCTTCTGATAAAGTTCTCACTTTCAGGCAGTAACAGTATTTTTGATTGTAATCATTCATCTGTGCCTGATAGTGGTCAACATAAAGTCTAGCATAACATTAAGGACTGCAATGTACATTTATTTTCCTACGTACAGATATGGCTTTCTAGAGAGCAAGCATGATGTTTTTCAGCAGCTGAGCAGTCACCAGCAGCTATTGCACCTGTTGTTGTCACGAATGAAATACATAGGGGACAGAATAGCAGCTATTCCCCTCCACTGCCTGTGTAATGTGGTTATCCAGCTCTGCAAATGGCCACCTCATTTACCTTATTGCATCAACCAGTGGGACAACTAGTGAAGTACCTTGCTACTTGCTGTGAGGAAGAGTGTAAGAATTACAGCCTGAGTTATTAATTTCTTAAATTAACCTTAGAAGCTACTTATATCACCAAGACTTTCCCCATAATCTGCTCTCTGTAAAACTCAAAGGTAACACAGGGAGTGGAAAGCACCCACCAATCCCTGGAAGAGGTAATTCCTACACATCCTTCCCCACCCTAGTGCAGAAAGGAAGGCAGGGATAGTCAAAGGGTAAATAGAAGGGGTGGCTACAGCAGATGCTCTCCAGTTGATATCAGCTGGTGTGTGGCCAACTAGTGAGTGGCTGTTAACCTACTGTGACACTGAGCCAGAGAGTGTTAATCAGCTAGCAGGTTAAATGACCCAAATTCAACCTATACAAAAATATTAGAAAAGTATATAAACGGTAATTAGGGCTGTTCCTTATAAATACCTAGCAAAGCCATATTAGATAGACTAGAGCTTTGAAATACAAATCTGTATTGTTAGAGAATTAGACCTAAATATTCATTGTATTCATATGTGTTTACTTATATCTTGTTAGATGTTAACCATGTAACTAGATCACCTTGTGGATGTTAATTCCCTTTCATGCCTTAATTACATTATATTATGTTTGTGAATGGTGCAGTTAACCTTAAGATCAAAGATGTGAGATATTGCAGGAAATAATATTACTTACATTGTCTTCAGGTTAAATTGTCTCTGCCATAATGGACAATTTGAATGGATAATTGCTTTATGTTAATTAATACTACTAGTTTACCTGTGTATACATAAGAAATAGGGATTCTTATTTCAATACAATGATGTGCATTAACTATTCTTCATTCAAGAAATGCCAGTTGTGTTATTATACTGTCAGTAGGCTATAGTAGCCTGCCAGAGATCTATAAAGGAACTCTAAGACCTGATCCTATTATCTTAGATCTGATTAATCTTGGTCAAGGGAATCTGGAGTAGCAAGACTGAGATCTCCAGCTCTAGTCTGGATTACCCTGCTAATTCTCATGGAAGAATTTGAACAAACTCTATCTAGAGATTTCTTATTGGATTATAACCTATTGAACTGATTCTGAAAAAACTTTTTGAAACTCAGCAGCTCACAACCTCTGCTATGAAACTGACCTAAGAACTTCACTCATATCTGTTTGCATAATGATCTTTCAACTATAATACTCTCTCTGTTTTCTTTTTTAATAAATCTTAGTTTAATTAGTAAGAATTGGCTGATGTGTATTTGGGTAAAATCTGAAATATTCATTGACTTGGTGGGTAATGTCTGATGCTTTGGGATTAGTGGAATTTTATATATAATGAACAAGATTTTTTAGTAATCCTCATCATATTTGAGTTAGCTGTCTGGCTGGGAGCCCAAGGCTGGATTGCTGATAGGAAATGGTATTTTTGGGCTTCTGGATACCCAGTAAGGTAGTGTAGAAGCTGTTTTATTGCTGGCTTGGAGAATCTAATTATTAGAACAAAGCACCAGTTTGGGGATTCCCTACTCCATTCTTTGTAGTTTGCCCAGACTGAGCATTCTTAGGCTGGGTCTACACTGACGGCAGCAAACTTGCCGCCATCAGATTGATTGCTCTGGATTGACTGAGCGGTCTGTGTAGACCCGCTCAGTTGATCCAGCAAGCTATGCAGGAAAACCACCCTGGTAAGTGGCGTAGCGCTGCATCAAAGGGAATGCTGTTCCTTTCGACGTAGCGCAGTGTGGATGGCGCACGGAGGAGACACTGTGAAGTCGACAGGAGATACACAAGTGATTTACATCACTTGCGTATCTCCCATCAACTGCCGCTGAATCCCGAAGGCAAGTGTAGATCGGGCCTTAGTGTGGTCCCAGCAGCGACCAGAATCACTTCTATGCTTGGTGTCAAGGCTGCATCAGAGAACTGAGTAGCCTTTACATTTGCTAATTCATTTTGCATTGAAGAGTTTGAGAAAAGATATCCTTGAACAAATTCTTCCTTTTTTCCCCTATATGTCTGCACATTATGAAAATACCAGAAAATACTGAGTGATTTTTGCTCTGCTGTAATGCTAAAAAATATCATGCATTAGTTGTAGTTTCACTCCATAATATAGTTTTAGACGTGTCCAAGTAAAACTGATTGTTATTGAATGACTTTGTTTTTTTTACTGTCACATAATCCATCTCAGCTCTGCCACATACATGTGGGGGCCTTGCTGCATAAATAAAAGAGGGTTTTAATGCAGTATTTTTCAGAAGACTGAAGTGTGGGATAAGAGAGCTAATGAGCTGGAAAAGTGTAAAGGAACTGCTATGGCATAAGAAAAAAGAGACAGACAAGTAAAGGTTCCTTTGTAGAGCCTCATGATCCTAAATACCTTTGATCTGGGCCTGAGGCTCTATACTGGACCATTACGTGTCTGGCTCCTTTTTCTTACTCCCAGATTAGTTCTTTGACACTTAGCTGGTGAGCAGGTAATCTTAACTGACTCTGATATCAATGGGATATTAATAGGCTTCTAGATACCTTTGAGGATCTGGGCCTCAGTCTGTAACCACTGGGTGACCTGTGTCAAACTAGTTTGGCCATATTTGAGCTATGCTATAGAACCTTTCCAAACTTCTGCAAAAATGACTATACCTCTGCCAAATTCTGTCCTGAGATATTCACAAATAGTTCCCTTGATCAGTGGGGCCTATGAGGACAGAATTTAGCCATACATTGAAATAATTTCTGTGCAAATTGTTAACAAATATTTCCATGCTGGGATTATGAAATAGAACTGATGCAATAAGAATTTGCATCTGATCTGACACTAATATGCTTTGAGTAAGTGTTTCAGATTCTTAAAATTTGGTCATTTAAGTGTATTTTTGTGTTTTTACTGGACTAATTATAGGGTTAAAAGGGACTACAAGGGTCATCTAGTCTGACTCTGAAAAGAAGCCATTCTTCAGTGTAACCTTCCAGCCTCAGGAACCCTTTGAGGAGATTGCCCTAAGAACAATGGGCCCTTGCTAGATACAAGGACACCAGCTGCCAGCAGAGAACTGAAACTGGGGCCTTTGGCCCCAGAAGCACAAGCCCCTACCACTTGAACTGAAGGAGCAATGGTCTTAATTGTAAGTCTCACTGAATATTAAGTTCCATTGATATGTGTTCTTTGTACTCATTGAAATTACAAAAAACATTTAAAAACAAGACTAAATCTCCAATGTGTCTGAACAGTGAAGTCATTCATCATCATTAACACTTTTACCATGTTTTGATAATTTGCTGAGTGGTTTAGCAATAAAGCAGCAAGACCCTACACCTTATTCAATACAGAATTCAAAATAACTGATCAATCAGACTTAGAGCTAATCTATGGAAGTATCTGCACTGATGCAGAAAGAAAGACATATTTGGTACAGTATAGCAACATTAAGGAAAATCTTTATTGGTAAGGAGAAACCTGAAGCTTCAGAATAATATGTTATAGCACAAAGCTGTGAATTTCTCCTAAGAGAGCACGTAATTGTAGGAAGAAGCCTACGTGTGCAGTATTTCAATTCTACATTAAAATTTAAAGTTCTGTGTGTTAGCTGTAGCTTGGTTCTTTAGACCCTGAGTCACCAAGGCGTTTGAACACAGGCCTACCTTTAAACATATGGGTGGGTTTTTTCAAATTGAACTAGGGGATTTAGATAAACTCACCCTAAAATTAATTTTCATGGGAGATGTGTGATTATAAATGTCCTATAAATTTCAACTCTATTGATGCCAAGAACATGTGGTTAAAGTGAGACATGTACTTAGTACCCTGATAATCTCGCTCTATTTGCTTGTAGTATAGAGGAATGGGATAGTGTCCCTTTTAGGTAGTTTGTGAAGTCTCTAGTAGCCCTCACCATCTTCAGTTTTAGAAGCCAGCAGAACCCATCCGCAGCTGCAGTGTGTATATAAAGCTCGGCCTTCCATGTTGTGGATATTCAATAAAGATGGTTATTGGACCCCCTCCATGCACCTGCGGTTCCTGCTTACCATGTTTGCCATTTAAAAGGCAAAAGTCACACCTACACTGTAGGTCAGATATTATGAAAATATTCACATTCCAGTTACTTTAGCCACTTGGTAATAAAGGTAGCTTTTATTTATCACAGTGACTTTTGCCCTGTACCATTAAGAATTGATTGGCTTTTGTTATAAAGTATGTGTTTAGGTAGACAAACAAAAATCCCATTCAATAAGAGTTGCGTTTACTTAACCTGAAGGTTAGAGGTTATTTACTACTGCTACACTCTATGAAATGTAGAAAACGTTCCATCTACCACTGAAAGGCAGCCACCTCTTAGATTCAATATAGCAGCCGTTCAACAGTTGTTAGCAGCAATACATAACAACTTAGGGAAGGAAGTGAAGAAAAATATCAACCCCCCTTGAAACGTGAGGGTGCATATTAGACTGGCAGAATGTAATAGCTCTGTTGAGGTAGCAATATTTCAGTATGGGATCCTCACTGGGGTGGAATTTTCAGTGAGCAAGGGTAATTAAGACTTTGATCTTATGTCTTAAACAAAAGATCAATCAGACAACCAATTTAAAGATACAAAGTTCATCTAAAGTTGGTATCCATCCTCAGAGCCCCTGGAAGAGAAGCCTGTGTTGAAAATGTTTCCCAGCTAGTGACAGTAATGAATAACCAAAAAGATAAATGCTCACTCTGAGGGTGGATCCATTTGACTCTGCTCAGTAAAAATCAAGAAAAAGGGAGTGCTCAGTAGTAAAATAAATAAATATTACATAAAAATGAGTAAATAATCCATGCCTGGTTCTGATGTGGAAGGGTCAAAGAAAGCCTCATGCTAATCTAAGACTGATTTTTCTAGAGATCAGAAATATTTAGTTCTCTAGAAAGCTTTTTGCTTTCATTCACAGCTGGGGCCACTTTATCAGTTCTTGTAATGCTGAAAATTGGAACAGGATGACTAAATTGTAGAAAGTTAATATCAATGCACATACAAAAATCTTTTCTTTCTATAACACCCTTGAGTTCTGATAATTAAATCTTGAGCAGTCTTGTAATATTCATTCACAGACCCACATGCATGGTATTTCAGCAAATGAGAGAATTTCTGATAGTTAATGATCCCTCTTATACCAAGTTCTATAGCAGACATGGAGCAAGTGGTAATTCAGAAAACAAGATGACAATTTTATTCTCCTGTGCCAATAACAGAGATAGCATTCATGACTTGGTTAAGAGATCAGATTGCACTACCATGGTCTAAATAGTCCCAATATATTTGGAGGAAAATAAAGACATGATTGCTGGAAAAAAGGACTTGATTCAGAGTTCAGAGAGAAATGTACCATTATGCATTTACAATATAAATATTCCTCTGTGCAATAGAGACTGGGATGTCATCGTAGATATATGCAAAGAAAGTTTGTAAATCATCACTTGCATTTATCAGCACAGAATACACCCTCCTTTCCTCACACAAACCCCATGGGTGGCTGGAAGCATGGGTGATGTTATTGTCCCTCTCTCCTTAGACAACGTGCTCGGAAGAATAGCTCCTCTCAAAATTCATGTTTGTCTTCAGGCTCTGGTCATCCTAAAGGCTTTGAACTGTGGCCATGGACTTGGCACCCAAGGTATTTGATTGAATCTATTTCCTGCATTAAAAACAAAATGACTAAATACTTTTCTTCAGTAAAAAATAAAGTCAGTGAAAACTAGTAGCTCTGGGTGTTTCATACAGCCTTTCCAGAGTTAAGAAAGTCACTTAGATTTAAAATCAATATCAAATAGGTAAGGGCAAATTCTGTTTCTAGACACTAGCCAGCCTCTATTGAAACTGGTGTGACTTGTTTTCATAACTGAGCACAGAATTTGACCCCCACTGTGGTGTGGGTGCTAGTATATGCAATATATACACACCTCAATGAGGTCTGCCTTGTTCTAGTACTCTGGTCCCCTTGCAGGTATATGAACTTCAGACCAAACTGGGACTCTTTAAATGCCATCATGACTAATTACAGGAACTGTTTTTTAATAAAACAAAATGAAATGATTCAGGAAATGTACACCAGCACTTCCTCCCTGCTTCTGTTAATATTTAGTTTTACTAACTTGCTAAGTTCATGCAAGAGAATCAGAGACTATGGACACTTATTAAAAATAAACCTGTCGTGCAAAAAGCCATGGAAAGAGAAAGAATTCAATCCAAATTACTACAGTAAATTGTCTGATTTCAAGGGCTACAATTCTCTTTTCACAGGGAATGAGTAGCTTTTCCATTAGGCCCAATGGGAGTTACTCAAATCCTGGAGTGGTAAAAGAAAGCCCAAGAGGATTAACTTGTGTTTTCTCACATGTTCTCTGTCACATCTGGAAGGTGCCCCCTGTAAATAACTCCAAAGCTTCCTCATTATCCACCTTCAAATCCCTCCTTAGAGCTCTTTTGCCTACAAAAACCTGACAATGATTAGTCTGCTAGTGTGCTGAGACCACAGCTTTTCATGTTGCTTCTTTGTACTCCCCTCTTTATATCCCTCTGTCTCTTGTCTTATATTTAGATTGTAAACTCCATGGGGTAGGGGCTGTCTTTTTCTGTGTTTGTCAAGTACCTATCACAAGGGGCATTTCTGGCCTATGACTAGGGCTCCTAGGTACTATGGTAATATAAATAAGTAAGAACTTTCTATTCCAAAAAAATAACCACAATAAATTAGCACAATTTTTATTCAGTAGATCTGCTCCCTGAATGAATTCAGAATTCAAATTTCCTACATCATTAACAAATATAAGTTTGAGTCTTTTTTTAAGATCGCAGAGCCAATAGTACAATGTATAGTACAATACATTCTATTCTGGCTCATGTATCATCAACTGAATTGTTAACTCAGTTCTAAATGCAAAGTCAAATTTGAACTGAGTTATATTGGTTCAATTCCATTGAAGAAAATAGTTCCACTGATATAAACGAGGATAGAACTGCATAATCTTTACTATTGGTGATTGGCATGTGAGCCAGAAGGAGAACAGATTTATTTTCAGATTCCAGGATGAGTTTGCAGGGCAGGAAATTTTTAAAATCTTCTTATTCTTACATTAATCTTTATGAGCTAAGGCCTTAATTTAAGTTTCATCTTTTTATGCAGATATTTGATCCAGAAGCACTGAGAGACAAGGTAGAACCCTATGATGCCACTTGCAAAGTCATTTTTCAGAGGAGAAAAAAATTCCAAACAAGTTGGGTTGATTTGTAAGCAGCTTTTCTGTAGTATCTTGCAAAAGTGGTGCAGTGCACCATATGATTCTAAATGCATATTTGTGTTAGGATAAGCCTTCAACGTTCAAGTTTTATAATATGACTACTCATTAATGTCTTTGCACACAATCTAATGCCCATATATAATGGCATGGCACCCACTTCTCACAACCACTCCCCTTCTAGTCGGGTGTGTCTGTAGTTTTTAAACAGTCCTGGCCCTGGTATTGAGCTATACCCCCAGAGCTTCCTCCCTGGAGGTAATGCTTTCACTCTCTTGGTCTCTTTTTGCCCCACCTCTCCAGTTGGGCCTCCCAACAGTTCAGTTCCCCTTACAGAGGTTTAATCACTGTCTGACTGTGGGCCTTTTCCCCAGTGGCTTATGGTGCGGGAAGACTCAGGCCCACCCACTACTCTGGGTCCTAGCCCAGGGACACTAAAAATAGCATCTTTACACCTCCATGTCCCTTTAACAAGACTGCTTTCAGTTCCCTGGACCTTTTTCCCATGGCCCCAGCCTTCACCGATGAGCCAGCCCTTAGCTCAGGACTCTTCTGTGCTCAGACACAGCAGCCAGCTAGGAGCGCTTTCTCAGTGCCTGCCAGCACTGGGCTGTCCGTGGTGCTGTAGTTCCCCTTTAGCCAGCCAGCCAGCCAGCCAGCCAGCCAGCCAGCCAGCCAGCCAGCCAGCCAGCCAGCCAG
>ML675613.1:61469238-61503636 GCA_007922155.1 Mesoclemmys tuberculata | reverse complement strand
CAGCCAGCCAGCCAGCCAGCCAGCCAGCCAGCCAGCCAGCCAGCCAGGAGCATAAATCACACTCCTCTGGCTCCTGCAAAGAACTCACTGTCTCTGTTCTGCAGCTCCTTTTATATGGCCATCCTGGGCCCTGATTGGCTGCACCCTGCAGCCTTTCTTATTGGCTAGCCCTTTGTGAAGTCTCTCTAGATTGCTCAAAGGACATAGCTCCACTGCTTCTTTCCCTGAATGAGTGTGGCAGGACCCTGAAACTTCCAGCTTGGAGCCTCTGGGCCTATTCAACCCCGTTACAAACTGGAAGTCAAGAAATGGATTCCCATTGACTTCAAAGTACATTGGGTCAGGCCACTTCTACATAAACTGATCATCCATCTTTAATGATATAATTTGTGGCAGTTTATACTATTATGGTCACCACTTTTACAAGACTATGATAAATCTTGTACAAAGTATGCCTTGTGAGGTATCATTTGAAAAGTCATAATGTGACTTGTTAAAATATGTGTAGTAATACTATATGCAAAGTTATAAGATTCTACTGAATGATTGTTACTTAAATATGTTGTAATTCTGAATAACACCCACAAACCAGTTTTTCAGAGACAAAGACACACTAGCATCTCACACAGATGTTAAAGGGCCATCATGTACTTAAGTGGCCATCCTCCAATGCAGGAAAGGTGTAAACAAGAAATTTACATTTCATCACTGGCATGATTCAAACCTCATGTGCACAATGGACTGTGTGTCACCATGACTCAGCAAGGATGTTTCTAGCACAAGAAACTGGATTATAAAGAGGGAGGAAAAGACTTGACTTCATCTCTCCTTCCATATTTCTTCTCATGACATCAATGACTCTCAAATAACTGAACTAGTGGGAGTGGTCTCTGACTGAAAAGAGACCCAGCCTGTGAAATTTACAACACCTTATGGTGAGACAAAGTCTTTGCTTTTAAATTCACTCAGCTTGTTAAATTAGCTTGTTATTACTCTTTTATTTTCTTTTGTAACCAATCCTGACTTCTATGCATCATCACCTGTAATCACTTAAAATCTATCTTTCTGTAGTTAATAATCTTATCTTATTATTTTACCTTATCCAGTGTGTTTGGATTAAAGCACTGTGGGAAACTCCATTTGGGATAACAAAGCTGGTGCATATATCATTTTCCTTTGATGAAATGATGGACTTTCTATGAGCTTGAATTGTTCAGTAGTGTGCTGGACAGTACAAGGTGCACATTTCTGAGGGAACAAGACTGGGACTAAGTATTTCTGGGTGTCACCCTGTAAGTAATTCATGAGTGACTGGTCAGAGATCTCATTTGTTTAGCTGGGAGTGAATTTGCATACTGAAGTCTGTGTGACCAGGCCAGGAGTCGCTGTTCTGACAGTAAAGCAATGTAAAAGGCACCCCAGATTAGAGACCTGAGGAGCTAGCAAACAGAAGCAGCTAAGAGGAGAGTTTTTTAAGGGAGTTGTCCAGGTGAAGGAGGAGCTACATGACCCTTGGGGTGGGTTTATTGTCTGTAGTATATATGTTTGTGCTTGCTGCTTGACTGAAGTATATCACATGGTCTGTTTGTTTGGGGGACCGTGTGCTAATACTAGTGGCCTGGTACACTAGGTTGAGCTCTTCTTTATGAGGCTTTGATTCCTAAGCCCTTTAGCACTCATCAAACCTTAACCTTAACCTACTCAGGGAGAACCAGGGTTTAAATAGCCCACTCCTAAGTGACCAGAGGACCTAGCAAACAAGCGAGTTTTGCAAGGGATTTTAGAGGGGGAGTGGGAGAGTGAAGAAGTAGGTATAGTTCTTTAACAGTCAGTAAACTAAAGACAATAACAACCACCTCCCAATAAAAAAACAAACTGCAGGAGTAAAACAAGAATGCAGGCAAAATTCCAGCAACAGAATGGGGCTATCTAATTTATTGCACTGAATGCAGCATGTATGATTACCTGTCCTATGGGCTATGGGCTGATGGTGTATTTGTGCATATGGTGTAAGGAGCTCCTGGTCCTCAGAGACCATGTATGAGCTTTGGAGACCAGGGTGGCTGAACTGGAGGATTTAAGGGAGACAGAGAGGTACATAGATGACAGCTTCTGTACTGTTGAGGATGAAAGTCTCAGGGAAGAACATAAAGCTGGAAAAGGGAATGGATCCCATAGTTAGGACCCTCCTTCCAGATGACGTCGTGGAGTCCTCTCACACTGAGGATACCTCTCTGGGAGAGGGAACTCCAGTTGTTAGGAAAATACAGGTAATAGTAATGGGGGACTCCATCATTAGAAACATAGACAGTTGTGTTTTTGATGACTAGGAGGACCACCTGTTGACTTGCCTGCTGGGTGTGAAGTTTGTCGATCTCTTGAGACATCTGGACAGACTTATCTGTAGTGTTGAGGAGGATCATGTGGTCATGGTACATGTAGATACCAGTGACATAGGAAAAGATAGGATAGAGGTCTTGAAGGCTAAATTTAGGCTGTTAGGTAAGAGATTGAAGTCCAGCACCTCCATGGTAGCATTCTCTGAAATGCTTCCAGTTCCACATGCAGAGCCAGTTAGACAGGCAGAACTATAGGGTTTCCATGCATGGATGAGATGATAGTGTAGGGAGGAGGGGTTTAGATTTATTAGGAACTGGGGAACCTTTTGGGAAAGGAGGAGCCTATACAGGAAGGATGGTCTCCACCTAAACCAAAATGGAACTAGACTGCTGGCATGCAAAATTAAAAAGGTTGTAGAGCAGTTTTTAAACTAAGGGCTGTGGAAAAACTGAAGGTGCAGAGGAGCACATGGTTTGAACAGAGATCCTTAGGGAAGGCTCTATTCATGGAGATTGTCTATATCCTAGTAAGGAGGAGAGGATGGAAGAGAATAAAATATGGGTAGGATCTGAAAATAAACTGTCAAATGAAAAAAAGTCCCCTTCAATTATATCACATAATGGCAGACAGCTAAAAAGTGACAATTTTTTCAAGTGCTTATATACAAATTCTAGAAGTCAAAATGCTAAGATGCGTGAACTTGAGTGCCTCATATTAAATGAGGATATTGATATAATAGGCATCATAGAAACTTGGTGGAATGAAGATAATCAATGTGTCACAGTAACATCAGGGTACAAAATTTATCAGAAGGACAGAATAGGTCGTACTTGTGGGGAAGTGGCACTATATATGAAAGAAAGAATAGAGTCGAATGAAATAAAAATCTTAAATGAACCAAACTGTGCCATAGAATCTCTACAGGTAGTAATTCCATGCTTGAATAATATGAATATAGCAGTAGGGATATACTACCAACCATCTGACCACGATGGTGGTAGTGACTGTGAAATGCTCTGGGAGATTAGTAAGTCTATAAAAATAAAAAACTCAATAATAATGGGGGATTTCAACTATCCTTATATTGAGTGGGTACATGTCAGCGCAGGATGACATGCAGACATAAAGTTTTTTGACACTATAAAAGTTTGCTTCTTGGAGCAGCTAGTCCTGGAATGCAGAAGAGTAGAGGCAATTCTTGATTTAATACTCAGTGAAGCACAGGATCTGTTCCAAAAGGTGAATATAGCTGAATTGCTTGGTAATAGTGACAATAACATATAAAATTTAATATCCATGTGGGAGAGAAAGCAGCAAAGCAGCCCACCATGGTAGCCTTTAATTTCAGAAAGGGGAACTATGCAAAAATTAGGAAATTAGTTAAACAGAAATTAAAAGTACAGTGCCAAAATTGAAATCTTTGCAAGCTGCATGGAAACTTTTTTAAAGACACCATAATGGAGGCTCAATTTAAATGTATACCCCAAATTAAAAAACAAAGTAAAAGGACCAAAAAATTGCCACTGTGGTTAAACAACATAGTAAAAGAAGCAGCTAGAGGCAAGAAGGCATCCTTTAAAAAGTGGAAGTTAAATCCTATTGAGGAAAATAGAAAGGAACATAAACTCTTGGAAGTGAAATATAAAAATATAACTAGGAAGATAAAAAAGGAATTTGAAGAACAGTTAGCCAAAGATTAAAAAACAACAACATTTTTTTAGCTTCTGTACCACATGACTGGAGGATAGTTAATGTGATGCCAATTTTTAAAAAAGGCACTAGTGGTGATCCCGGCAATTACATGCCAGTAAGCCTAACTTCAGTACCAGGCAAATTGGTTGAAACTATAGTGAAGAATAAAATTATAACACACATAGAAGAATATGAATTGTTGGGGAACAGTGAACATGGGTTTTGTAAAGGGAAATCATGCCTCACCAATCTATTAGAATTTTTTCAGGGGGTCAGCAAGCATGTGGAAAGGTGATCCAGTGGTTATAGTATACTTAGATTTTCAGAAAGCCTTTGACAAGGTCTCTCACCAAAGGCTCTTAAGCACAGTAAGCTGTCATGGGACAAGAGGATTATTAACTGGTTAAAAGATAAGAAACAATAAATGGTCAGTTTTCGGAATAGAGAGAGCTAAATAGTGGTTTCCTCCAGGCATCTTTACTCAGACCAGTACTGTTCAATATATTCATAAATGATATGAAAAAGGAGTAAACAGTGAGGTGGGAAAATTTGCAAAACTACTCAAGATAGTTAAATCCAAAGTAGACCGTGACAAGCTACAAAGGGATCTCACAAAACTAGGGATATATCTTCACAAATTCACCACCATGAGATCTATCTATCCAGATCGACTGAGCAATCAGTGAAATATCACTCAATCGATCCAGCAGCTGACTTGTTAAACCCACCCACTCAAGTGGCTCAGTGCAGTGAAGACACCATGCACAATGGAAGTTAAGAAGTCGACTGCAGCCAAATTTTAAGATAAGTGTAGACCAGGCCTTAGTGACTGGGTGACAAAGTGGCAGATGAAATTCAATTTTGATAAATGCAAAGTAATGCACATTGGAAAACATAATGCCAACTATACGTATAAAATGATGGGTTCTATATTAGCTATTACCACTCAAGAAAGAGATCTTGGCATTGTGGATAGTTCTCTGAAAACATCCACTCAATGTGTAGCGGTAGTCAAAAAAGCTAATAGAATGTTGGAAATCATTAGGTAAAATCATTAGGTAAAAAGAGGTAAAAAAGATCATATTGCCTCTTTATAAATCCATGATACACCCACATCTTGAATACTGCATGAAGATTTGGTCACCCCATCTCATAAAAGATATATTGGAATTGGAAAAGGAACAGAAAAGGGCAACTAAAATGATTAGGGGCATGAAAAGCTTCCATATGAGAAAAGATTAATAAAACTGGGGGTTTTCAGCTTGGAAAAGAGATGAATTAAGGGGGGGATATAATAGAGATCTATAAAATCATGACTGGTGTGGAGAAAGTAAATAAGAAAGTGTTATTTACTCCTTCTCATAACACAAGGACTAGTGGTCACCAAATGAAATTAATAGGCAGCAGGTTTAAAGCAAACAGAAAAAGTGTTTCTTCATACAACACACAGTCAACCTGTGGAACTTCTTGCCAGAGAATGTTAAGAAGGCCATGACTATAACAGGATTAAAAAAAAGCTACATAAGTTTATGGAAAATAAGTCCATCAATGTCTATTAGCCAGGATAGGCAGGTATTCCGGTTTGCTAGAAGCCTGGAATGGCTGATGGGATGGATCACTTGATGATTACCTATTCTAGTCATTCCCCCTGAAACACCTGGCATTGGGCACTGTTGGAAGACAGGATACTGAGCTAGATGGACCATTGGTCTGACCTAGTATGGCCGTTCCTCTGTTCTTATGAGTTAATGGGACACATCTGTTCAACAGCCCAGATTGTACCCTGGGTAATTTGTATTTAAGACAGACAAACATAAAATGTAACCTCCTTCCATTGCATGAAAATTACAGAGCCTGATCCAGTATATTAACAGCAATGGGATTTTGCTGTCAACTTCAGCGGTAAATTGCACTAGTAAAAGTGCAAAGGCACGGGGAGTGGATATTAACCAAAAAATGTAAACATTATTGTCGTGATTTGGTAATGTTGATCGTCATCTTGTGTACAACTATCTAGCTATCTACATACACACTTTACAAAGATTAAGAATACAAGTTTGCTATTCATACGTTGTTACTTTTCAATCAATAATCCAGACCCCATAGCATTTGGGTAATAATTTTTTATTTTAATTAAGTTCTGTTTGATTTAGCAAGCCATAAATGTTAGTTTTAAGTCTCCTGTTCTTTGTGTGAGTTAACTGAATCATAGCAAAACATTATCAATTGTATCTCTTCTTTGAGGCTTTCTGAATGCTGGATGGCTCCCATACAGATCAAATTAATTAATTGTTTCTTTGGGGAGGGAGGGAAACTGATACATTAAAATGGGTTGCCTTGTAATCCCCCCCACCCTTTAAAGGGTTTATTCAAACAGAATGTTTCCTTGGCTCCTGATTTTAAAAAGAATAGAAAGATAAAAGATCTAAACTAATTGTATTTCTTATATGTAATAAACAATATTTCTCAGTCTTTTTATAATGCAAGAAAAGGTCATATAGTCTCCCTTTTTCTTTCTCTTTACATTTTTGACACCTATGAGAATTTGTCTCATTGTTTTGGGCTGTTTACTTCATACATTCCTTAATATAAATTCCTTTGGCATTTTGTTGGGCCACCTCCCCTGGGGATTGAAGTTCTCTTCCTTTTTAATTAGATTGACCTTTTGGTTCACTTGGCTGCCCTCATAATGACTGAGTGATTGTTCTCATGGAAGGCAACTTGAAATGAGACTGAAAACAGTCATATGAAATAAAAATATTTTATACAACTATCCCAGTAATATAACTGTATAATCGTTAGTTTCATAGCCCCTAACACAAAGAAATACTAGCTTCTGCAAATTTTGTGAAGCTTTAATGAGCACAGGCTGTTTCTCACTTCTGGAATGAAACTTTTATAGTGCACTTTGTGACTAATATCTTAACAGTATGTTTTTACTGTCCTGTAATGGCTTGCCTTTTCCATCCTTCCAAGTTACAAAGGGTAAATGTTGAGTAACTGTAAAGCTTAAAAGGCCCTTTGCTGCCATCCATTATGTAGTGTACATGTCTCTTATTTTTGGTGATTTTATGCAAGAGAGGCACATTTGAAGTTATTCTCTCCAGGCTAAAGAGTACATTCAATGGACTTTTCATGAAACCTGGAGTGAGTACATATCCTTCAGAGTTTGAATATGAACAGAAAGAGCACATTACCCAGGCTTGTGTAATTGTCATGAAAATGTATGCCAAGGCACAAAAACTACTCACCCACCTTTCACTATGTTTATGACAGGAGAGGGGGAAAACTACTTGCACAGCAAAATTAATTACTAACATTGAGCCGTGAGTGAAAAGGGTTTTATAATGCTGATTTTACTGTGGTTACATTTTGAGGTATTTTGATACTATTACATTCTGTGGGCCTGATTGTTCTTTTACTTTGACCAGTGTACTTTAGTCAAGTTACTCCTTATTTATACCAGTGTCACTAAGAGAAGAATTGAGCCCATGATTTCACAGTATAGAGTAATTCCTGAAAGTGTGCCATAGGATATATATATTGTTACCAGATTTGCCCGTCACTTTGAGACATGCTCATTCATAAGGGTTACCTTCCTGTAAGGGGGATATGTGATTCTATTAATGTACTGCTTGTGTTACTTGTGTGTTCATATGGCTACAAGTCCCCTCCCAATGGAGTTATCCTGCCAGACCTAAGGTTTTCAAGGCTGGGTTCCTCCAGCCCCAGATTCAAATAACCCCCCCAAATACACACACACACATTCCAGATTAACCAAGTGCGTCTGAGTGCACCGGGCTGTCAGCACTCTCAGCTGACCTGTTATATGTCCCTGAACTCAGCAGGCTGGGTGATGCAGAACTTTCAGTGGCCACCCTTATATGCCCCTTTTCACCACACCAGAATAGAGCCCACTTCTGAGCGGGCTGGGTCCAAACAGCACTTTTCAGCTGCCCCCCTTATTTAGCCCTGGACTCAATCAGGCCTGGTCAAACAGCACTTTTCAGCTGCCACCCTTATATGCCCCTGGACTCGGTAGGCTAGGCACAGCAACACTTCTCAGCTGCCACCCACCTTGCTCTACAATTGTTCTAGCAGTCACCCCCTTGATGAACAAACCCCATAGGGTTTTTGGGCACTCCAGGGATCTTTGGCTTAGGTAAAAGAAGTGTTGCTGCAGAGCAAGATAGGGAAGCCAAGAACATAAAGGAGTAAATGAATTTGGAGATAGAGAGACTGGCAACCAGCTTGATTAGAACAGTTAGTTTATTCCCAGGTAAATAAAACTTATGATACTAATAATGATACAATACAAGAAGAGAAAAACAATCAAATGCTTACAATATTAGAGTTTCAGTTGGGGTATTGGAGAAAGCTAGCCCAGGTTTGATTACAAAAATAGAAAGTTATGCCTGAACTAAAAGAGAGAGAGATAGTGTTGGGGGGGGGGGGTCTCACCACCCCGTGCAGCTCAGAGGTTCCCAGGAGACAGGCTGTTCAGCTTAGAGTCTGGAGCACTTGAGAAAGGCAGAGCCCCCAACATGATCAGTCAGGAAAAGAGCAAATTCCAGTGGATCTGAAGCAGCATTTGGATCCAGGCATCAGAACAGGGGGTTTGAACTTGGGTAGGGGTTTTTGTAGAACCAGGTTTGTTTATGGGTAAACAATGTCTCAAGGAAGTATCCCAGAGTGGTTTTCTTTATGCTGGACGATAGGAGCTGATAATTCCTGGCTATGGGCAGTGTTCCTTGAGGGAGCTCACAATGCAATCAGGCAGATTCAGTGTTTTGCATATCAGTAACTAGAATGGACTGATAACTCTGGAGCTGGATGTGTGCAGGTGCTGTGTTCATTTGCATTGGGGGCAGAGATCTCCCACCATGCGGTGTGTCCCTGCTTTGCCAGTCCCAGAGTTCAGTGCAGTTTCTGCTTTGGAATTTGATTCTCCATTCTCCATGCTAATTCTTGTTCCATCTTCGATATAGATGAGGCTTCTGTTCTCCATTCGATATGCTAATTGAGATGCCTCCTTTTTACATCTTCTATGTAGATGAGGCATGGGGAGTAGTCTTAATCCCATCACCCTTGTTTGGAGGGTTTTAGGTGTGCCTCACAGTCTTTTCATTGCTTTTGGTTTCTGGTTCAAGCAGAGGCAGGGGAGAGGGGAGGTTCAGGTGAGCCAGAGAGTAGGGGTTTTGTGCCCTGGTTCCCCAAGAACATAGAGCTGCCAGGTAACAATATAGCTCAGTAGATGTTTGTGATATAAAATTTCAGTGCCAGCATCATGTAATGTCATTATTTCTTATATTAGTATCCTAATCCTTGATTGTTAGTTCATATTCTCATATGCCTTGTAATCAGGGAGCATATTAAACCATGTAGCTTACAGAGTTGATCATAGACATATTTAGCTGAGGATAGTCCTGCTTTGAGTAGGGGGTTGGACTAGATGACCTCCTGAGGTCCCCTCCAACTCTATGATTCTATGCAAGTCATCATTATCATAGAGGAAAATCCCTCGGGCCAGAATTTGCTACTGGTACACCTGCCGAATTGTTTATTCTTTGAGGAGTCCCATTGGGATTAAATACATTTCAACACATTAGAGACGAAAAAAGCCCAAAGCATTAGTATTTAAATAATTCTGAGCTAGAGGTAAATAGGTGCAAAAGCTTGGCTCAAGTAGAATATTGATTTAGATCTCTGTACCTCTCTGATATGCCATGAGGATATACAGCCTTGGGTGTTTAATCATGGATGGTCCTGCGGAAGATCTACCGTATTCTTAACTAAGTAGTCCCTCAATTATTCAAAATCAACTTTAATAGCTGCATATGGAATGTTCCATTGTAGTAAATGTAATGGGTATGTGTTGCCATATAAATGTAAATGAAGAAAGAAGGTCAAGTTTCAGGAAGGACCTCATCCTGTATAGCACTGGAGGACTCGGAATACAAGCCAAGTCCAGATTTCCATTTCTCAAACTCTGAGGCATCAGCCTGTAGCAATGGCTGCTCAGCACTCTTAATAAATACTCTTTCTTACAATTCTGCTGGTCATGTCACCTATGACTAATGAAATAAGTATCTCAGTTAGTTGTGGAGGAAAGGACCATGTTTTATTATTTGCTATGCCCACCATATCTGATTCTGTTTAAAATTTTGTTATCATGAAAGTACATATAACAGTCATAAAATTAATTTTCTGTAATATTTCTCTAAGTGGAACAAATTCACTTTCTAAATTATGAGCACCTGTGTTTTAATGCATCCAGGTGTTTTGTCACCTAAACTCTCTAGCATCCAGACTCTGATTTGTAAACATAACATCATTTGAACATTCATACTGAGCAGTAAGTATACAATCGGCATCTACAAATATCATTTGCTCTTATAATTCAACTTTTAGGCAACCAAAATTTCAGGAACCTGATGTTTGGTGTCCAAATTTTGCTACCAGTATATGCAGATACCCACAATTAGACTTATTTTCTGGGGGAAAATGGCCTAACTTGTTTAGTACCATATAAAAATTTTAGTAATAATTTTTTAAAATGCTTATAGTTGTGATTTCGAGGAGGTGCTCACTGCCAACAATTGACTTTTATCTTGTGTGTGACAAATATTTCTATTCTTTTTTCTCTTCCACCTCGTTGGAATTCTTTCTGAGTAAATTTCAGAATGAAATTATCTGACATCTCTGAAACAATGAGCTGGAAAATTATGCAAAGCTCATAAAAGCTGTGAAATAAATATGAATAGTGATGGATAAAAGTTAATGAAATAGTAAATTACAGAAATGTAAAGAATTGTATGTAAATTTCACTTTGGCCCCAACCCAGCAAAGCACTTAAGTATATGCTTAACATTAAGTGTACATGCCTGTTTTAGGAAAGGATTTTAAGAACATATCTAAGTCCATTTTTATTAAGGCTAGAATGTAAGCACATAATTAAAGTTAAGCATGTGCTTAACTGAGATCTTGAATTGAATTGAGGTGCTTTCAGGACCATGAGTAGTCCTGTTGAAGTTACTGGAACATACAAGTTTAAAGTTAAGCACGAGCTTGGATGATTTGATAGATCAGAGTGTAAGTAACCTTTTGTTTTTTGGTTTCTTTTTTTGGAAGGTGATGAAAAGTAGATTTTTACTTATTAAAATGTTTTAGAACTGGTCATCTTCACTGTTTCTAAGGCCAGACCTACACTACAAATTTAGGTCAATGGAAGCTGCCTTACATCAACCTAATAATGTATGAGTCTACATTATTAGGTCCCTTATTCCATCTCCATGAAAGGTGTAGCACTCAAATTGATATTGATGGGTCAACAAAGAGGCAGTATAGACACAGCATAGTGTAGGTCAACGGAATTGGCCTCCAGGAAGTGTCCCACAATGCTCTACTGTGAATGCTCTGGAGATCATTTTCAACTCTGCTGCATAGCAGCCAGGTACATAAGAAACAGTCGCTCCCCTGTTAAAGCCCCAGGAAGTGTTTAATTCCCATTTCCTTTTAAATCAGCATGGAGAGCTTGCCAATGCAGCTGATAACTGCAACTCAAAGCCCAAAATATGCTCCAGCCTAGAATAATCAGGAGGTGGTAGCTGTTATCAGTCCGTGGGGACAAGAGTCTGTTCAGGCACAGCTCTGATCCAGCTGAAGAAATGTAGACATATACGAAAAGGTCACAAGGGCTGTGGGAGAAAAGGACAGCACCAGGGACACACAGCAGTGCTGTCTGAAAATCAAAGAACTTCAGCTGGCATACCAGAAGACAAAGGAGGTGAACAGTCATCCTGGTTCTGCACCACAGACATGCCGCTTCTACAATGAGCTGCATGTGATTCTCAGTGTTGACCCCTCCACTACCCCCAAATGCAGCATCGATACCTCCCAGGAGTATGAATCCGGGGCCCCCTCAAGCAACAACAAGGAGGACATTCTGGATGAGGAAAAAGAGAAGGAGGAGAATTATTAACTTTGCTGGCATCATTGCAGTACACAGCATGGCAGCATAAGGACTAGGTCTCCACCCAGACGCCTGCACCATCTGCTCCCTTGCCACCTGTTATCCTCAGGAAACTAATACCACATAGAGTCACCTATGGGAGACAGTGGAAGTTTTCATTACAAGTGCTCATACTGCAAACAGTAGAGCATCACCATCGTGATTTCCAGGTCCCTCAATCACAGTTTCCCTAACTGGCTGGTGGTTTGGTTGGCAGGGCTCGATGTTGAACTAAGAATCTCGCAATTCTAGGGTACCACTCCCAGCAGCATTAAGGGAAGGTGGGGTGGGCTTCCTGTGTTTTCTCATGGCCGCTAATTCCTCCCCACCTCCGGAACCATCCCCAACCCCACCCCTGGAGCCATCTTGGACAAAGACTGCAATTTGGGAGGCTTAACACTGGTTCCTGCTCTTAAAGCAAAGTCCAAGTTGTTGGGGGGGAAAAAGGAGGATGCATTGTCCATCTGCCCACCAGTGCTCCCAGCATGGATTTCCCACAACTTGCAGCACACGTCCCAACACCCATGCCACTGGGCCATACTAACCATGGCTGGAACAGCAAACCAGTTCATTGAATCGCTAAGGATTCTGCTTATGTTCTGACTTGCAATTAAAAAAGGAGTGTTTTTTAAATACCAACCTTGAGTAGACCCAGGGTATTCACTGACAATGGTTGCCTTGTGCTTTGCATGCCTTAAAGTGAGAAGCTTGGACTTCAGCACATCCTCCACATCAGCAGAGAGGCTTTCACAGATTGGAAGGCATAAAAAGACAATGCATGATGACATGTTCACAAGTTAATAAATGACTCTGAAACAGCTGGAAGATTTGGAGGATTTAATTGTCTGAAAACTGGACATGGAGAGTAGGACTGCATCTCAGGAACATTAGTGTGGCACGCAGGATGAGATGTGGTGGATTATGAAGGACAAATCAGACACGTTGAGACATCTGGTTGAGCTTCAAGAAAAACAGCTTGAGGCTAGACTTCCTCTGCAGCCCCAGCAGAATAGTCTCTAAGCACCACCCTGTTCCCAATCTACCTCCCCCAATCATTCCAAGAAGCAGAGAGAGTGCAGTATCACTTCCATTCAACACCAGAGGAGGCTACTAAGAACAAAACCTTTGAAAACCTTTGCTGGGCAACACACCTGTGCTTTCACAGGCAAGCTGAATTTATTTCTCCCCTCTCAATTTTATCATACCATTTGTCCAAGGTTAAATTATTTTACTGTTTTTTCAATGTATTTATATATGTGCAATAAAAGTCAATGTTTCACAAATAACACACTATTTATTCCAATAATGGGGGGTTAGGGGATTGGAGGTACAGGGAAACTGATGCACTGGAGCGGATAGGATGGAAAGGTCCAATGAAGATAAGCAGCATACATTACTGTGGCTCATTACTAAAACTGGTTTTCAAAGCCTTCCAAAGATGCAGAGCTCCTTGCTGGGCTCTTCTTATTGCTCTACTATTTGGCTGCTCAAAATTATCTGCTAACTTATCGACCTCCACAGCCCACCCCTGCGGAAACTTCTCTCCCTTTGCCTCACCAATATTATGGAGCACTCAGCAGGTAGTGATAACAGTGGGGATATTGCTTTCACTGAGGTTTAACCTAGAAAGCTAATTGCACCAATGACCCTTTTTATGTCCAAAGGCACATTCCAGTACCATTCTACACATGCTCAGCTTATTGTTGAATCATTCCTTACTGCTGTCCATGTAGCTGGTGTACAGCTTTGTAACAATGCACTGTGGCCTTCCTTGAAGCCTAGGCCCAAGGAAGGGCCACGATGCCTCTGCTGGACCAATCAGGGCACTGCAGGTCTCAGACCCCGGGAAAAGAGGGGTGGGGCCAAGACATGAAGGGGAAGTAGAAAAGGCCAGCCTACCAGCTCAGTCAGGGGGAAACAGTTACCAGAGAAAGACATGCCTTCCCCAAGTCTGGGCCTCATGAGCCTTCCACTGACCAGAGCCCCAAGGCCTGCCCAGGACACCTGCAACTGGGAAGAGCTATTGGAGACCGCTTACTGGGAGGGATCCCCTGAGGCCAGCCACAACCTAGAGGATCTGCCCATTGCCTGGGACTCACCAGAGCTGCCTGAGCCCTGCGTGCTGGAGGATCCACCGGGGCCCTGTGACCTGGAGGAGCTGCCATCTGCTGACGGCCCCAAGGAGTTCCCAGACCTGCCAACGGCCAGTGGCAAGGGACTGGTGGGACTCCCTCTAGCCATCTATCCCAGGGAATGCGAGGAAGACCCCTGGCTCGGGTTTAGGGTGGGTGGAAGTAGCCAAGGGGAAGCCAATTACAGTCAGGTGGAGCTTGCACTTGAACCAGTGTCAGGGTGTTGCGGCTGGAGCCCTGACCCAGTGGCAGAATCCCTTGCCACTGGTAGGGCCCTGGGCTGGATTGCAGGGGAGTTAAGTGGGTCTGTGTCCCCCTCCACCCTCCCTAGCCACTCCATGAGTGCTTGTCTCCTCTGGGCCTACAGCCACAGAGGATGCCCACTGTTGTGTCTACAGACTTTCTGCCAGTCCCGCCCCTCCTGGGTGCCGGGGGTTACAGACTTTCCACCAGCCCTGCCCCACCTGCGGGCTGGGTGCTACAAACTCTTGCAAACCCACTAACTTTCCCTTTGTAGCAAGGCACTGTGATCTTCCTCGGAGCCTGGGATTCCTCCGCCTACAAGCTTCATTAGCCATGGGAGTAAGGGGTAGGCTGGGTCTCTCAAGATCACTATTGGCATTTCAACATAACCAATGGTTATTATGCAATTGGAAAAGAAAGTCCCTACTTGAAGCTCTCTGAACAGACCTGTGTTTTTAAAGATGTGCACCATGCACCTTTCCTGACCATCCCATGTTGGTGAAATGCGCCCTGTGATCCTCCAATAGTTGCAAGACCATTGAAAAGTATCCCTTTAAGTTTATGTACTCTTTAGCAAGAGTCTGGTGCCAACAAAGGGATACGTGTGCCATCTATCGCCCCACTGCAGTTAGAGAACTCCTTTGTAGCAAAACCATCTACTATGTCCTGCACATTGCCCAGAGTCACTATCCTTTTCAGCAGAAGTCGATTAAAGACCCTGCATACTTGATCACAACAGCTCCTGTGGTGGATTTACCAATGCCAAATTGATTCCTCACTGGCCAGTAGCAGTCTGGTATTGCAATCTTCCACACAGCAATCATCACTCACTTCTCCACTGTCATAGCAGGTCTCATTTTTAGTGTTGCTGCACTTCAGGGCTGGGAAAAGCTGTTCACAAAGTTCCTGGAAAGTGGCCTTCTGCACTTGAAAGTACTGCAACCACTGCTCATCATACCATACCTACATAATGATGTGATCCCGCCAGTCAGTGCTTTTTTTCTGGGACCAGAAATGGTGCTCCACTGTGTTCAGTTGCTGTGCAACTGCCAGCAGCAACCTGAAATTGCTTTGTTCTATGGCTTGCAGCAGGACTGTTTGAATGACATCACAATATTCCATGCAGCAGCTCTTGTCTCAGCTCTGGAACTATTGTAGGATAAGGCATGAGGCATTTGTAATGCTCACAACAAGACTGCACAGCTGAGTGTAGTCCATGTTTCTCAGACTATGGCATATGCACAGCTAAGCCAAGGTTCAGAAATAAGGCATGAGAAAGCATGGGTTATTTGCCATTGATATCAGGGTAGAGAGGGAGGCAGGAAACTGCATCATGGGAGGTTGAAGCCATGTTCCCATTCCCACCGTGACAATATTTTGGTCCCATGAGGCTTTGCAACCCTTCTTAAAACCCCCTGTGGCTAGTTGCAGTGTGGGATAACTACCCTCTTACCCCACAGTACACTGTTCTATGCATCAATGCAAGTACTGCTAGTTAGGATGCACTCCACTGACATGGTGAGCATAGTGTGGACATGCCCGACCAATTTAATAACTTCAGTGGTTGTATGTCACCTTAAATCAAATTGATTTTACTTGTAGTGTAGACATGCCCTAAGTTATTTGGTATTTAATTTCAGGCTTCATAAGATATAAAAAATGCTATTTGTTCCATGTATGGGATAAGAAGCTCTAGGAAGGAAATCTACATTAGTAATTTATGACTCTGCAGCAAAGACTAGTTGGCACTGTGAAACTTCTGTGGCCTGAGAGAGCTGTTTTTACAGTATTAAGAAATTTGCTTAGAGGAAATGGCCAGAAATCCACTCTTCGGTATAGAAAAAATGCCCTGGAAAAGGTCTGTGAATGAACAACTAAGTATTGTGAAAAGGCTAAGCACTCTTTTCTGCGCCCAAGCATAAATATCAACAATTAACTGAGCTGACCCTTAACTTTAGTCAATGCATCAAGACACAGTTCATTCCAGAATTACTGTAGTACAATGCTTAATTTGAAATACCCATGGTTATAGGAAACATGTATTTTATGGTAGCTGTTTATTTTTTTCCCCTTCCATATGGGTGGACTTAGTCATCTTTATTCCTAAAGACTCACCACTTGTTATGGAGCACTTTGTATTGTGGCCAGGACATGGCAGATGTAGTATGTTCCACTAAGTTCCACTAAGCCAGATCCTCCACTGGCATATGGTCTCTAACTTTCTGTACTCAGGCTTAGTAGCGTATTGAGGCCAGTGACTGCATAAAAATCCACACTGCTGATTCTGTGTGAAGTGAAAAAATTATCATTCTTTCCCTTCAGGCAGCTTGTCAACTATGTAGTGTGCAGCTCCCGGGGCTATCTGAGTTCTATATGGCAAAGACTCCCTATATAATTTTAAGTAGTGTTTCTGTGGAGGTGATCTGTTCCTTGCATAGTGTTAGTACTGGGTAAAATAGAGAGTTCTTGGTAGAAAAACTGACGTGAGACACTCCATAATTCAGTACACCTCTCTAATAACCCAGAATTTGCGAATATTTGCCGAGGCAGGTGGAGGGAAGAGGAATGTCATCTTCTTTAATGATCCTCCCAGTGGTGTCTGGATAGACTAGAGGGATGGTCATATTTGAGGAGGGAGGGGTCCAGGTGGGCTGTGTCTGGAAGGGACAATGCATCAGAAACAGCAGAGGAATGAAAGACTTCTTAACAAAACTTTCCTCAAAAAAAATTGTTTTGGATTAATTTTGAAGGGTCAGTAAACACTCAGGCTAGTTCTTTGTATAACCAAACCAATCCACTGATTCCTAATCTATTTCTTGTTTTAAGGAAAGACTCTTTTAAAATAATTAGACCTTTGATGCAGGTTTCATCAAAGGAAAAGTTGAAAGACATTTTTTGATAACACAATAAGATATTATTTTGCCATTGTAAGATTCACAGGATCTGGTCGATGTTTTGGCCTGTAATCAATGCTATGGGGGTAACCATTTAGTGCGTTGGATCCCAAATATCGACACAGTTCCATAGAGGAAGAACCATGACCTCCGTGACTCCAAAGTTGGGCCTTCGGGAACCACAATTCCTATTGTTCTCCATGGCCCCAGGCACCAAGTTCAGCCAAACCAGTCTCCCATGAGAGGCTTGTTCTTTACCCCTTCAGGGTGTAATGCTCTCAGTAAGTATCTGCAGCAATAGAAGGCAGCGTTTTCAAAACAAAGTTACAATTTATTAGTCACCTGGCAAACAACATCTAAAAGTCCTTAAGTCAGTATAGAGAAATCTTAGACAAAGCCAGGTGTCCCTTGAGACATGCTGCTGTAGGAACAATTTCTTCCTCCTTTCTCTGTTTCTGTCCCTTTGTCCTAGCACCAGCTGAGAGCCCTGTCTCTGAGAGGTCATCTCTTAATGCAGCCTCCTTCTTCTTTGCTCTACTTCCTTTCCAGGAGGGAATCTCCTCCTCCTAGCTGTTGGTCACTAGGTGTGAATGTCCCAGCCATTGGGGTTTCCATTATCTCTTTCTGTTCCTTGTTTCACATGTGTATGCTCTAGTCAGTTTGTTAATGACTCTAGTCTCCAGTCAAGTGAGTACATGAGTCCAATGCCTCATGCCTTCCCTTAACACTTAGTGTACTGCTGTTCAAAGAATAGAGGAAAACTGAGGTGTGAATAGGACTAAAAACTATTACCAAAATTCCCACACTCATCACAGCCATTGTAGCAATTCTTTCCATTATGATCTATTTTGAAAATCAAGGCAAAAGTGGTTTTTAATGTTATTTTTAAAATAGGAACATTAAAGTAGATAATGCAAATTATGTCAACCATAATATCAAATGCTTAACTATTGGCCAAATCCTGGAGCTTTGTCTATTTATACTAGTTGAGGAGCTCACTTGACGTTTAACAATTTAATAAGAAACATCGATACAGGTACTGAACATGCTAAGTGAAATCCTACTGCACTCCACCTCCACTGCATTCAGTTTCCATTACAGTGTGCAATGTAGCAGAAGTAAAATGTAATGTATATGGTGTCATGAAATCAAGGGCTATTACTATTAAATGTAGAGCTCACTGTTTTCTGCTTCATTGGTGCAGTGAATTAATTGAAATTAAGTGTGTCTCAACATAAATTTTGCAGTGTCTTTGTTTCATTTTCTCTATTAATACTTGAATGAACCAAGAATTCATTATGTACTAGTTGAATCACTCTAAACTTGAAAGTATTCAAATAGGTTTTGTGTATTTTACATTAATTCCTCCTGGTTGATATCAATTACAGGCACGTGAGATTTAATATGTATCACATTTCATATCACTATCTTTTTTTCTACTTCTAATTTTGTGATTCCAATTACTTGGGTAAAAAATGTTGTCACTGGTTTGGATTTTCAGTAGAGATGGATGTATACTATTAAACCCCAATATTAACAGCCTGAACTTGAAGTCTGGGTTCAAAGCTACCCTTTTCAGGTTGATCCTAGTTTACTTTTCTTTTCTTTTTCTTTTTTTTTTTTTTTTAGTATGAATCCCATTAAACAACTTATACAAACAGGTAGATCTTACTATTGGTTTAAATAGTACAGAGCATATTAGAGCATAAAATACTCAGAGCATAAAAAACTGAAACATAGTTTCAGAGCATAAAAAACTGAACAAATATAACTATACAGGGTCTCGAACTATTTACCAGGTGGTTTTAAAAGTCTTTCACGTATATCATATCCTTCCTTTCTCTAATCATTTGTGCTCAATAGCCTCCTCCCTTGAATACCGTGAGGCTTTACAAAAAGCACACAACACACATAAGAGATCTTCATTTTATGATGAGAGCTATCATCACCACTGTATTCTTACCTTGTTAAGGAAGCTGAATTGCAGATGTGGAATCCTGCCACACCACAAAAGGTGGCCATCATTTGGGACTTATTCCAGCTGACAATAAGTCCTCTTTATTCTGTTTTTTCAATTGTCCAAAGTTTTTTTTTTTTCTTTTTTCCCACTGAACATTTGTCTTTCTAACACCCCACTTTCCTCACCCACTATCTTACCCAGCAACTTCAGTTGCATGGCATCTGTCTGCTCAGGAAGGAGATGATTACAAATAGTCCTTAAGATAAACTTTGGCATTACTCACTGGTACAAACTTCATAACATTGATTATCTGGGAGTTATAATTGAATCGTTTAATGTTAGTCTAAGGAAAGATGTGACTTACTTGGAATCACAAAATTACAAATAGAAAGGAAGCTGGTATGAAATATGATTTAATCTCAAATAACTGTACTTTATATCAGTCAGGAGGAAATAATGTAAAATGCACAACCTATTTCAATGCTTTAAAGGAGCTCCGAGTAATTCAGTTAGTATCTAATGAGGGGTGTGAAAATGGAAGAGTAGTGGGTGCATAGTGACAGTCTAGCAGAACCTGAGCAGCGCTATCCTTAAGAAAAAGTGGAGTTGTTTTCAGCCCCTTCCTTTATTTTTAAACTGGACTTATTTATGGAGCCCCAAAATGGAAGCTGAGGGTTCTGGCAACCTCTGGGCTCCAGGTAGGACCTGAGAGAGAGAGGT
Source organism: Mesoclemmys tuberculata (assembly GCA_007922155.1). Lineage (NCBI taxonomy): Eukaryota > Metazoa > Chordata > Testudines > Chelidae > Mesoclemmys > Mesoclemmys tuberculata. The sequence goes on along the minus strand of ML675613.1, from coordinate 61,483,644 downwards.
ATGAGATCCATAAAAGAGCCCTAGGAGAAATGTGGAGAGTTTTTTCGTTTCACAAAGAGTTATATGGCCTGGGCTGTAGCTTTGTGTCCAGGTGGAAAAACCATCTTGGGAATGAACTGCCTTTGCAGGTAACACTGTTTTCTTTGGTTTCGATTTGGAAGCATATTACTAGTTAATGTATGGAGGATTATGAACATCACTAGATTGTGAGAATGTTATTGTAACATACTCACGCACTTTGGGTCCTGATATATCATATGTCCCCAGAACTCTGCTTCTGTAATATAATAAATAGTCTGTCACACAAACCTGAGGCACAATAGGAAAAACAAGGCTGAATTTGGCCCTATTTTCAAATGACCTTCCTTGTACTTTTAATGTTGTTATAAAATAGGCTTTATATATTTATCAAAAACATAATGTGGTTTCTCATGTTATATTTGTAGCCTTCAAATGAGTGATGAAAGGTTTGGAGATGTTTGTGTGAACAACATACTTACTTGTTTTTGTTTGTATCCCAAAAATTAAAATGTTGGCAGCTTGAGTAAGAGGTCAGGATCCATACTGCAAAGCAGAATGAAGAGTTCTAGGAAATTTGTATTTTGATGTTTTCATAGCTGGTATGTCCAAATACATGGTGATTCTGTTCTTTCCCTATACTAGTTGTGTATACCAGCTTTGGAAGCAGCCCACAGCAAATCTGTACTTTGTGAGCATTGAAATTCTCATCTTTTCCTTCAGCAATCTCAATAAAATCAGAGTCCCACAGGTTTCTAAAATTAGGCTGGACAAACTAAAAATACAAAATGCAGAACTGTGACTGAAAATGTCTCTGCATATTATCCACACATTCGAAAAATTTGCAGGATTTTAACGAAAACATAATAGTGCCAATATTATTAATAACTCAGGAAATTGACCTTTCAGATTACTTTCATTGGGAAAACGCATAATATTAACAAAAGACCTTTGTAACTGGAAAGCGTTATGGGAAGCATAAAGGCGGAAAGCAAAAGGAAAGCGGGGGAGTTGTATAACTCACTACCAAAGAATTCTCCCTGGTGCTCTCTTTGCACTTTGTTTTCCAAATTATATGTAACAGTTACAATTAAACCACTGAAAAGGTTACTCTGAATGATAGCTTTTAAGAACATAAGAATGGCCATAGTGGGTCAGACCAATGATCCATGTAGCCCAATGATCCAACAACGGCCAGTACCAGATGCTTCAGAGGCAATGAACAGAACAGGGCAATTATCAAGAGATGCATCACTGTCATCCAGTCCCAGCTTCTGGCAATCATAATCACAGTAACCCTGCAATTACTGAGCTTTGATCTACACTTACCTGGTGATTCGGCGGCAGTCGACGGGAGTTACGCAAGCTACACAGAGTAGCTTGCGTAACACCCGTCAACTGCTGTGTTTCCCTTCTGTGTGGTGTCTTCACTGCACTGTACTGACAGGAACCATGTTCCCGTCGATGCAGCGCTACGCCACTTGAGGGGGTTTTACAGTGTCAACTTCTGGATCAATTGAGTGGGTCTTCACTGACCGTTCAATCAATCCAGAAAGGTCGATCTGACGGCGGCGACTTTGCCACCGTCAATGTAGACATACCTTGTGTGACTGTAGAAAATATTTTGCAAATACAACGGGCCTGATTCTCCACTCTGTTACACAAGTGTAATGGTATTGATTTTTACAGCACTACACAGACCTTAAACTAATAACTGTATATGGAATCAAGCCCATTATGTATGTTTATGTTGCTTAAATAGTGATGGACTAAACACCTGCTTAAAGTTAAGCACAGGCTGAAGTGCTTTGCTGAAATCAGGTAGTGATGGGGTATATACCCTACACGGTATCTAAAGGGTTAGTTGGAGTTGGAGAGCTCAATTAAAGCACCTGGTTGCACCTGGAGGATGGCTGGACTCTACTGAAGGTGGAGTCCAGCTGAAGGAGGAGAACATAAACTAAAGAAACCCAGGTCAGACTAAGGTTGCATTGAGAGAAGAATTCTGCAGCCATTCTGGTTGCTAGAGCATGGAGAAAAGGTCTAGAGAGAGGCAGATGTACAGTAAGTCCAGGTAGAGGCTGTGGGAAAGGATCTGAAGGAGGACCAAGGTAGCAGTGGGGTACCAAAGAGGACATAGGGAGCCATGTCCCCGGGTGCTGGCCTGAGGGGTGTGCTGGCCAGGACCTCCTCCTCAGAGCTGCCCCACAGGAAGCCAGGGCCCTGCAGCCGCTCCAAACCCAGCTCTGGCCTGTTGGCAGTCAAGAGCACCTGATGCAGGTGGAGCAAAAAAAGGTATCTGTGGGGACCAGAGTCCATCACACACCCATCCTGCAGTCAGCCTGGGGGGTAACTGCCCCCATCACTCCCACTCCCAGCTGCCCCCACAGCAGGAGGGTAGTGGGGGAGAACAGAAAACGGGTCTGAAGCCCCCCCCCAGGAGGTGCTGCCGCTAATGGGGGTCATGGGAAAGAGTGGGCAACAGCCCGCAGACCTCCCCTTGTGGGGCACTGCTGCCACTGCTGCCAACGGAGGTTGGGGAGGAGTGGGAGAGGGCAGGCAATAGCCGCCCCCATGGGATGCTGCTGCTGACGGGGTGGGGCGGGGAGTGGGAGAGAGTGGGCAATGGGCCTGCAGACCCACCCCTCTGGGGCACTGCTGCTGACAGCGGGCGCAAATGTAATTTTTGCCCCCCGGGCACAGGAGACCCGCGGTACCTGCAAGGTAGGAAGAACTCCAGGGAGGCAGTGAGACATCATGGAAGCAGGTCTCAGCTAGTTATAAGAGCTCCCCCTGCCTCGGCTCTCCACCAGACTAGAACCCCAAGGAGAGGGAGTGCCTGGGTTCCCTTATTGGTCCATTGGACAAGGTGGTGTGGAAACACCCTCATACAAGGAGGGGAAGGACAATTGAATTGGAGCAAGGCCTCTAGGGAAAAAGTTGTGGGAGGTGAGACACTGCAGAAGAGTGGGAGGGCAACTCAACACATCCTGGAAAGGGGTAAAGAGTCTGCAGAAGAGTGAGCCTGGATAGAGGTGAAGAATTATGTTTGATTTTAGTTTATTGGACCCTGTCACCCTGGAAAGGGTGGGAAAAATGTGACTCTCTGGAGGCCCAAGTCATGAGGAGAGGTAAAGCAGCTATTGGCAGGGGATGCTAAAGAAGGAGAGCCTGCTCCTCTGCATCCAGCCACGAGGAAGCATGCTAGCAGTAAGACCATTCTTCTATAGAGGGACTTAAAGATTCCCACTGACTTCAGTGAGCTTTGGATCAGGGCCTTATTTCAGTGCAAAGTGGCTACAGAACACTGCCAGATCAAAATCATACCATTTTATATCTACTTTGCACTGACTTTGAACAGATGTAAGTCTACACACAATGCAAAATGGTGCAGAATCAGATCCTTTATTTTCTTTTAAAGAAGGGTGAGATTCTGCAATCACATTCTGTCACAACAGATGGATTACTTCTACTTCTGGTCAGGACACCCCTCCATATGATATATTCCTATTATTTTCTTGCGACCGCAAAGGCCAACCTCTTTCCCAAAAGGTTCCCAGATCCAGGGCCAGATTTCCAGTTAGGCACAGGAGGCACTTGGCTAGGGGTGCCGGCATTCTGTGGTGCCTAAACATTGGTGGACTACTGCATGGGCCTACAGGGCCCATGCCCAGGGGCTGTGGCCAGTTTGGGGCCCTGCATGAGTGCTGGAACTCTGGCCCCATCCTCTGCTCCTCCTCCTTTCACCCAGGGCCCTACCGCCTTTTCCCTAAGGGCCCACCCTCTGGCCAGGCTGGACACCGGAGATTGGAGGTGAACATATTCCCCCCCCGCATGGAGCTGGCCTGGCCAGCCCCTCATTTCCCCTATCCCCATCCCCACCCCTGCATGGAAAACACAAAGGTCAGCTGTAGGAAGGGGTGCTAAAATGCTGTGTCTAGGGGTGTGTAAGGTATAAATCTATCCCTGCCCAGGACATTTGATTTTCTAATGAGGATGTCTGATTTGAAATTTGTGACATCATACCCATTTCCAGGGTAACAATGGTGATGGGAAAAAAAATACATGATTATTTAAATTATATAATAAGCAGCAGGCAGATATGCACTCTAAATAAACTTTTATTTAGTGGCATTTCTTCTTGTTTTATGCATATATACGTATTTTTATTTGCTCCTATTTACTTGAAGATTTCCATTGAAACAGGATCTTTCATTTTAAAAATTCCCATGACACATCACCAGTTCTGTAAGGACAACTCTAAGAAAAGCAACTCAGAAAGCCAGAGTATAGAATAAGTCATTTTGGCATATGATGATTTAGCAAACCGCTATGGGAAAAAAACTTAAACAGAAATGGAAAAAAAAATCATTGTTATCTCATTTACTTGTTTCTTTTTTAAAAGACAACTTTTCTCTAAGATAATAGAACAGTTTCTGTGTGAGGAAGTCAAATGATTAAAAGATCCTAATGAGGAAAAGAATCAATGGCCCAGAAGAACTGAAATTAGATTTAAGATTTAATTGATTTTGAAAAATCAGATTCAAAGGGAATACTAAATGTATTTCCTCTAGAATCATTAAACTCATAGTAAAGAAATGAGTGGGTTTGCTTCAAAAGTAGATTCTCTGTATTAGAGAGGTTTCACATTTGAAGAGGTAGTTTTTTCACACAGAATTTTCTGAAACAACCAGTAAGATCTTTCTACTGAGTAGCCACCTCATAACAAAACATCACACCCCTGTCTGGGACAACGGATAGCATGCTCTTCCCCAATATTGCTTTTTTTCAATGTGGGATTTTATTTAATATTTGAAATAAAGCAGAAAATTCTTTGGAAGTATAGGATCTTTGTTGCTTTTATTCCATGACCTGCCTCTGCTTTGGTATTTGGATAATTAGGCTGAGGTTCTGTAATCAGATTTGGCTCTTTTGTATCTTTAAAGAAGCACAAAGGAGAAGATGGCCACCAGGGGTCAGAAAAGCTTTCCTTGTGAAAGGCACTGGCTCCAGCCCTTGTACCTGCTTTCCTCCACCATTACCGTAAGGATATGTTGTGGGTGGGTGGGTAGGATAGGGATTTGGAGTGGTAGAATTCAGCTGTGCTGTGCATATGCTATACTGGTATAGACCACAGTCCATTTACGACCCTGTGTCAGTGGTGCAAATTAGACCGGCCAGGAAGAAGCACTAATTCTCAATGGGGCTAGGGTAAGTCTGGCCCTGGTAATCAGGAAGACAGCTTTGGCTCCCTAACTTTTTCAATCACCTTTCGTGAACCCATTGATGATTGGACACAGAAGAAAATCAAGCCCTTAGACTTTGGAAAAAACCTGTCTACAGTAAGCAAGAAGCTATTCTTTGACCCAGCCTTAGTTTTTCTAAGTGAGGCAGGGTATATAGTTGTTTAGCAGTACAATCAATGAATGGAAACCATTAGTCTGGTCAGGAAATTAAACATCCTCTTTCAGGTTTTCATTGTTCCTAGAGAAATTTAAATGAGCAGATGTTTATATGACTGTTTGATATTTCAGTAAAAATACAAATCTTCACATAATGCCAAAAAAGAACAGGTGCTGTGTAGATGGGCTCTAAGAAAGTGTTATTGAATTTCATAGATTTATTATTTAAAGACCAAGAGTGTATAGTAGGATAAACTGCAGACATAATAAAGTACCTGGAAGCTTGATAAGTATATATTCAAAAGTGAGAGAGAAAGCTATTTAGATAAGGCCATATTCTATGAGACTAGTATGTGATTATGTGCCTGCTATTCAAAGGTATTACACAATTATGCATAATTCCCCCTGCACAACTGGCCTTTTGCCTGAATAATCAGATCAAATAAAAAGGTAAGCTTTGCTAATACAGCATCTATCTCTTTCTGCAGATTGTTTATACTCTGTTCAATATAAATGTTGTCCAGAGAAGGAATACAGTAACTTGAAGGAGTATTGTACCCAGGACTTCAGACTATTGCAACGAGTTACAAGAAAACTGGACTCGGCAGAGTCAGAGTAATTCTTAATCATGGCAACTTCAGAAAGGTCAGTCTTAGGGTGATAGATAACCTGGCCCAGCTACTTGAGACCTACCCAAGCTAATTCTTTGACAGCATTGCATTCCACTTCTCCATCCCTGGGTTCCTATGTCTGAGATTTTCAAAAATATCTAAAGGATTAGGACGTCCCATTCCCATTAATTTGTAAATGACACTGGATGCCAAAGCCCATTGAAAAGTATCAGCCTAAGAGTCCTACTAAATACATCTCTGATGGGTTCCACGGGGTTATTACAGATAGTGATCTGCCCAATGGCACCTGGAATGAAGGTGAGCCGTAAAAATGCACTACTGTCCAGCATAAGCAAAGGACTTAGATGTCCAAGTCTCTGTCCAGTGATGAAGAACAAATATTCAGTAATGGCTTTTTAATCTAGCAGGCAAAGGTATAAGAAGATCCAACAGCTAGAGGTTGAAACCAGACAAATTCAAACAGGTAATAAGGTGTTTGACTGTAAGGGTAATTGATCATGTGAAGAATGTACCCAGGATTGTGGTGGATACACCATCATTGGAAATTTTTAAATCAAGACTGGCTATTTTTCTAAAAGATATGCGCTAGTTCAAACAGGAATTAGTTTAGGAAGTGCTATGGATTTTTGTTATACAATAAGTCAGCCTAGATGATCACAACTGTCCTGTCTGGCCTAAGTCAGATACACTGATATGACTCAGTGTTGCTGTACCCCATCTTCAGTGCAATCCAAGATGTTTGTGACAATTCTTTACTGCACATACAGTACTAGCACCGTAAATCTATTTTCTTAGCAATTCTGGCATGCTAAGTCTCCTCATATATGCCGCACATAAAGGAATGGAAAACAATTGTAATTTACATTCAGTGTTCCAGCTAGCCAGCAGCCAGATGGTTTGAGGGATCTTTCCCATGAGTAATTCAGAGAATGATTTGCTGTCATTAAAAGAAACAGTCTTCCTCCAAAACAGGTGCATTATTTGAACCAGAGCACCTTCCCTGAGTTGTGACTAGATTCTGTCTCCCTCTTCACAGCAGAAAAGAGTCTGGACTGGAAATGGCACACTCATTGCCACCATCCAGCATTTATAGCTGCTGGTCTTTAGCTCTGATATCTGCAGTGGCTCAATACAAGTGGCCTTTGAGTAGGTCTGTTAAAGTAAAATATCTGGAATTCTGTCTGAGTTGTCAATTCATTGTTATAAGTCTTTTGTATGGTGCAATGTTAATCATGTGGACATTACTTCAAAAGTTCTTCCTTGGACTTTGTTACACTTTATCATTCTTAATTTGCAACACCATCTTGGAGCACTTGTATGAAAGGTCACATCTTAGATTTGATTGCTTAGGGGAACATGCTGATAAATCTATTGCTTAAACACCTCATTCCCACTTATAGATCTCTCTCCTTTGATCATACTGTGCCAAATCCTTGAATCTTATAACCCACACTCAAAGTCTAAAACCTTATATGGAATTTTGCAGATTTAAATATGATTTATTTATTCTCCAGAAGTGTGGGTGATAACATGCATAATTGTAGCAACACTAGCTGCCATGTGGTTAAACACTCCCTACTTGCTCTGCACACAGATTTCACCTTGGCACAACTATGATTTTACCAAGGAAGGAATCAGCTGAAACTGTGGAATGAATTTCTGGGCTTGATGTAAGGAAAGATTATCATTGCAAGGTACAGCCAAACTTTTTGTTTAAAATCAAACCCTTTCAGAATCTGGTGTTCAGAAGTTTAATTCAAATTAAAAAATGATTGGGTTTATATCCTGCTTAGACTGTGGAAGAGAGCAAAAAGCAGAGTAAAGAGAAGAGCCACAAAAAACTCAGGTGAAAATGGAGCTGAGAAAAATAGCTAAGGCAGACATAATAAATAACTCAGAAAGGAAAAGAGAAATGCTAACAAAAATATAGCATGCATTAGGCCACACACTTTGCCAGCCTGGTGTTTGGATGGTTCTTATTCCCAGTGAATACAATAGCAACACTACCACATTTATATAGAGATATAGATATAATTTATTTATATATTGTATGTACTGTGCTATTGTTGCTATTACTATTGTTTTGATTCATTTTGAATTATCCTAGTCAAATTTATGATTCGACAAAGTACTTAAGCATAGTCTTAACTTAAAGCATGTGATTAGATCCATTGGCTTCAAGGTATCTGAAATACCTTGCTTAGTCTGGATAGTTAGTACCTTTCCTAACCTTTATGGGATATAATAAAAAACGCACCTCTGATCAGGCCCTTAGGGAGGTTTGCAGAAACTTACACGCTTCACTCCTCACTGAAAACATACGTTCCTACCAGTGGATAAATTTTTACCATAAACGTTCTTTGAAAATAAAATATGAATCTTGTTTGGTTTCACAAACATCTGAGCAGCTTCCCTGTCATTAACAACAAACTGAATGTGTTAAATTTAGATATGTATCAATGTGAATCTTGAGCTGTATCCTTATTAGTAATGTTCAAACTTTACAGTGTTGGTTAGTTATATAAGTCATCCAGTCAGGAAACAAACAATGCATGATTTATGTTGCTAAATCTGTGGCATACAGAGCATAGATTTTGGAGTATGAATATTCACAGTAAAGTGTGGCAGAGAAATATCATTAATACGTTTGTGAATAATTAAAGATTATTTTCAAATTATTCACCATGAATTATTAATTCATCTGTAGGAACATGCATGCTTCCAACTATAATTGTGTGATTTCTTTTCTGACTTAATAGAGGCTTGCAGAAATGCCTCTTAATTACTGTACTTTCTCACACTGATAAATTTCTCAATTTCAGATTGAAGTATGTTCATGACTTTAGAGGCCCATAGTACATTGTATAGGTTTTTTTCCAACCTACTATAACATGTCTGTAAATTTGTATCTAAAATGTTCTTTATTAAGGTTCTGTTATGAACCCTGCATTTTAACTCATGAGAAGCACTCAGCTATTACAGTGATGGCAGCCATATGTGGTTGAAAGTGGGCGGAGTGAATGGATGGGTACATTCTAAGATTCTGATGTTTACTCTACATAACATAGTTAGAATGGTTTGGTATCCTACCCTACTATTATGGTTTTGATCCTGAACTCTGCATTCCAATGATTTATACATTGGAGAATGCCATAACACTAATGTATTTGCAACACAGTCCATGAACCACTGTTAAACCAGACAAATTTTTCAGATAAAATATTCATTCTTAATGAGATGTGTATGAAGGAATCACACCGCATTTTGTACAACAGTCGCAGAACCTGTATATTACTATGGGGGATTTCTTTAAAATCATGATGTCCTATGTACTGACTTTGTTTAAGGTCTCTGTTAGTATGCACTAAGGCCTGGTCTACACTTAAAAGTTAGATTGATATAGCTAGAGTACCCAGGAGGGTTAAAAATCCATATCTCTGAGCACTGTAGCTATGGCAAACTAACCCCCCAGGGTAGCTGCAGGTAGATCAATGGGAAAAATTGACATAGCTATTATCATTCAGGGAAATGGTGTTTCTCCAATGATGGAAGCATCCCTTCTGCTGCTGTAGGCTGCATGTACACTATGAGGTCATGCCAGCATAGCTGCATCACTATAATTCCTGTAGTGTAGACGTGGCCTAAGTAAGGACATACGGCTGCAACACTGTGACACATGCCATTTACAAAAAATGTCTATTGATCTTTAACTGTTCAATAAAGCAGAAGTGTATGAATGATACAATGCATAGGTCATTGCTGTGTAATTCATATACTGAGATTGCAAATTGAAGACCAGATTTGCTCTTTCTTTACATGAGTGAAGATGAAGGTCTCTGAAGTTGGCTATGAAGGGCTGGATTCATCAAAAGGACTTAAGTGCCTAACTGCCACTTTAGGCAACTAAATCCCAGAATCAAGCCTTGCTCAGCTGCCACCAAACACTGCAAATGCTTAAGCCCTCTCTGCGTCTACATTTTTGCAGTAAAAACTTCCTAAGTACCTATAATTCTGCTTCTGTGCTTGGGCACTGCAGCTCTATGTCAGGCATCCAGGCACCTAAGCCCCAGAGTGATGCATGTACTGGGTGAAGATAGGCATTTCCCCGCCAAACTTGCCCATGGGGCCTGCTCCAGTAAGCATGCTCTGATCTCACCTGCCGGCTCAGGTGCCTAAAGGCAAGTTTACACAAAATAACTGGGGGAGAGAAGGCCCTCCCTCATAACTTTTAGCCCAGTGAGTGGGGGTACTCATGTGGGAGACTTCCAGTTTAAGGTCCCCTTTCTGCCTGAGGGGGAGGAAGAGATTTAATCACACATCTGCTGCATCACAGATGAATGAGCTGCCCGTTAGGTAATATTCTGATGTGGGACTCTCAGCCGCCTCTGTTGAAGCTAGTCCACCATTGATAAATAGGAAAAGAATCCTTGGAGCAGAGAGTGCCACTATGAGAATGACTCTATAGCCTGGTGGTTAAAGTGCTCACCTAGATGGTGGGAGATGTGGGGTTGAGACACTCTGCTCCAATTCCCTTTTTTTAAAACTAGTTATCTACAATGGAACAGCAACAGAAGACAATGAGCGAGACTGTCCCCTAGCCTAGTAGTTTGGGTACTCCTATAAGAGATGGTAAATCCTTGTTCAATTCACTGCTGCCCCTCATCTGGAGAGGGGACTTGAACTGGAGGGTTTCCCACATCCCAGGTGAGTACCCTAAATGCTCAGCTAAAGGTTATGAATAATCAAATAATAATTTCCAGATTGTATCCTGCAGCTGCTATAGGGAAGTAATTAAATAATGAAAGAAAAAATGTATTTACAAATATTTTGACAATTGATGTGAACATGTTGCAAGTTTATCTGATGGATATTATCTCATCATCCCATAGAACTGGTTGAATGACAATCTTATTTGTGCATAATTTACTGGATGGCAGATGAGAGGAAAAAATCGAATACATTATTCCTGATAATTGTCCTACCAGCTCTCTGATTGTGTTGTGCACAAAGGATATTTCAGCTCGGGCTCAACACAGCTTGAATGTTTTCTGACAAAGTGCTGTCTGGTTTAGCAGTGGCTCAGAGTGGGTACTGAAAATACTTCTATCAAAGTGTAATGATGTCCTGATTATGGCTCTTGCACTACATTAGTACTACTTAACCTTTCAACAGCATTTGGCACAGGCAATCACATGATCCTGTTGTATCTGTTTGGGACTTCCAGTATGCGGGCCTACCCAGATTTCTTCTATTTCCATCCCACTCTGGGTTAATGGCCACGTCCAGTTTGCCAGGTTGGGCTCTTACACCGCCATTTTAGGAGCCATTCTACTCAACCCCTAAATGTTCCCTCCAGATTCAGGGAACCAAGAGACAGCTGTTCAGATGTTGTAACTGTGATCCTGGAATCGTCATCAACATATACAGGCTATAAAAGTTTGTGACAACATGAAATCATTTATAATGGCATATTTCCAAGCTTTGCCTTGAACTTTTTTTTTTCCCAAGGAAATTGAAAGTGTTCCCATCTCAGTTGGGAAATGGGCATTATAAACCTATGCATCCTGGAAAATCATAAAGGAAATCTGCATACTTCAATATGTACCAAGTTAAACAGAGAAAAAGATCATAGAACAATGATTTATCCTTAGGGAGTGAAACTTGGCCTGGGCAGAAAGCCAGCATAAGAGACTATGCACCACTTAATTCCCACTCAACCCTTGTCTTGAGCTTGTAAGTGGGACTTAAGTGATGCTATAGCATTGTGCTGGACCTGTGCACAAGAGTGAATTTTACTGCAGAAGAATGTTCTCATGCTCACTTGAGTATGAAATGGAACAGTGGACAAGTGTTTCCTTTCCTTGCATGAAAATGACATAGGGAGAAGGTCACCAATACTTTTGTTACTGTTTATGTGCCCAGTCCTGTTCCTAGTGAATTCAATAGCAAAACAACTCCTTTTGACAAGAAAATAATTTGTTCTTAGGAGCATATTGCTGCAGTTTGTGGGTGACTTTATGATGTTAATTCTGGAGCATGTTTTACCAAAACTACTGGTTGGAATAGCAGGGAAATATCACTGGCCAATAGCTGATGGCATTTGAGGAACAAATCTGAGCAGGGATAAATATTAATATTTGGAAAGGACTGCCACATGAATTTTTCATCTAAAAGCAGAGCTCAAATACTTTGGAGCTCTCACTAGAGACGGAGGTTTAAGAAAGAATTTGGAATGTAAGCATGATAGTTCACTTAAAAAAGACATTTGAATTTTACCCTTTTCTGAAAAAAAGTTGTTAGTTATGGGTTATTAGTTCTTCCTTGCTCTTATCCTTCTGGAAAGAGAAGACTTTAGGCTAAGATCCTCATTTAAAGCTATTTAGGCATCTAGCTTCCATGAAATCAATGGGAGTTGGGCATCTAAATACACTTGAGAATCTGAGTTTTAGCCCCATAGTTTGGGGAAAGATTAGCTGAGAAATTGTATATTTCTGTATTTATTATGTCAAGGAGTAAGAATGCCATAATAGTTTAAAGAGTGAAACAAAAATAATGGAAGTCAGAATGCATAGTTCAAGTGCCCAACAATTTTGAAGGTTAGAATAAATTCTCTATTTCCAATATGTCCAAAACTAACTTAAGCAATGCACTCGCAAGAATTCTCATAATCAATTCAGAAGGCCAAATAATTACATGTTTTTCTTTGGTGTCTTTATTAGAAAAACAAACTATCAAATGGAAAATAAAGCACAGCCAGAAAGACATCCGAAATTAATTTGATCCGATAACATGCTAAAGGAAGAAAGTTTAATTGATTAGGGATGATGATGGTAGGATTCAGCGAAATAATTATGGAAGCAAAGGATAGAGCTCTCTGGATGAAGGTTAGGGCTGGGGCCCATTGGGTCCCCCAGAGCTATGATTTAAGTTACAAAATGTATGGCCAGGCTGGGGTAAGGGCTGGAACTGATGTTACAGAAGATAAGGTTTCCTACCGTAACCCTAGCCCAAGAAAATAACCAGCAACTACCGTCACAGAAACATAAAATAAGAATATAAACATCCAGCACTTCATTCTTAGGTATAGTCTCTAGCCCAACCTGAGCTGCCAGACAGACTGACAACTGACAAATCTGTTGAACTCTGCATCCTATAATGCATCTTTAAGGTCTGGGACTTTAAGTACAAATAGTAGTCACAATTCTTAAAACTTCATATGCAACAACCTGTATCCCTGATCAGGTGGACAGATGTGTTACACTTGATAAAAGATACTAATAAAGCACTGTCTCTTAGCATCCTCCCTTCTGGTTTTTATTGCAAATCTGACATAGTTTTAGCAATTCACAAAATGGCCAGAGAAGGAGGTGATGGTATGGTAGTTCTACTGCTACCCCTTTCATCGCTTTCCTACCACTCAATGCCCTTTAACTCAGTGGGTAGGGTACTCACCTGGGATAAGAGAGATCCACCTTCAAATCCCTTTTCTGGAAATGTCCTAAAATGGACTCTTTTGATTAACTGCAAATGAAACAACATTATAGATTTTATTGACCTGAACTGAGTTTTTTTCCCTTTTTCTTTCTATTTTTCTGAACTGCTATCGAACAGAAAAATATGTTATTCCCCCAGTTCTATCCTTATGCCATTCATTGGTATTCATTCTAGTGCAACGTGGAATTTGGGCTGCTTCAGACACCAGCCTTTGTAATCCCAAATATCCCAAGTTTCGTGGTGGAACAGAGTATGTACAACTGAATGGCGTATAGCAGAAACTTGCTGGTGCAACAAAGATTTTACCTGGAAGTTTGAACCATAAAAGTTGGGAACTGTTGACCTTAAAAACACTATGAAAAATAACTTTATTCTCCTCTAACAGTTTTTGCCATGGTCCTTGATTACACTGTTGAAATATGTTGTGATATGAGTTACTTTCGTGGTCCTGTTTATCATTTTCAAAGGGGAGCCACTTTTTAGTATTGTATGAAATAAACTGTGTGTCATGCAGTCTAGTGACTGATAGAATACCTGTGATGGAGCAGCTGTTCACAGGGCAATGTGGAATGCAGTTACACATTCAGCTCCATTCGTCATGCGTTTGTAATAATGCCAGTCTCACTTTTGTAGTATTAACTGAGAGAAGCATTCTGGTATTTTAAATAGTCATGAGATATGGGACGTTATCCAGCTGCATAACTATCTAATGCTGGTATCCAGCATTACTAACCACAATGCAGGTAATTGTGGTAGATGGTAGGAGAATGACCGTACTATATGATTCTTGCTGTCTAAATGTTAAAGATTAGACATTTACTACAAGACAAGTCTCACATGTCTAATCAGCCAATATGTAC
>ML675613.1:61439647-61469228 GCA_007922155.1 Mesoclemmys tuberculata | reverse complement strand
GTACCAATAACTTAGAAAATTTACATAGAGCACTCTTCTCCCCTTGCACATGATTCTAGGTTCAAAGCAGAGCCAAAACATCCTAAGAGAATACATTTGAAAAAACACCTTAGGAAGGAGAGGCACTTCTGTAGATGGAGATATGGTAGGTTGAAAGCCTCGTGCTTCATAAAGATGAAACCTGGAATAGAATTGCATGAAAATCACACTTAGAAACCAGTAATTTATTTAAAAAAAAATCTTCTCTAAAATAGGTAGCATGCAGAACACTTGTTGATGTGATATAAAGGCTACAGGCACACACTTGATATGACCTGCGTAACACATTAGTGGCATTGCAAGTCATGTCTAATGTGACTATTCCAAACTCATACCGATGCTTTTAGTGCACAACATAATGTAGAATCCATCCAGTTTGCTATTCCACTTTGGGATCCTTTGAGCTGAGAGGTGATACAGTATATATGTCGTAAGTCATTATTTGTTATTTTTTTCCTTGTTAAAACTTCCTGGCTCTTCTGTGTGCATGTATATACATGTTATATCAATAGATTGTAATAGTGAATACTGCCCAATAAATTGAATTACATATACTATGATCAGAAACCATCAAGCTTTTAATGGTTTTAAAATCCATATTAAAGACCAATAATCTGTTATTCTACTAGACTGAAAGGTGTTACAAATTTACTGATACTGGTGAACTCAGAATTTATTGCATGTAAATTATACACTATTACAATAAATCCTGGACCCACCAGTACATGTGAGTAATTTAAAATGTCCTTACCATTATATGTTACCTTAAAACTATCTGCCATTGTTTTGCTCATTTACTGAATTTTGTTTGGCCTTTCTCAAGTGCTTTATAATCCTCCTTAGTTTTAACAATCCTAAATAAATTTATGGTCAACTTTTCATTAAACCTTGCTCCAGGATGAGAATAGATGGACTAAACCACATAAATTCTATAGCTATCTATGGGGCCTTCTGCTATTCACCACTTTTCTGTCTCTTAAACTTTGAGGCTACATTAAAGGAAAGGACTGTGTTTACTAAGCAGGTGGGTGGGTATATGAGAGGATTCAAGTTGGAGAATTTGACTCTTTATTTATTTAGATTTACTACCAATGCTAAAGGGGAAAAAATGCTATCTTGTGTTTTAGGTGCTGCTGATGTAATTAAAAATGTGTTGATGTAAAAGATAAAACACAGCAGCTTCCTTAAAAGCAAAATACAGCCCAGAAATAAAACACAAAACAAATCTAAACAGTGCTTTGATATTATTCCACTGTGATGGTTTGGGGAAACTGTCTGTATTCAATTTATTAATTCTGGTTGATTTTTATGAAATTGCTGTATCATTGAATGCCTCAGTGCTTAGGTAGTCAGTATGGGCTGACTGGGTCCTTTATGTGGAAACCTCACTTTTCTCTGGAGGAAGCAACAGAACAAACACCAAAAAAGGCATTAATCTTAATGACTGGTCTCTAGCAAAACAATGAGTATGCTAAGGAGGGTGCTTAAGCTGCAAAAAACAATTCTATACAGGTGATTTGAAGGGAAGGGAGTATGAAGAGTAAAAAATCCCCAAACAAGAAAACAAAGAAACCAAGTGATAATGCTAGTCTTTAAAAACTCAGAGGGATTCATAGAAACAACAGCAACAAAGCTTGGACAGGAGAGAGGAACAAAGATATAGCAGAGGGGACCATCTGGACTGTAGGACTACCCAAGGCCAAAGGAAGCTACCTAGACGGGTGGAGGTGGGAAGAGACAGCAAGGTCCACGTTCTGTAGAGGAAGATATACAGAGAAGGCTTCAGGACAGGGACTTAAAACTCTGAATGGACACTGGCCCATATCCTGAAGAACACTCCAAAGTGGTGAGGAAATGGAGGTAGGCATGGCCTATAGGTAGCTTATTGTTTTGTCTAGATCTATATATTTCTTGTGGTGTGTAAAGTAGAGTGAGACTGGTTCTGAAACATTTTATAAAACAGCAAGCTATTGAATGTCCAGCAGGGGGAGTTTTAACAGTGTCAATACCCAGAAATGTCAGCTCCTTAGTCTATATGGAGTGGGGGTCCACAGTATGCTTTGACCAAGTGTGTAGTGGGGAAGTGAATTTCAAAGTAGATGATTCTTTCTGGAGATGGTCTTGCTGGCAGACTTTTGTATCACAGGGACTCCAACGCCAGCATCTCTGCTGACAGCAACTGTGGCAAAGCGACACAGGGAAGGAGGGGGATTTAGGGCTTCAAAAAACAGGTGATAAGTTATCAAAGATAAGACATACATCCTTTCTTCACTGAAGAGGTTATACATTCAGTTTTTGTTGTTTTCTTTGATGTAGCCTAAAAGACTTCTAGACTGCATGTACATGTTTTGCCCTTTGCATACTGAAAAGGTAAATCCTAAAAACTGATTGACATCCTGATTGGGAATTTTAGCAGAGAGGCCAAGGATTCATTTAGTAGAAACCGAACAGGCCTCTCATGAGTTGGTTCCTCTAGTTTAAGGTCTTGACATTAGACGGATGGTGCCAGTCTGCTGCTATTATCTGTGGTGCATGTATTCTGTGGATAAAAAAGGACTTAATTCTCCAGAATTCGTCAGTCTGGCATTCAGCAGCATTCAAATCGCTGTAAGCACAAAGTAGTGATATGTGGATAATTTCTTTCATATGCATATGTTCTTTGTTTGCTCTTGGCTCTTGAAGTCTTTCTTTTCCCTTCCCACCCTCCTCCACTGATCTCACACTCCCTTAAAAACAGATGAATCTCCAAGAATAAACATGTAATATTGGCAGCTTTCAATCTACTTTACTATCCTGAGCCCAACATGCAAATGGCATGGAGTCTGCAAGCTTATCCAAAGGATATTAGAGAAGCCTGTTAGCCAAAGCTGTCTTTACAAGCTGTTATTTGGTAATTTGTTATTAGGAAATGGAAATATTTAAAAGTTTCAACAGATTTAATTTTCTTCCTATCTAAGACCTTAACACTCAAGCCTTGACTCTCATACGCACACACAGCCAGAGAAAAAATAGCAAGCGGTGTTTCAAATGACAAAATCATCTGAGAATTTCCTTCTTGTTTCAGCAGCTTTGATGGTTCCTGAGCCCCCACCCCTGATCATTGCAGGCAGACACTTGTACCTAGGCAGACCCCAGTTGAATGTAATGGTTTCAGGGAACTGTCTGCATGGAGATCATTGCTGGATCAGGGGCTAAGTTATAAAGAGATAGTAAACCGGTTTGTTTCTTTGAACAACTCCCAGCACCTCTAATTTAAAATCTTAAAACACAATTAGATACAGAAATATTGCAGATGAGTATGAGCTACCTTGCTTAACTGGATATCTGTATTTGCAAAAAAAAGAAAATATGAAGAATAAAATTTGGCATCAGATTTTACTGTGACATATTCCATGCAACCTCATTTAAGCCTATTTTATATGTTTAAAAACAAACAAACAAAAAACCCCTATGTTTGTGGTCTATGTATTAAAGAGAGAATGTTAATATGTGTAATATTTTATGCACTTTACAAAAGCAGGCAAGTATTATTGTTGTTATAAATATATAGTGCTAGAATGTTAAAGTTATGATCTCATTTACATGTCTTACACTGGTGTATCTCAGTTCACATTAATGGAGTTACTCTTATTTCACATGCATCCCTTTAAGTGAGATCAGAATCAGGCTCCTAAGACAGAGTTCAATTGATAGTGATCATCACAATAATGTAATTTTCTAGCAAATGACCATTTCAACAGCAGTTACATTAGTGATCAGAATTTAATCTAAAAGGAGTTTCAAGAATAGATGAAGCGTATGTAGATGGAGAGTAGAGTTTCAAAGTTGGTCACCCACTTAGTGCACAAAAGGACGCTTTATCTTAAGAGTAGCTAACACTGGCTTATGTCAGCAGCATTCTAGGAATATTTCTTAACCAAACTCTGCTAGCTACACCAGGATGTCAAAAGGTATACTTTAAAATAGAATTTAGAGATGGTCTCTAGTACAAATATGAACTGGTTTGTTCCTTGGGATCTGATGTATAAATAAACCCTGAAGAAAAATAATGTGCTTGTCTAGAACAGGGGAAAGAACATTCAAAGACCAGAAAAAGTAGAGCAGATGAATGAGTTTTGGAAAAGTCAAGTATAAAATTTAACATCTTAATCTTTAATAATAATAAATAACAATCTTGTATCAGATTGAGGCTTTCCAGTGATGATCTTGGATAGATATTGATATTTGAATAGGCTTCAAAAACGTAATTCCCTTTTATTATTTTGGATCATGAAAACAAACACCTAGGTTACTAGAGCCTCTGCCAATACGTAAGAACATAATATTCATTTCATGACTTAGATAATGCAATGAAGAGTATACTTACGAAATTTGCAAATGACACCAAGATGGGATGGGTGAACAGGATTAACAATTAGACAGGATCTGGAGGACAGGATCAGAAATCAAAATGACCTTGATAAATTGGAGAATTGGTCTGAAATCAACAATATTAAATTCAATAAATCAAGCGCAATGTAATACTATACTTAGAAAGAAAAAACAAAGGCTCAAGTACAAGATGGGGAATAACTGGTTAGGTAGTAGTACTGCAGAAAAGTATTGAAGGTGGGAGGAAGGGATACAGTGGATCACAAATTGAATATGAGCCAACGATTGTGATGCAGTTATGAAAAGGGCTTATATGATGAGGTGTATTAATAGGAGTGTCATATTTAAGAAATGGGTAGTAATTGTCCCACTTTAGGCATTGATGAGGCCTCAGTTGGAGTATTGTGTCTGTTGTGTTCAGTTTTGGGTACCACACTTTAAGAAAGATGTTGACAAACTGGAGAAGGCCCAGGGGAGAGTAATTAATATAGTAAAATGTTTAGAAAACCTATGAGGAAAAATTTAAAAATAGGCCAGATTTATTCTTGAGAAAAAACTGAAGGGCAGAGGAGAGCTGACAGACTTCAAATATGTTAAGGCCTGTTATAAAGAAGATTGTGATAAATTATTCTCCAGGTCCACTGAAGGTCAGATAAGAAATAATCAGCAGTAAGGGAGATTCAAGTTAGATATTAGGAAAAGATTTCCAATTGTAAGGATAGTTAAGTACTGGTGTGTTGTGGAATCATAGAAATGTAGGGTTGAAAGGGACCTTGAGAGGTCATGTAGTTCATCGTCCGTGCTGAAGCAGAACCAAGTATACCTAGACCATCCCTGATGGGTATTTGTCCAACCTGTTCTTAAAAACTTCCAATAACAAGGATTCCACAATAAGTTTACATGATCTCTTGAGGCCCCGTCCAGTCCCACATTTTTGATTCTATGATTTATACAACACCTTTCATTCCAAGAGTCCTCCAAGTCCCTTTCAAACTATGGACTGAAGCCAAAATGTTCAAACTTGAGTGCTAAAAGTAAGCAGTGACAGCTATATTTAAATAATTATATGGCTTTATTTTCCAAAAAAATTGGCCCAAGCCATCACTAACAATAGCAGATTGCACATATGCACATCATGTTCATTGTGTATGCATGCCTAGTAGAAGTGATAATGAAAATAAGAGGGTTTTTTCCCCATGGAACAGTTTTGGGTTTTTTTGACAAAATTAAAATGTTTCAGCCAACATATTGTCACAGTGACTCCCATCCCCATGGAGAAGTAACTGTAGAAAAACTGTTGTCAGTTTTTGCTTGCTGAGCCCAGATCAAATTTATTTATTTACAAGTAAAAAGATGATTTCTTCCTAACTGCCAGCCCTGGAAATTCTGTTGGGGATCTGAAAGTTAATCTGGGTTCTTTTCCTTCTCATGGATCATCACAAGTAGTAAATGATTCTTCAGATCACATTTTGCCCTTTTCTCCCCAAGGAATCACGCAGGTAAAAGTGAGGGTATAAAGAGGATAAATAATAATACCCCCAGACACTAGGTCAGCTACATTTCAGGGCCTCCCATATCTACAATTGGAGGTGGCAGGATTTACACCTTAATGAATAGAAGCACCTTTGAAATGATCATGCCCCAGAAAGGCCATTTTATTCACAATGAATAGCACCTAGTCATTAACGCCAGTGGGAACTCACATGGAATAAAATGTGACCCAGCAACACAGAGTGGCTCAAAGTATATTTCCTATGCTCCCAGTTTGATATACAGATTCCAAATGAATAGGGGCTGAACATGTATGTCCAAGAATAGAACAGGGCCCAGCAAATGAATGGTACAGACATATTGTATTTTTTCATTGATAAATAGTTCAAGATTACCTAATTTAGTTCACACCACAGATTTTCTGACATTAAACTAATAAATGTATAAAAATCTGTGTTCCTTATTATAACTGTCAACACATGACAACTGTGGGGAAAAAAACTGTAATTTGCCTTTAAGAAACACTGACCTATTAGCATCTCTAGTGTTGGTGGATTCTCTGTACCTTACTGGTGGATTCTCTGTACTTTGAAGTCTTTAAACCATGATTTGAGGACTTCAGTAACTCAATCATAGGTAAGGTATTATAGGAGTGGGTGGGTGAGGTTCTGTGACCCATGTTGTGCAGGAGGTCAGACTAGATGATCATAATGGTCCCTTCTGACCTTCAAGTCCATGAGTCCATGAGTTAATGTTGTTCAGGTCACTTTAACAACAAAATCATTTTAATTTCAAAATTTAGCTTTGCAAATATAATGTATGCAACATTATAGCCAAATATAATGTATTCCTTCATATTTTAATAATTAATTCTGTCAGTTACAATAGATAATAATTTCAATTTTTGTCTCTCCTTGTGCTATGAATTTTTTTTTTTCCAAAATGCCTCATTTTGATCTGTGATCCTGGATTGAGATTGTAAAACAGTTTGTTTCATTAATGCATTTTGTCCTTTCCCTAATCCTGTATTCTTTATTTTTTTTAAAAAATTGAGCTCAGTAGCTAAGCATGGAGGAGCAGTAACTAGAGCTGTGCAAATTATTTCACTCAAACCTCAAAGTACTTTAAATTAGCTGTGGTTCATATCTGACCTGCATTCACAAACCAGTACTGGCTCATTTCCTTACAATTTTTTTTCATTTGTGAACTGGTCAGTGAAACCTATTACACACTTTTTTTTTTTGTAGATGGATGTCTGACCTGTGCTTTTGTAGAGAATGCATTTGGAGTTTGAGTTGGATTCAGTGAGAGATATCGTAAGAGGAAAATAACATTTCATGCCTTCTTTGTCACTGACATTAAGCTGAATTTTCAAGTTACACGGAATTATTCTGTAGGGTAATCTTGTCTCTTTTATCCACAGAAGTTGGTCCAATAAAAGATATTATCTCATCCACCTTGTCCTTCTTATATCCTGGGACCAACTCAACTACAACACTAGAGCAATGCCTCCTGTCAACCATCTCAGTGATTAGCTCTCTCATCTAGCACACCATCTCCTGACGATGCCTCTCCCATCGCCTTCTCTGCCTGCCAAACCCATTTCAGCCCTTTTCATGACTCAGCCCTGTAACCATGCTCCATCTGTGTCTTCCCCCTTCCGAGGGGGGTGGTCATGTTAGAATCTCCCATCTCTGTAGTCCAGCCACTTCCCCAGTGGCAAGGAGGGGAGACCCACAGCCACCTACTACTTCAGGTCCCAGCCCAGGGACCCTGTAGATAGCAGTGTCCTCCTGACTCTCCTTAACTCCTCTGCCAGAGTTGCTTCAATTCCTTAGGTCACTTCCCTGCTGCCCCAGTACCTTCTTTGCCCTCTTCACAGGGCCTCCATCCTGCAAGTCCCAGCCAGCCAGCGGCTCCCTTCTGCTTCCCTGGTCCCTTCCAGTAACTGCCCTGTCCCAGGTGCTATCTTCCTGCAGCCCACTTGAAACACAGTCCTCTTCAGTTGGCTACTCCCAGCCCACCTGCCCTCAGCTGCTCTTAACCCCTTCCTTTTTGGTGTGGGGTGAATACCCCAGCACAGGTTTCCTAATAATAGCCTTCCAATTTTGCAAGGGGGAATTTGTTTCATTGAGTTCAGAATTCAGGGGGTTCCGAGTCCCACTTCCAGTGTATCAGCATAAAGGGGCAGAAGCCCAAACCTTAGCAAAAGGCTCACGGCAAGACTTAAAATGAAAAAATGTCTGAAACTTCACCTTTTCAAGATGCAGCTACTGCAAACAGATTTCAATGAGTTGTAATAAAAATACAGGAATCCCTAATTTATTAAACTTGGAAGTGTTCACAAAACACTGCTACAGATTTTAAGGGGCACAATAAACGATTTTTTGTTTGTATGAAAATATGACATAAAAAAGAACTAAATGTAATGAGTGTTAAGGTTGCAAAATCAAGCGCTCAAAAGTTAGAAAATGCCAGAATCAAGTTTTCTCATGCAGGAGAAGGTCGGGTGACTCTTTTGGTATCACATTACAACTGCCTGTGTGACGTACACAGCAGCATTGTAGAACACAGGCTGCCGGAAGTGCTGTTTTTAAAACTACTCTTTTGAAAATTCTTTCTCGGGGGGGAGGACAAATAGCGTCATATAAAAACAGCAAAATCGCTGCCAGGAAACTTTAATTTTGTTAATTTTTTATTTTTATTTATTTTTTATCTAGATAGTTTTATTTTATTAGTATTTTTCCTTCTAATCATAAAGAACTCCTGGGCAATTGTTAAACTGAAATCTATGTTAAAAAGGAGAAAAAAACTGTGAGCAACACAGGGATAAGTAACAGATAATAACTAAATGCCACCAACACCCTAAAAATGATGGCTAATAAAGCTGGTTGGGCATTTTCTGTCAAAATACCCAACCTTTGCCCCCTCCAAAAAATTGGAAAATGTCGTTTCTGCAAAATCAAAATTTGCTGTGGGAATATTTCCATTCTATTAATTTTATTTTTAATTTTCCATCGGGAAAATAGAAATGAAATATGTAGTTTCTGGTCAATCCACCACTGGTCAGTCTTTGTCTGAGCTGCTGTGGTGTATCATGTGAGTTGTATTCAACATGCCTCTTGCCCCTAGTCTCCTCTAGAAGCCAGTCTCCCTGGCTGGAGTATAACTCCCAAGGTGCATGATGGTCTCCCCTCTAATAGAACTGCCATGGTGCATTATAGGAGGTCACATGACCACTGTGCATCCTGGGAGAAGTAATCTGTACAGAGACCCTGGCCCATTGAGGAGACTAGGTACATGAGGCACCTGAATTACAACTGTTACAAGGCACTGCAGGCACTCAGAGGGCGACAATAATGTCAAACCAAGCAATATGTTTTGGGTTTTTTTCAGTTCAGCAAAGAGAAAAAAATATTTTGATTGAGAGACATAGAAATCTTTCATTTTGATCAGAAATGTCAAAATGAAACAGTTTAACATCACTGGATTGCCATGTTTTGGAACTCTTTGTTCCATGAAAAGTTTAAGTATGAAAAATTTTTTTTCAAAATATGTGAATTACCCACAGGATGGAAATTCTGACTTTTTGACCAACTCTAATGGCTAAAAAACAAACAACAAACAAACAAAAAACAAACCCGGCCCTCTGCCTTCAAAGTCTTATGCATGCAATTAGCAGTAAGCATGGAATAGATTCATTTTAGTCAATGGGGCTCCTCCCAGTCTATGAAAGGAACTACATGGATACATCTTCCCGGGATTGCTGCCTAATATTGTTCATTGTGTAAAATTAATATAAAAAAATTAAAATCCTCTTGAATTTTAGGGTATTCCTACCTAAGATCTATTAACATATATTTGCTGTTATGACACTTTTAGAATTTGCTGACTGTCCTGAGCTCACTCCTCAAAGAGCCTTATCAATATATAAGCCAGAACATGAGACATTGTAACTGAGTACATTTAAAATAAAAAAAGACATGAAACAATATCTAAGGTTACTATGACAGCTATGAAATAAAATTTCCACTGGCTTGGCTTGTCCTTTGTCTTGTTTTTAAGCAAGAGCCAGAAACATAGTTTGAGTCAGACAAGCTCAAACTTACAGTTGTGCTGCCAACTTTCAGATGTCATAGTTATTCTCTGTCATTAAATTGTAAACACTGACATTTCATTTCCTGGAGTTAGAGAGAGGAGAAAAGATTGGCTCAAGAACCTCTTATTTTGGACAATTCTCTTTAAAAAAAATGTAAAAAGAAGGACCTCTAATGATCTCGGACCTTTGGAGTGTGAGGGGGTTGCAGAGGGAATTTTCCTAAAGGTATTCTGTCCTGAATTGCACAAAACTTCTTTTCGTAAAGCTACTGATTTCTTATTCTTGTGATACTCATCTTGATCACTCCCTTTTTGGTAATAGTTGGCTAGTACTGCCCAGTGTTTAATTTTTGGGGGGGAGGAGTTGTTGTAGCTTAAAATGGCATCCTCCGCACAGTGTGACCTCACGTGCACCAGATGTGTGAGGTCACGACTTGTGCCACTGCCAGAAGAAGTGTCAGGAGTCAGTCTCGGCAAGCTTCGGCACAAAATAAGACCTAGTGCTGCCCACTCCCGCTCTCTCATTCTCTTTTGCTAACACCCATTTGTCAGCGATTTGTTCACACAAACCTAGTCAGATTTCCCCAATGATAAAATACTCCTTAGTCCTGAAATAAAATTTTTTTTCACAGCTTTGAACTCCCTTTTGCTGCATTCAGTGAATGGATACTGAATTGGCTTTGTGTTATTAGAAACAATGTCATTTATTATCTCTGACAGACATGGCAATATCCTGCAATATCTTTGGGAGAGCTTACTGTATTAAGTTTATGTATCATTTGTGTGTAATTCCTTGGCAGAAGGTGACCACAGGTCTTCCAGGAACTAAGAACAGTGGGGAGTGGTTACACAAATTCACTCAGATTATAACACCTCCAGAGACGTACTACTACCTGGAGAGGTTCACATATACTAGTTCAAGCTGGATTCTCCAGAGACCAACAGACAAAGAAAGAACTTTTGGATAAATAGCCTGAATTTAAACTGAATTAGAGCCCTCTTTCTGATCCAGCAAATAGACAAGACTTCTGTCCAAAGCATGAGTAGCTGGATAGCGGAACCTTAGAGAAGGGTTGGAAGGACTGACACCTTCCAGACCTTGAGATTGGAGCTGGGATGACCTCTAGTAAACTTTTTAGCATGCATATATTTTTTTTATTGTTTTTACTATGTTTTCTCTATAATGTTTTCATATTAAGAATAAATGTGTTGTCTTAGAGAGAGCTGTGTGGTCACTTATAACTGCTGGCAACTATGCTGTTCATAGTTTTCAAAGAGAGAGCTGTTTAGGCAGTCTGGCTTGCTGGGAATACCACAGTCTAAGCAGGGGACTGTGCAACTTGGAAAAACCCCATTTAGGAGGGAGCCCAGACATGGGTCTCTGCCTCAGAGAGATTTGATGGCTGAGGAGCTGGGCACTTAGAGTAGGGGCCCTTGATGGACAACAGAGCTGGTATACAAATGAAGTTGATCTGAACTGTGACACAGTGCTCCTGATAATGCATGCATAATTCCCATTATTCGTAATTGATACGTAATGTGTATGGGGATGTAAAAAACTCATTGAAAGTACGTTACACTAATATAGCACCTTTCACCAAAAGTTCTCGAAGCACTTTGCAACTATTAATTGGTTACAACAAAAAATAATGTTCACTTGTATCATGCTGTAAATCTACACAGTGATTTGCAAACATAAAATAAGTTATTTCTTTTCCCAAAGAATTTACAGTCTAATGCTCAGACTCTATTTCTTCTGACATCAATGGGAAGTTTACTTCAGTGCACACAGAAGCAGGTGGACAAGACAAGACATGAGAAAACTATTTGTGTAAGGAGATGTTTAGGAATCACTGGTGATGAGAAGGTGGGAAGGATTTCTGGAAGAGACAAGTTTTAAGGATAGATTTCACAATAGTGAGGCCTCACAATAGTTATCCAACAAAATAAACCTGTGAGGTAGATAAGGAACAGTATAATCATTTTACAGATGGAGAAAAAGAGGCATAGAAAGGTTAAGTGAAAATTTCCCAAAGGTGCATATTGAGTAAGTGAGAGATCTGGGAGTAGGTCTTAGGAGAGCTGGCAGCTAACCCCATTAACTTCTCTGCTTCCTTTTTTTGTTCTACTGTTCTTTTTTTGTTCTTTGACACATCCTTTCCAATCTTAATGTCTATTTCCTCGCAGGCGTGGGTGCCCATTTAAAATCATTAGTGCTTCACTTTCTTTCAAAACCAGGCACAAATCGTTTTACAGCATTTTGGTAAGTAATCTTACTGTTACAGCTATGTATGGAGATTACCAGTGCTACAGCTGTATATTTTATTCAAAACATAACCAGCCACAAAAGTACTTCAGCTTGCATGTTTTACTATACAACCTCAATTAAAGATTTAGGGAGTGGGCTTTAATTTGACAGATGTGCAGAATAACCTAAAAGGTGTTTTACAATCTCCAACTTCCATATAATTTCAACTCTTTTTTGGTGGTTTGGCTTTAACTTTGCAGCAAATGTTACCAAAATGGCCTTTACATTTACGCCCACAATTTTGGTAAAAAAGCAATGGTAAAAAAGCAACATTAAGGCTTGTGTAGCTAGTTATGGGAAGAACAGCTCTTCATAGAGTTTATTCCTTGGGAGTAATATGGGTATACCAGCTTCCTCAGCATCCCACTCCTTGTGGCACCTACACTGCGTTCTCCTTAGCTGTAGCTGAAGATCTGGCCTGTCAGTGAAATTCACATAGACATTTATAAATTTTAGTTGGCATTTACAAGTTTTGTTTGTGTGTGCAAATTTGGATTTTTGCATACACAATAGATCATGCTGAGAAACTTCGAGATGTAAGTTTAGAGGCAAGGCTGAGAACCCCATGTAGTTCTTCATGTTAATTTGGACATAGATTGTTGTAATTACATTGAATGATGGACAAAAATCTTTAGGGTTTTTTTTTACATCTAGCTTTTCCACTTATGTGTGTGTGTATTTGCCTCGGAGGTCACAACGGTTTATTAGAGTACAGCATACAAGATGGCATAGGGATCAAAAGATTTAGAGCACTTCATTCCTAATTCAGATTTTTTTCTTTATTCCCAGCAGATCTCATTGAAATTTGAAGGCGAGATGTGGATACTGCACTCTTCAGACTTCTGTATAGAACCTGAAGCTGTGTAAAAGACACTCTGTGAATCCAGTTAAAACAGTTTTATTTGACTGTTCACTGATTCCCCTTCACTAGTCATGATCTGCCTGTGGCAAACCATTTCTTCTTGTGATTGTGACGATTACTCCTGCTGATGCTCTTTCTGACAGTGCGAATATTGACTTGCACTTATAAAGGTCAGGCAGCTCCAACAGTTACTAGGAGTGAGCACACTAACTACAGCAAGTCTCTCTGAAAGGAATTTAACCTTCAAGTTATAAAACACATTACTCTGCAGAGGCAGTGTTGCAACCAGATCAAAAGTTAACCCCACTTAGCTGCAAACATAAATGTGGACCTGAACATTGCCACAGCCAAAGAAAATAATCAAACATCTAAGTGGACAAAGGATCTAAGGTATTCGTCTAGCAGGCATTTTATTTTACTTTTTAAAAGTGGCCCAGAAAGAGTCACTGCCTGGCTCTTTCAGCTTCCAAAACACATAATAGTCCTTTCAGTTTTAAGAACCAGGTGCTAAAAAGATAAACCATCCCATATATTTCTTTTCACCCTCATTCTGACATTAGATCAAGAAAAAAGTTAATTCCCAATGAAGCACAGCAACTTCTTACTCCCCTCTGAAAAGCCTTTTGCCTTCCTCAGTACCTGTTGTCATATGAGTACAGGTTCAGAGCACAGCTGGGATAATTTAAGGTCTGTGGGAATTTGGCCTATCTGCTAATAGACCTGTCCCACAGTACAATACAAGAAGAACAGTGGTGCAAAAACACGGCTGCGAATGAGAATGAAAGTTCACTTTTCATCTGGATAGAAAGTAAAAACCAATAATTTTAATTTTTAATAAAACACATTTATATTGTGGCAGCAGCAGCAGGACTGTGCAGCATATAAATGAAGATGGCCCTCTGGTTTGTCTTGCACAGCGGAAGAAGGGAGACATAATGATGAAAAGTGCCTTTTGTGTGTAATGCAGAGGAAGAAGAATAAGTCTTGGGTGCCGTGGAAAGGCAATGCTTTCTTGATTTGGCACATATTTTAGAAATGCATTATGACTTTCACAGTTGTAAGTTTGACATCAGCTAGATTTTAGATTGTGCTAAAATCATCCTTAATGGCCTTTCTGCTTCATCAGTGGGGCACCAGTCAAGTAACAAAGTGCCAATCAATAGCTCTTGTTCCTCTTTAGTTCAGAGATATTACTGTAGAGCTTTTTTTCAGAGATCATGATCTCTCTGGTTGATATGCCCTTTATTATAACTGTAGTTAAAGGTCTTGTGGCATATCCATTATAAACCCCTAATTTTCTTGACTGCAGAAATGTGCTCCAGGATATTGCTTAGCATATTAAGTCTTAGCCCCCTGAGAGCACTAGTTTGACTATATTTGAAAGAGAGGGATAAAAACTGGGTTTTTTTGTTTTGTAAAAGTGAAACAAATTAATAATAGTATTATTGTTCAAGATGCTTTATTGTACTGCTACACATATAATTAAAAGAATTTTTTTAATTAAAATGAAATTTCACAGGCAATTAGTTCATAATGTGAAATAAATCAATTTTGTTCTTTTGGTTTTAAAAAAAGTAAATTGTAAAAACCGCAGAAAATAAATGAGTTATAGGGAGTGTTTGAAATGAATGGGTGTAAGCAGTGGAGCTATTTCTCTTCTCTGGGTATGACTTAAATCTTCTGTGCCAGAGACAACTTATCACCATCTCATAAAGCTATGTCTGAAGAACAAGTTTTAGCTATTGCACACACCAGATTGCACCAGATGTTATGCATTTCCAAAATATGTGCCAAAGGGTTTTATCCCTTTCTCAAAATTAATCACCTTGAATATTGGACATATTTGTGACTTTTTTTATTGGTATAAAATAACATGAGAATCATTAACTCATGAACTTATTGAACTATATTGCCCCAAGAGACCTGGTTGCACTACAGCAGCCATTATGGTCTGACAGTGAATGATTTTTTCAAATTCCCTAGGCAGAATATTTTCTTTCAAAATTCCATAAGCAGGTATTTGCATAATAGGCAATAATGGTGCCAAAAAAAGCCATTGTACTGACACTTGAACCAATTGTTCTCTAATTAGATGCTGACATATTTATTTAGGCCCCAATTCAGGCAAGCACCTAAGCACATACTTAAGTTCATTTCTATTCAAGACAGCATGTAAGCACATTCTTTATGTGATTACCTGCTGTCCTGAATAGGGGTGTTTTCCTCAATTACCTTATTTATTTTGATTTAGTAGGACACTTTCGCAAACTATGAAAAACTATGGACTATGTGACAATTGTCAATACAAATAAACATCTACCTAGCACAGTCCAATAAAACACACAGCCACAGGAACTCCCTGCTTAGCTAAACAAACCTAGGTCCCTGCTCACACACAAGCAAGATGAGGCCGCATTCTAAGTCCCTCCCTTCTCAAATCTCCAAGTAGAAATGTAAGTGTAGCAGCATGTCCAACAAATCACATCTATTTCAGTCCAACAAGGGGAGTCAGTTCCCAATCTGAATGCAACAGTGATGGGTAAACCTCTATCATTATTGCTATCGCTTCCAAACTGCAGTGGTTGTTGGTGCACCATCACTGATGAACTATCAGCCAATTGTCTCCACCCCAATGATTGAGTGTCAGTGCCTGAGTCTCTGCGAAGTCTATTCCTGTCCACTCTTTTATGTTGTCAGTCCATCTCCTCTTCTGCCTGCCCCTTCTTCTCTTCCCCTGTACTGTCTCTTGGAGGATAATCTTGGCTAGGCCAGATGATCTTGTTACATAGCCATACCACTTCAGCTTGTGCTTTTTCCCGGTCGTCAGGAGATCTTCATATGACCCAGCACACTGGGTGATGATGTTAGGAACATCTTCATTAGTGACACGGTCAAGGTAGGAGATGCCCAAGATTTTACAGAAGTATCTCACCTCCATTACCTGTATTTTCCATTCAGGTTCTGTCAGAAGGGTCCATGCCTCGCACACATACAAAAAAACTGAGATGACCAGTGCGTGCAGCAGTTTCAGTTTGGACTTCAGGGAGATGTTCTTGTTCCTCCAAATTGGCTTTAGCTTTGCCAGTGCTGCTGCTGTTTGTGCGGTTCTTGCCAGAATTCCTGCCTTGAACCCCTCCATCGGTAATGATTTCACCCAGATACTTGAACTGTTTCACTGTCTCCAGCTTTTGTCCACTGACAGTGATGTGTGAGTTGATCCCATCATGTTTGTTTGTCATCAGCTTGTTTTTTCCTGCATGCTGTGCTTTACAGAGGTTTCATCCAGTCATTTCACAAGGTTAGCAAGTTCTTCTTTGCTGCCTGCCAGACTGTCAATATCATCAGCGAATCAAAGATTTGAGATTGTTCGCCCCCCAATACTGACTGTGCATATGTGATCTTCTAGGGCATCAGTCATTATGGATTCCAAGTAGATGTTAAACAGCATGGGCGAAAGAAAGAAGCCTTGCTGGACTCCAACAGTGGTGTAAAACCACTCTTCGATTGTGCCATTGACGAGAACTGCACTGTTAGCCTTGGCATACAGTTCTTTAATGGTAAAAATAAGCGTATGGCTAATGTTGTACTGCTTCATAGTTGCCCACAAGGGTGCTGTAGGAGTATGTCAGTGTGAATAGGTTTTAAGAAGCTGCTTGTCTTCATCTTTGCGACGTATCTTCACAGCAGAAGGGTTCAATTCATACTAGTTCATGAGGAATCCCCTGATATGTGACCTCGCTACTTGTGTCTGCCAACACCACACTCAGCCATGAGTGCTGTGGTGGGAGTCATGGACAGTACCTCTATTGTGCATCCACACTAGGGAGACATGTTAAAAACAACAAACAAATACACCCTAACATGCATTCCCCTTGCTGGTGCTGAGCTATTTTGTCCTGTCTCAACAGGTTAGATCTTGGAACTAGAGCTTTGTGAATAACCAATCCAGTGGCTATACCAAAAAAATTGGGGGGAGGAGGTGGAAATGTTTTATTTGACCTGAACAATTTAAAAAAAAAATTCAGCAAAATAAAAAGGTCAAACATTTTTTGTTTCAGGTCAAATGAAACATTTAATTGAACACAAAACAAAATATTTTGTTTAGTTTTTCGGGTTCTTGACAGTTGAGTAATACCAAGAACTACTTTCTTACATATTACTATTTCCAATCTCAAGTGAAAAAGGGAGGTATAGAAATGGCCTAATTTTTTAGAAGAAGAAAAACAATCCCTCCATGTGTTGGCCTGCATACAAGTACAGGATCAGTTCTTTATCAAGCACAGTTTGCTATTACCTAGACTAATATGATAAATTCAAATTACCATGGACAAATCTTTGCAAGCTATTGTGTCACTGTCAGTGATAGTGGATTGAACAGATAAACCATAAGTCTGAAGCAATCATTATTTTCCATCAGGTCAATGATCCACTAGCTTTAGGGTTTTGAAATAGGTCTTAGTCACCAGTCTGCAACTGCTCATTCAACCATGATGCAGAATTTCCTATTATGTTGTGCCTTTAAATCAGGCTCTTTTACATTACATCCTGACATTTTTACATTGTTGAATAATTTTACTTTAAATAAATATGATTTAAAAAAGGAATATTTTTTTAGAATGACATTGCAAACTCATGATTTCCTTCAAAAATGAACTAATTCTTATCTGTTAAAAAAGTGAGTATGTTTGCAGTGTTGTTGTAGGTCCCAGGATACGAGAGGGAAAAAATGGAGTAGAAATCTTTGATAACAGCAATTCTTTGGTGGTTTTGGGATAATTTATAAAGCACAGCAGCTTCCTGTCATGAGATAACATTATATAATGTACGTTCTTTGAGTTAATTTTGGGGTCAAATTGTAATGGAATCATTCCGGATATTACTGTAAGATCCCTTAACAATAATATTACTTGATAATAAATTATTACTAACTGTAATTAATCACTTCTTTATAATAATTCCTAGCACTTTTTAAAAATATATATTTCATTGTGACTCAATAGCATGTGAATGAGAATGTCATAGGTTAAAATCCCAAACCAGTACTTGGGCATGTTCCAGATGTCAGTATTCCAGGAGGCTGCTACTCTGTTACAGATGCTGTCTTGTGAAAGATGTATTAAACTGAACTTCCTTTTGCCCATTTATGGTTCCTGCCACTGCAGAATGGAACTTTCTGAGGATAATGGATAATCCCAGTGTTTTGAACAATGGAAAGTCTGTCATCAAAACAGGTTCTGCTGCTGAATGCATAAGGACTGCTCAATTTGTCTGCCAGTTTTAAAGTCATTGTAAAATACTTGGGTATATATCTAAGATAAAAGACATTTTATGAAATGAAAAGTAGGCCTACTCTATAAAAAGTTCTGCTTTCAAACTTTAGAAGCCAGTTATTCCAGAACATGTCTGGGTATCAGAGACATTTGTGATGAACAGCAGAGAATCTATTTGTCTGTTTCCAGGGACTATCACTGTAGTAATATTTGCAAGCAGAGGCTACAAACTACTAAACATAAGTCTCTTCTACTTTGCCTCCTCCACATCTACCATCCACAAAGCAACATTTTCAGACAAGTCACATGAAGCATGAAACTCATGGACATATTTGGGAATCCAGTAAAAATATTAACAATTTTTTGCAGTGCCCCATGGTATAAATAAATTCTGTTTTTATTCTCTCTGATTCCATATTATTAAGTGGTTTTACTAAGTGATTGACTAATTGAATACTCCAGGTTATTATTCAACAATTTGATTTCTTTTATATGCCTAGAAGAGGTTTTCTCTGTGTCTTTTCTAGGTGGGATGATTATTTTTTATCAATGCAACAAATATAGGATTTTTTCACTGGCTTCCCTGGTTTGTTGTGAGTTTTTTTTAATTTTGTTCTGTTGTATTTTTGTTTACCCTACAGCTCAGTAATTTTTATACCAATTGAATTTAAGTTTAAATAAACTATTGCTTAATTTCTAAAGCTACCCAATGCAGAATATTATAATTCTTTAAACTGTCACATACAAGATGTTTAAAAATAGTTCCACTATGCTGTATAAAAACTAATCCAAGCCCCTTGCCCAGATACACATATAATTACACACATATGCCATTGTAATGATATGGGTGCTAAATGTGTTGTATGGGAGGGGTTGCAAGAAAATTATTAGGGGTCAGGGTGGCTGGCCCTTTAATTGGCAATGGGTCTCAGTCCCACCTTTGACACTGTTAACTCACATCCATAGGTGGGAGAATGAAGAAGGATTCTGCAGGTCATAGTGGATCACAAGCTAAATATGTGTCAAGATTGTAACACTATTGCAAAAAAAGCAAACATCATTCTGGGATGTATTAGCAGCAGTAGTGTAAGCAAGACATTCTTCCACTCTCCTTTCCATTGACTAGACCTCATCTGGAGTATTGTGTCTAGTTCTGGGTACTACATTTCAGGAAAGATGAGGACAAATTGGAAAAAGTCCAGAAAAGAGCAACAAAAATTATTAAAGGTCTAGAAAACATGACCTATGATGGAAGGTTGAAAAAACTGGATTTATTTAATCTGGAGAAGAGAAGAGCGAGGAGGTTCATGATAACAGTTCTAACCTGAGGTTAGAATAAGAAGCAATGGGCTTAAATTGCAGCAAGGACGGTTTAGGTTGGACATTAGGAAAATTTTCCTAACTGTCAGGGTAATTAAGCAGTGGAATAGATTGCACAGGAAAGTTGTGGAATTGTTTTTAAGAGAAGGTTAGACAAAAAACTGTCAGGGATGGTCTAGATAATACTTAGTCCTGTCTTGAGTACAGAGGACTGGACTAGAAGACCGCTCAGGGCCCCAACCAGTCCTAAAATTCTCTGATTCATTCAGGCCTTTGGGATAAATAAGGGAGAGGCCAGGGTATAAAGAGAAAGAGAAACTTCAGTAGAGGTCTGGAGAAGGCTGTAGAGAGCAGCCAGGCTTCTGTAGGAGACCCTGATATGCCAGGATGAGGATGAGGGCTAACAGAGCATCAGAAAGGGTTTGTCTACTCACCTCTCTGAACCAGAGAGAAGACAACCTAGGAAGAGTTTTGGATCATCTCTTTGGAGGAAGGAAAGACTCCAGGTAGGAAGGCCTGGGAGTGGCTATTTGAAGAGTGGACTGGGACTGAACAAGACCCCAGAACTGGCATAAAATACTAGAGTTGAGTATGAATTTTTGTGTTGGGGTGATAGACTTTAATTGGAGACTATGAGGAATGTTTTGAACTGTTTATGTTATTAAACCAGCCCCACACAGGGGCATTATTAGCTATGAGATGTTTCTGTGGATTATTTCCAGGAACCTCAGAGGGAAGCTGAGGAACAGCTGATGCAAAGCCATGTTAGCCACAAGGCAGTGTTACAAAGACTATGTTCAAACACTACTATCCAAACAACCACCCAGGCAATGGGGAGCCATCATTTTGATCAGTGACATTTAATATCACAGTCTAAAAGATATTCCTTATGCTTGCAATATCAGAGCATGAGCTGGTCAGAGCTAGCTAACATTGTGATGTTAGAGACTAGTGAGCCATATTTTGAGGTGCTATTTGTAGGATTTCCATCACTCAAGATGCTAGCCTCTACTAATTTTATTTAAACAAGGAGTTGAAAACATTTGATTGATTACCTAGTTTCCAAATACTCCCATATTTGAAAGCATCAACAATTATGAATGTGGTCTATTTGTTGAGAGATCTCTAGTTGTAACATTGAACATGGAACGTGGTTTCCAGTGATACTTGCTAAGATAAGACCTGATCTTTCCACTGACTAAAACAAACAATGGATCCAGCCATATTTCATAATGAACTACACAGTCTGCAAATACATCAATAGAGCTGTTTGTAATATTTTCCCGAGGGAAATTTTTTAATTTTCTGCAAAAAAATCAGAAACCAAAATTCTTTTGGAGAAACATTTGCCTGAAACCCAAAAATTTCAATTCACAAGCATCATTGTGGTGCTTCACGCTCCCATTCTTTCTGGGCTGTGCTCCCTGAACAGACTACATCACCCACAATGCATCACAGTCTCTCATCTCTGCTGACCTTTTGCTGTGCCTCATGCAAGTCCCGGATCATGGTTCATCATGGGAGATGTAGTCTAGCTGGAGAACCCAGCCTGTGGGAATAATGGGGACATGAGGCATTTAAAATTTGAGGATTTGGCCGAAAACTTTTTAGTACTCCACTGTTTGGGCTTTTTTTTTTTTTTTTAATTAAAAGACAGAATTTTCCACAAAGAGCAGATATTTTTCAAGAGATATTTCATTTTGTTGAAACTCTATTTTTCCATTTAAAAACAATTTTGATAGAAACTTTTCAACCAGTCCTAACTGTTAACCCTGCAGCCCGATACCTACTCAGTTAAAGCCACTGTAGAGCCGCTGCAAACATTGCAGCTCCCTGTATTCTGTTAGTAATCTCATAGATTGAACAGATCTCAGAGTAGGTTACAGTCTGTTGTCCTAGATTTTTAAAAGTTTTACTTCCCCAGGATTTGTTTTCCATTGATATATAGTTACATTGAGCTTTATGATGCTTTTCTATATCCTTGAATCCTCTTTGTCCATCATTCTGTGAGCAGTTAAAAGGAGAGAAAATTGCCTATATCCTTGTTTGTCCTTTGCTTTCAAGGAGACAAACTGTTTCTCCCAATTGCAGCAATACATCTTTTTTTGAAAAAAACTTCTGCTAGAACTGTTTTTAAATTGTTTCGTAGGAGTGTCATGGCTGGAAATGCATTACTAGCTTTGTTATCTTGCGGATCCTGTTCTCTCAAGAGAGAATGACGATCATGTTCTGACACTGCCAGCTGGAAGCAATGTCATATGCAGGATTTAAGTAGCTACCTAATGCCCCAAATTATAAGCCGGAGGAGATGGATGATTTTTGTCTAAGGGAATTCTCAAAGAATACAATTACTAAACATTCAAACTTTATTGCTGCTCCCTTAGGCCTGCATTGTAGCACGCGCCCAGCTGCTGAAGTTGAGAGAAAGCAAAGTGTAACAAAAGATGCAACTGGCAGGAGGCATCAGTTAGGAGATACTGAAGAGTGATTAAACTATGCTTCTTGCCAACACTGTGAGGTGGAGCAATCTGCCTTGTAAAACACCTTATAAATAGATAGCTCTCTGATGACAATTTTTGAAACTTTGGAGATTATTGTGGATGGAAAATTGAATGCTATAGGTGAGGATGTGGGAAAAAATTCCTCACTACACAGAAATGACTAAAACTTACTATATTTTGTTATTGTGCATATGGTTATGTGTGCATGTGTTGGTTTTGAAAAGACGAATAAATATGCTATAACACCTGGCTCATTTCTGGCTCCTAAGCAAAAGGGCATTTTTCCTTTCTAGGAGTGACCTGCCTTTCTACTTCTAGCTAAACACCATGTTTTTTGTAGTTCTAGACCTATTTAAGTGCACTCAGAAAACATTTGGGGTGAAGTGATCTCTCACTCACTCAGTTTACCCTAAAAGAATCTTCCAATTCCTCTTTCTTCTGCACCTGATGTTTTTTTCTCTGCCATTCAATTTTACAATGCTTGGGAATGGAGAGCAAGGGGCAGGGGACTACCATTTGGGAATCTGTTATTATAGTTTCAGAAGCCACTAAATCCAAACATTATTTATTTTTGTTTTGGCTTACACAGTACCTTTATACGTTGACCATTGATTGATGGATTTGTATTTGTTGTACTTGATTTATAAAATAACACTAAGAAGCACCGATCCCATGATCTAGGTGGCAGCAGGATCCATTGGACAGAGCACACAGGGCTGTGAGTCATGAGGCATCATCTCTATTCCTGGCTCTATTGTGAGGAGTCTCAGGAAAGTCTGAATAATATTGTTCTTCTTTTGTATTTTTTTTAATTAATGTGGTTAGTGCAAGTACTTGGTCACATGTGCTTTGACCTTGTCAAAAGCCTGCTTGCTCAACATTCAAGATGTTCTCCGCCTCTAGTGTCATTCACGGTAAAACTAGGCACTCTGGAACCTTGAGACACACAGAAAACAGCAATATTGGGTGGTAGCTTGATGTCTGCTTTGAGTATTTACCATGTTCTGGGAGGCCGGTGACTTTTAATATGAGCCTGACTTTCAGCAATCTTCCTCCATTGGTGACTTTTGTGCAGAACTGAGCTAGCCAAGGACAGGCACATGGGCCAAGATATTTAAGAACCCTGGATGTTGTCATAGGTGTGCAGCGGTGCCAGACTTGGTGCTATATAGCACTCTGCCCAGCTCTGAAATTGTGAAATGTTCAGGGCAAGCTCTAGATTTTGGCTGCCTGAAGAAGACCTTCCACTCAATCTGGATTTGACTCATCAGTTCTTTTTCCAGGAGTATCTTTCTCATGCAACGCAGGTGATTAGCTACTTGGTTAGCACTCTTGGTTTCAGTGGTTCCTGGACTGCTCCAAGGTGATGAAGTAAACTCCAGCATTTCTGGGGGAATGAGTAAAGTCCAGATTCTTGGTCTTTTCGTCCCTTGTGGCTTGACAAGCGTTTAAGTGGTTTCCACATCCAGGTCACTGGTTGACTCATACTGCTTCACTAGAGCGGCTCACTCCATTTCAAGGCAGGGGATGCACACAGGTCAGTATTTGCATGGAATGGTTCTGGTGGCTGCTTTGTAGATGTCTCTACAGAAATGTTCGTAAACCTGCTCTATCTGGATGTGATGGGGTGGTATCATTACACCATTTGGTTCCATTACCTTACTGTATTTCCCCAGTTGGCTTTGCACAGGTTCCATTGCTTCTTCTTAGTGCTCTTGATGATTGGTAGCTGAAGACTAATGGACCAGTGGTGGTCTGTGCTGGCTGTGTGGAAAGTTGTGAAAGACTTTGCATGATTAAGGTTGTCGGCTGGCATGTACTGAACTGACACAACATATGTCAGATGAGTAGTTGCAGTTCCATCTAGAAAAATTAAATATCCCAAGCTGTTTTGGATCATGAACTTGGGCAAGGTCATTTTGTGAGGCCCAGTCCACAAGTTGTTTACTGCCAACATCAGCCACTTTTGTAGCCCCCTTAACTATATGATCTATATGATGATGATAAGTCTCTAACATAAACAGCTGGGAGTGGTAAGCATGGAAGGATCTGTTGATCCCAGCTAACACTAGAAAGCTTGTAGACATTTGCTATCCAAAATTTGCCAATCTTGATGACATTGTAGTATTCAGTGGATAACAAATGAACTGTGTCTGCAATGGTAGACCAAACATAAGTGGCATGGCTGTGCTTCGGGTGCTTGAGAAGATACATGCCAACTCAAGCGCACCCTTGTTCAATGACCTTTTTAGTCCACTGGCAACCTATCTTTTATCATAACACCCACTGTGGCCAGGACATGACAGCGGAGTCCCTGTGGTTGGAAGACTGGTGCTTAACATCAACCACCAATCAGTTCCTCATTACAGACCTGGCTTTAACCTACCACATCGTCAGTGTGCCCTTCTTAACCAATTCCAGACTGGAAAGGCCTCTGTGCAGTCAATCAGCACCACTGGGGTCTTCAAGGCAATCCAACCTGCAACTCTGGTGCAGATCAAACAATGATACACATTGTCAAGGAGTGCCCGCTAACCAAATTCTGCAGTGGAGACCACTTGACCACTAAGAATGCTATTGCTTGGCTTGGTGAATATACAAATGCTACATAAATAAATAACCAGCATTTTTTCTGGTTTTATTGGCCACCAAGACCTTCTTATTTTTTTCTATAGTGCATGGAGATGATACCTCTGAGAGGGTGAGGCTTTGTTGGATGCCTAGAAGGAGCTCTTTCTGTGCCTTCTTGTCTTGTCAGCTTGTAAGTTTTGGTCTTTGAATTATGGAGAAGGTATGAGGCTACAGCATTAGCTGACTCTCGGCACTTATGGAGGAGTGCTGAGGTTTTTCAACTGGAGTGAATGAAGTCAAGACCCTCCAGTGTCTGGTTCCATCAATAACATGGAACAGAAGCACCACGTGATAATTGTCTTGTTTGAGTATTAATAGTCAAAAGAAGCTTGTAGATTGGAAGAGCATAACTATGTACGGAAACAGTGGCCTCTATTGAACTTTGATTCCAAAAATACCAGTCACCAAACAGGGCAAATAAACTCTGATCCAGGGAATCATTCAAGAATGTGCTTAAAGGCTATGCCTATCCCTATTCAGGAACGGCACTGCGGGACATCCTTAAGTCCCAAATTAATGGGACTTCAACCCATGCACAAGTGCTTGCCTCAGTGGGTGCCTGAATTGGTGGCTAGCACCGCAGGTATCAAGAACTGCCAACCTAACCGCATAGAGGTAGAGAGGTGTGTGTGTAGCATGATAAAAATTATGCACTATCTTTATAAATGGATTTACTTAAAAATGTAAGTAGTCTTTGTTCTGCAAAATCTGGACCTCTTGATAAATGTGTATGAATTTAGCAGGATTTCATAAATTTTGGAACTTTAAGGAACATACCCAGAAACTAAAACTTCAGGAACATCTTCAAGATTTCTAGTGAAAAAGTGATCAAGAACAACTAGAAGTTGCCCTTGTCTTTTTGTATACAATTACCTCAATATTCTGTGCAGCCCTAGAAATAAGGATTTTATTTCGAAGTCTGAGGGTTTGTTTAAAGATGTATCAAATTTGTAAAGTATGTTTTTTATCCTTTGGTGTTGTTCTGACAGACTCATCTATGATGCTGTCATTTGCAAGTGGCAGATTTAGGGAGCTTCTTTGCTCCAAGAAAAAACATTATTTTATTATTTAGGGCTTAATCTTACTGCAGATATGCTCCACAAACTGATTAGTCTCAATAAATCTCAGTCAATTCAATCTCTCATTTTCTGGAATAGGGGGAGCCACACTAGATAGCTCTTCAGGGGATATTGGGAAGCCTTAGGGGAAAGAGGAGCCATCCCTGGCTCCATGCCTAATAGCAGTGACAGCAGCATTGGTAGCAATGAAAGAACAGAATTCTTCTCCTACTGCTTCAGAATGGTGGAATCAGGGAGGCAGGCAACTGGCCTGCCTATTCCCCCCTGTTTTCCCATTGCCCAAGAAAAAGAAGCTTTGTTTGTGGTAAGGAGGGTAATTGATGGAGTGCCGGAAAAAAAGCTGATGAAAGATCCCATTGTGCACAGAGTGGGCTACCCAGTCACCACCAAAAACCTTCAGCAGTCAACCATCTTTTTCTGCCCCTCTGTAGTTCTCAAGAAGGCTGTAGGTGAGTTAAAGTCCTTTGGTTTAGGGAGCTGTGTGAGAAGAGAAAGGGTGCAAGGGCCAGTTATTGGAATGGGGACCACCCCGGGCTTCATGGTTGTAAGGCTAGAAATCAGGTCCTCCTGTGCAAAAGCACAAGCCTCCATCGCTTGTGTTAATAAAGGTTGCTGTAATAGAGTTTGTACTGCTTGGGGTTATCTTCTCTTGGGCTGCCACTAGAGAACAACATGATTATACACATTTAAGCATGTCTGACATTCTGTCCTATCTAGGGTAGTGATATGCAGCCACAATAGTCACTACTTTACATACACTGCAGTGAGCAGCTGCTATCTAGAGACATTTAAATACACCATTTACATACATCAAATATCATGCACACTAAAAGCTTCAAGGAACTCTTGTGACCTTAACCCACAGGATTCCATCCTTAAAACTACATGAACTAAAAGCGGAAGTTCCAGAGGGGTAGCCGAGTTAGTCTGTAAAAAACTGACTGTATAAAAGTACTGTAGCACTTTAAAGACTAACAAATTTAATTTCTGCAAGCATAAGCTTTTTTTCTCCAGCCCTTGTACAGAGTGAAAAAGAAACAGGTTGGAAAAGCCCATGCAGTCATTCTATGTTATTCCAAATATAAACTAGATGAAAAGATATAGACCCTTTTATGAGGATCTGACTTTAGGTAGAGATTTTTAGAGAAATCTCATTTAATCAGAATCTGTTAACATTATACATATACATATGGTAACTAGTTTGCTGAACCATTATTATTATGGGAGCGCCTCACTCCTGCAATTCTAAATTCTCACTGTGCTAGACACAATGCAAACACATAGACAGTCCCTTCTCTAAGCAGCTCATAGTCTAAATAGAGAAGACAAAGAAAGGCGAGAGGTGAAATAAGGACACAGAGATATGGAGTGACTTGGCAAAGGTCACACAGCAGGTCATTAAGATAATTGGGGCTAGGATCCATGTTCCCTCCCTCTCACTCCAGCTCCCTGTCTGCCCCACTACACTGCCGTTTTACACTTCAGAGATGTCATCGCTAGGGATCTGTAAGTAGCCTTCTACTGCCAGAGATTTCTCAGCTCTTTGCATCTCTTCTATGAAAGTTCCCATCACATAAAAGGAAGGGTCCCTCTTCTGGCAGTGAGTTTCCTTGGAAATGTACTGGCCAGCACTATAACATTCATATAGGTTCTTATATTAATATGATTGTTTGGGTTGCAATTCTCTGTTGATTACAGGTTTTCAGTGTAAAGAAATCTGTTCAGCTCCAGCATGGAGTTGTTGCTTTGTTCTTATTACAGTATTCTATAGAACACTTTTCCTTTGTTTCATTGTTGAGGGTGAATATTTCTTTGACTGGGATTTTTACTACATAATGGCTGTATGCTAGGAGTGTCTTACTTCCAGTTCTTTCACAAAACAGATCACTGGGTGCAGTTTGGAGACTTCCCTTCCTTAAATGATTTTCCCATTCTTAATAGAATCTTATCTGAAGTAACTCTCATTACAGCCAATTTCCATCTGGCTATAGTTTACACAGTGTGAGGACACCTTGAAGTCCTGTTCATCAGGTGAATTTGAAAAAAAGAGTTTTATATTTTAACTATTTTATGTCCCATTGGCTTTTGCAGAAGCAAATCGTGACTTCTGGTCCTTAAAGGGTTAGTAACTGAATGTTCACTCAAGGCTCACTTAGGTGGGAACCACCAAAGCACAAAGTCTTAAGTCAGAACAGTAACAGGGAAACAGTATCAAGACAAGGACAATAATCTCTCTTATTCTTAACGCTCCAGGAATAACAGCAATTATTGGTCTTGTTTTAACATCATCCACATTTGTTTTCATAATTTCTCTGAATAAGAACATAGTATAAGAGGAAACTCTGAGATGACC
Source organism: Mesoclemmys tuberculata (assembly GCA_007922155.1). Taxonomy (NCBI): domain Eukaryota; kingdom Metazoa; phylum Chordata; order Testudines; family Chelidae; genus Mesoclemmys; species Mesoclemmys tuberculata. Next base: position 61,440,905 of record ML675613.1, on the reverse strand, counting down.
TAGCACAACATTTTAAAATTATGAAATGGGGGAGAGGGAGCAAACTTTTAACCCAATAAGGCTACAATTAGGAAATGAGAGGAAGTAGGGAACTTCAGTGAATTAAAGAAGATTCACTTAGGAAACATACCTACTCTCCCACACCTGTGAATTAACCATGTAACTAATCTACATTAGAATGTGTTCCTCTTACTGTTATCTTCATCTTTCCTATCCTTACCCTGATCCCACTGTGGGCTAGTTCCACTTCTTACACCTTATCTTTAACTAGACAGTAAGTTTTCATGGCAATACCTACAGTGCTTAATTCGTAATGAAAGAAGTTCCAGGGCTCAAGCAATATTTTTACTTTTGTAATTAAAATGGCAAGCCTAGAGGTGCTGGGGCTCAGCCCTCGCACAAATTAAGCACTGAATATCTATTGTTAACTGTATATTTGTACAACACCCACCACATTAGGGCCTCAAACTTGTTTGAAACCTCTGCATGCAATTAAAAAACAAATAAAAATAACCTTATGCCAATAGCAATGTGCTTGTTGATACTGAATAAGTTACTGGTGAAGATGACACCTTGTATGGATTTATTTCAGGAATGGGATTGGATTGTTGTGTGTTGTCTACCCTAAAGCATTTGGCACTGCAACCCCTAGCAGGCCGGTACACAGCATGGGTCCATGCACAAAAGTGCTTGGACAGTTTTTACACAATCATTGTGAATGAACTTTTTCTGAGTTAAGCTAAGTCCCATGTCCTTCGCCATCTTATCACTGTAGATCATGAGCACTGGTGTAGCAATTGTAATGCAGCAATTAGTCTTCCCAGTGCAATCCCACACTATTCCAACTCACATTTTATTGGTGGCTGTGACCCATGTGTCATCTGTAAAGCCACTTACCTATCAGTTTCATACAGGCCTGACAGCACAGGAGATAGTATTTGACCCATCTCGGCTCTGCCCAGCCCCCTAATATTCCCTCCTTCTCCTCCCAAAACAGTCTTCTTAGTACCTGGTTCAATAGGTCGTCATTCCTAAGACCACGTCCTCTGACACCTCAACCTCCAGAGCAGAAAAGAGCACAAAATATGATGAAAATATCTTTGTATTAAGACAGTTAAAACTAGATAAACATCTCTATGCATTTGCCCTTTGGAGGTCACCTGAAAACATAAAGCACAAGAATTAATAACTGATAATTAGTATCAAATATACAGACCCCACTCCCAATTCCCTTATTCTATTGAGGGCTTCCACAACT
>ML675613.1:61362956-61439637 GCA_007922155.1 Mesoclemmys tuberculata | reverse complement strand
TTTCTCCTCCCTGCACTCCCACCACCATGCATCCAAGCAAATACACGTAGCTCTCCATGATGTTCTACAGCCCTCTCATCATCCGTTGTCCCGTTGCTTTCTACAAGGGCTCCATTGCAATAAGTAGAGAAGGGAGACTAGGGAGCTGTCTGGAACATAATGAGGGAACCAAAAAAATATTCTGTATCCAGAACTCAATCATTCCCCTATCATGCTCGTATAGGGCAACAAATGAGAGAGAAGGGAAAGCTTTAAGGCAGCCACAAAGCAACATAAAAATCAATAAAAGAAAAAGCAGACAATTTAAAGAGCAAAATTAAACATTTGAGAGTGAGAGAAGAGAAATGAATAAAGAGAATAAAATCAGGTTCTTTACCTCCTCCAGCAGCAGCACCCAAAGGTAAAGGTGCTTGTCAGAATTTACTGCACCTCCAAGACCACAGCTGACCTGGTAGTGGGTGTGACAGAAACCATTGTTATTCTTCCATGGCATCTGCAAGTATAGGGAGATAGCAGGGGATAGCTCTGGCCCTCACAATACATATGCAAATCCTTGAGCAGGATACAATCATTCAAAGCAGGCAATGGAAGAAACCAAAAATGCAAACAGGTGGAACCAGGGATTATATACAGTACAAGAGACATTATGTCCCTGCTCCACTGAGCTGTGTCAAAGATCATGAGAGAGATGTAACAATCTATAGGCTCTGTAATGCATTCAGGGAGTGATGTGTGTAGATACTCTGTGCACCTGGAACAGGATGGTTACTGTGGACATACTGTGCTGTTGCAAATGTTGTACGGGTTTAGCCATACCAGTGCAAGATGGACTAGTGCAATCCTGTAGTGTACGCAAGGCTACAAAGACTAGCAGGCAGCTAGCATTCAGCTGATTTAATTACCACCCATTACCATTCAATTAGCCCGAAATGAAATACTTTTAGCAAAGGGGAGTTGAAGGAATTTTGAAACTGGCAGACAAAATCTTCGTATGACAGGGTGCATTCTACTCTCCTCATCACTCTACAGTCTGGATCAGTCACTCGAATCACAGGAATTTTTAAAACTCCTATAATGGAGAGGCGAGGAAGGTCTAAAACAAACTGAATTACGGATGATAAAATTATGCCTGCCTCAAGGTATCAGTACAATTGCTGCTGAGATTGGCTCTGTGTGACAGGAGGATGTTTATAGGAAGCAATTAGACATATGGAATCTTATCACCTTTCCGCCACTGCGAAAGATGCAGAGTGTATTGGCCCCATGTCTTGGGTTTTTGTACATTTTGGGTTTAGCCAGACACAAATAGCAGAGAATGTGCTTATGTTCTGCTACGTTCCTAGTCAATCACACTCAAACCGTTTTGGTGGCCCGCAAACATAGAGTTATTGAAGGCTGCCTTCCCATTTTGATTTCCATTTTGTAGCACCCTGTTCCTTAAATGTACTTTAATGTGGTTGGCCAAACTAGGCCAGTAGTTACGTAGATGAAATAATCATAGACTCAAAAGGATTTCGTAGTGTTGGCTCTGGTAACCGAATTAACTGTCGATGGTGGTGGCAGCAATCTAGCTGTCACAGCTTTGTTCCTTTAAAAATAGTTTGTTAAAATCAATAGTGTTTTTGGTTCCAAACATTCCAGGCTTATTACATTATTCTGAAACTACTTATCCTTATCTCTAGAGAAATGAAGAAAAGGGAGTTAAGTTTCTGCACCTTCTTTTAATACATGCCACTTAATGTTATTGGCAGAGGGAGTTTAGAAATGTTTATTTTGGCTTCACACGCTTCTCGCTGATAGGTGAGAAAGAACGGTGTGAAGTGGGAAAGGAATTTAGATAAAGAAAAAGAGTGAAGGGAAAATATTAAGTAAAAGCAAATAGTCACTGATTTAAACACCACCATTTATTTTGGAAAGATTCCAAGCTAAATTGCTTTATAGAAAACATGAACACAAATGAGTGTGTTTAGAAAGAATGTAAATTCTTGTAGAGTGAATGTTATCCCCCCATTGGATTTTCTGTTTCAGAGATCATGAAGTCATCTAATTAAAATGGGATTATTTCTCAAATTTTCCATCCTCTGTTTTGCTCTGCTGCTCTTTTTCATTTTAATCTCAAAGTGGCCACTGTGGGAAACTGGAATCAGAGTAGCAGTTTTCCCCTAACCTTTTAAGTCGGAATCACTGTGGAAACAATCAGCAGGAGCTCCGGTTTTAAAACAAAACCAAAAGTCTAACTTGCACTAGATTTCTCCCCCGTGGGATGGGGGTGGAGAGGTCAGCATCTACTCTTTGGCTAAATTACTCTTGCCCTGCTAACTACAACCAAGACTGCACTATTGCACTCTAATTTAGGTAGATATACTTTTGCTTTTTGGACATCACTTTTTTGCAATTCTTTGCACTAGCTTCTTTAACTTTGAAGCAGTGTTAAAAGAGGCCACATCTGACAGAACAATTTCTGCAAACGACCCTTGAAATATTTTTTGTCAGTGTCACTTAGCATTTCCGACCAAAAGCTGAACTACATGCTGGGTTTTGATGGGTTTTGATGACTAGTGATATCAGCCCTGCTCTCCTGCTGGGGATCAGGATCATGCATTTAACTTCTCTCCCTATGGCAGATTTTCCCTTAAGTAAGCAAGAGCTTGTCTTTCCCTAAAGACTCATTTTAGACATACATTGTTCTCTTAGGATCATGAAACGTGAAAAAGTACACCTTTTCTTGTACACATTCCCTTTAGGGGGAATCGTAATTTATATATTTGATCTAAAAGTGCCCCTTCATTGGAAAAAGTCCCTTTGTAAAAATGATACCTTGGAGCCGTACAAATGTACTCCCAATATAATTTGTCTCTCAGATGTTCATTTTACTCATCAAAACAATTTTTTTGCAGCTTTTTCTAATTGAAGTTCTAGTTCTAAGGTGGCAGAGAGAAAATATTCAGGCTTTTCCCGATTTATTTTAGAGATGATCTAAGTCCTTTAAAAATCAGGTACTAACTGAAAAACTTTCCAAGCCAGCACACCGAGTGTTGTTTATAGTTTAGGTACCTCCAGGGCTTTCTAAACTATACTGCGCTTCATCTGATTGTGTCAGATTTAGTGAAATAGATAATTATTTGCCTAAAGGGAGAAAAATGTTTTTAAAAGATTTACATAGATATTTATAATATTTAAGCTTCAAAAATATTTGGATTAATTATGGGAGAAGTGTCCTCAGATACCTCCATATATGAAGCAGTCATGAACTGCATCAGGCCCTGCATGCCTGGGATAAAAGCAGGATAGGATACAGGGGAAAATAGATTTTTTGTGAATAACCCACTGACAGTCTAAAATGGTTGGATGGATGTAAATTGTTGGTCGTATTCTTTCATGTTGTTCTTAGTCAGGCACACGTAACATCAGATGATCTCTGAGGCTTGGTCTACACTGCAGGCGAAATTTGGCGACTGTCGACGGGAGATACACAAACTACATAGAGTAACTTGCGTATCTCTCATCGACTTCCTAACTTCTTCCTACCACGGCATCCCCACCTCACTACGCCAACAGGAAATGCCCTCCCGTTGATGCAGCATCACTCTTTTTGTAGGGTGGATTAACGGTGTCGACTTCCAGATCGATTAAGCAGGTCTCCACGCCCGCTCAATCAAACCCGCCAAATCGATCTGGCGGTGCTGCCGTCAACATAGACATACTCACAGTATGTCACAGTAAAACAGTAATTGTTGCAAAGAAAGAACAGACTGAAATATTATATATGTGTATCTCAGAAGTGCTTTTACATATGGAGTTCCCCAATACCAAAACACATAAGTATCAAGTATTTAGTAATCTTGGAGGCCCTTTTTTTGGAATGTAATGTACTAGAATCTTTCTCTCTAATTATAAAGTTGGTGAAATTTTTCATACAGAAAGGGTTTTGTTTTTGAGGGGGATGAGTTTTATTGTTGGGGTTTTTGGTGGGAGGGGCTTTGTTGTGTTTTTTTTTGTTGGTTTATTTTGTTGTTCGTAGTGGCATCTTGGTTTTTTGTCAAAATGGCTTTTTTTTTTAAACAAAAAATTAATCAATCTTATTGAATTTTTATATTTGTTCATTTTCTCCAACATTTTTAAGTGTATCTTTTTTATAAAAATATTTTGTGTCCTAAAAAAGCTTGTAATGAGCAACTAAATGAAATGAGCTATTAAATGAAGTGTCTCAGAGTTCAAGGCTTCTGCACATGTATTCTCCTTTCACAGCCTCTCAAGGGTCCCCTCTCTACGTTCTGAGGTCCTCAGCCATCATCTCTCTTGAATGGAGACCTTTCTTTCTTTCCCTCCTGACCAGAATTCTTCCAGGCTGCACAGTTCCCTGCCCACACTGTGATATTCCCAGCCTGAAAGGCCAGTGTCTGCACTTTGCTTTCTTTCTAAAGACTTTGAACAGTGATAACTATGGCATTTATAAATTACCACACAGCCCTTTAGAAGCAAGCACGTTTATTCTTAAAGTGAAAACAGATTTAAAACAATAAAGGAACCTATATGCATGCTAATAACCTTACCAGAGATCACTCCTCCAGCTCCAGTAAGGGCTTTAGTAGGAGTCAGTTCTTCAAACCCCACAAAGGGGTTTTTCTGTGGTTACCAATTCATAACAGCTATAGCTCAGAACAAGAACCGTCATGAATAATCCTTTACACCACTTGAGTCTTTGATCTTGAGATTCTGGGAACAGGTAATCAGCAGATAATGGTCCCCTCTTCAGCTTGGGCTTTTGTCTAACAGGCATGTGAGGAATCTGTGTTCATTTCTTCCTTTAGACCTCCCAGGCAAACCACTTGACACTGTTTATCCCAAAAGTCTATTCTTGTCTAGCACATTGTTCAATATAATCCTTTGAAGTTCATAATTCTTCTCAGGATTCATATCACATCTACCCCCTAGAGAGGTTACATACAACTCCAACCCACAATAATATATAACCTTTGCATTTAATACAATGTACTCCAAAGATACTTAAACTTCATTCAGTCCAATTTTTCAAGGAGATTGCCTATTTGTCACAAAATGTATGTTTTTACAGTTGCAATATGGAGTGGTCACTACCTTTAAGCAAAGTCAATTTCCTGAGGACATTCTGATAAAGATTAAGGCAAACTCCTGAATTCACTCCTGCTTTCTGGGGAGGCCGGGGAGGGCACAGAGAGGGTTCTCCGTCCCTACTTCACTGGGGGCAGGTAACTGGAGGCAAAGCTCTGCCTTCATTATGAAAGCATCAGGCAGCAGAGGTCACCAAATATGTGGGTGGAGGACTAAAATGCTTCCTGCAATGGGATATAGTAGTATAGAGTGTAGTAGAATGACTCCAGCTATAGGGCAGTGCAATTCTATATCACCTCTTGTTGGTTATCCCTTAACAGCACCATCTAGCTCTAAATGCAGTACATTGTGCTATTGCTTTAATTATAAGACTTTGTATAAACAGCTGTGACTAGATTCAGCTTAACATGCACTATGGCAATTATTCTTTTCAGAACAAGAAGACAGGTCCTTTTACCTGAACTAGAGATAAGGGCTGTTAGCAAGTGGTATAATTCTACAGTCCATTTCATAGCAGCTGAGCTCCGCAACATTTGTTAGAGCAATTTGAAGCTTTAAAGCATTGAGGGTGTGCCAAACTATCCAAAAATAATTATTATGCTCAGCAAATTAGATTGTCGGTCAACTTGCACATTTTGCAGATATTTGAGTATTCTTTCTGCTTGCTTTCATATTCCAATAAATGAGAATGGATTTCTAATATCCATTTGCATTAGTTGAAGCTTTCAGGACTGAGATGAGTAGGAAAGAGAGATTTTAAAACTTTCACCTGGTTAGTCCTTCAGGAACCCATTTCCCCAGATTCTTCTCTATCGTGTATTCGGCACCTTTTCCACTTTGTAGGTCTGGTTTTCAGAGGAGCGAGATAAATGGCTCCTTTATGGGTAATGAGATACAGAGCCCTTTACCTGCACTCAGCATACCATTGCGGAGGGGAGGAGCAAAATGTCTTAAAGCTTTTATGCGCCTCCAATCCTTGGGCCATCCAGGAGCTAGTTCAGCTCACAGAGCACATTACAGTAGCCTCAAGGGTGATAGCAGGGATCAGCAGGATGCAATGCACTCAAGCCACACCTCTTCCTGACCTCAGAATCCTTCATCATCTTCGTTACATGGAGGAAGGTTTCCGAGGCAAATATGCTAGTGCTGCCCAAACTAGGGATTCCATGTGGAAGAGAAATCCCCAGCTCCTTTTAGAACAGCTTTGCAGACTCTTTGCACCACTCTTCCAGTGCACAGGGCCATATCACACCCCAACATTCTTAGGTTTAAGTAGTTAGAAAATTAATAATTAAGAAATTTAAACCCCAGAAAAGCTAAAAACTGCATTTATTTGCCCAAGCAATGAACTCTTCAGGAAGGTCAAGACCATTATTCTTGATGATTCAGTCCTGTGTCCATGGTCCTTTGGATGGATACATTTATCATTTTAAATATCTGGGCAATGCAGTTTCAGAAGAAGAATTCTGCAGTTGTCCAGAGAAGCGACTCTGACACACCAGAAGAGGTTGTAAAAATGAATGAAAAATTTTGTATTGTTTCTTTTCCAAACAAAGACTTTTTGTTTGTTTGTTTATTTTTAAATTTGTTTCAGTCCAACTAAACCAAGAATGTGACTGCTCAAAATATGAATAAGATAAAGCCACTGGGTCGCACTCACCAGTACATGCTCATATGTAAGGGGCAAAGCATTATCACTATAAACCTGCTGTAAGTGGCCAGACAAGCCAGGTTCACAGCTGCTTTGGGTCACCAATAAATCTGACCCTTTGTGGACTACTTTTGTTAATTGTGTTAGAGTTATTAATAGCAGCAGAATATGGAACATCAAAACAATATAGAGATGTATATCAAGTATATATATTTACTGACTTAGACATCCCAGATTGGAAGGCAGACTATTTCCAGCTTTCATGGCCTGAAGAACCTATCACAGTGGTTCTCAATTTTCTTCATACATGCACTTTGTAAAAGAGAGATTCTCTCTTGAATCATCTCTTTTTCCCAACATCCCAATCTTCCACTGATTTGTCCTCAGCATATTTAATTTTAGTGGTCCATGGGAGACAATTATTTGAGACTCACTGGGATAGAAACTTATTGCCAGTTTCTTGGCAACCGACAAGGGACAGGTTGTTCCATCCCTAACACTTGTAATGGACTTTAATCTGTGTCACAGCTGCACGCTTGAGGGAGATTTATTGAAGGGGTGGAAGATGGAGTCTAGAATGATTGAGGAGGTGATTTGTCTATTTTGTTTCTTGCGGTAACTCAGTTTAGAGGCCAATAAAGACAATAAAATACCCACCCCCACTATGCACCTTTTATCTTTTTTCTGTTAGTTGGATCAATCTATGTGGTGGCTCCAGATATCCATCTATCCTAGCACAGACCCAACTTGTTTGACAGCTTTCAGATAAATTATTAAATAAATATCACACAAACTCAAATGCACATGAGAAATTACAAAAATAATCCAGTCCTTGATCAAATAGTTATTTATCAGCATGGATAGTATTTTCCCCAAAAAGCTTATGCAAATAAAAATTGACCATTCACGTCAATCAGATATAATTTTTTATTTCTTCTAAACCACTGAATAATACAGGTGGGAGAGGGTCAAGGCATTTTTATTCTTAGCTGTTATTTGGACAGATGGCCATCAAGTGTAGTCACTGAAGCTTCTCAATTTTTTTATTATTTTAGTTTAATGAGCTGCAAGAGATCTACCAAAATGACTTTATTTTTTAAATATTTCCTGAGGGAAATAAAAGCCATCCCCTTTTTTCTCTCTCTTTCCTTTCTTCCTCCCCCTAACCTGTATCTGATTCTCTCTGCAGCTGGTGCCCAGAACATTCACTAAGGAGATCTTACTGTGTCAAATTCTCTAGCTTCTTTTAGGCTAATGAGAATATTTACAGGTATGATATTTTTCACCACAATCCATGCTGAGTTATGCCTGAAAATTTCCATACATCAAGGAAAGAATTTGCCCCTTAAAGGAACAAGTAGTTTGGACCGCACTTTTGCCCTGATCTGTTGAAGAATGTCTTCCAGATTTTAAAACATAATTTTCTAAAATTTTATTTCTGTGACACAAACATCTTAGTTAAACAAATAAAAACAACAGCACAGCTCTTCAATATTTTTCTTTTGCTTAGGGAGATGCAGCCACGCAGCCAGCAGAGTTAAATGACAAAGTCTGTTCCCAGAACTCTGCTGACGTCACTGCTGATGTAATCACAGATGCTTTTGACAAATTAGAAGGTACATAGTTATTCACAAACAAGTCCTGTTGGCTTGTGCTTCAGAAGAAACAAGGAGAAAACAATGTTTATTGGAATGAAAAGGCACAAAACTGGAAAGGAAAGGACTGTTATTTCCTAGTTTCTAAGACAATGGAACAAACACTAGAAAGTGAAAAATCAAACATTCAAACAAGAGATGGGCCTTATGATGAATGTGAGAATTTTGCTAATATTTGTATGATTCCTATGCATGCCACAGTTTCCCTCTGTGCTTGCTACTGCTATGCACTGAGTGTAAAGGGAAGGGATGGGGTGTTGAACTCGTGTGGCCACCTGGTTGGAGACCAGAGTCATTAACAACCTGAATAAAGTCTACACATGTGAATGGAGCATTCCTAAGAAACAATGGAAACCCAAGTGTCTGGGACATTCACACCTAGCGACCAACAGCCAAGAGAAGGAAGAGATTTCGCCTTACCTGCTCTGCAGGGAAGAAGAGGAAATCCCCGGAATTGGAGAGCAAAGGGGAAAAGATGTCAGGTGGCTGTGTCAAGAGACTCAGGGGCTTTTACCTGGGATGGAGACAAAGGGACAAAAAGCATGTCTCAGGGGATCCCTGGCATTGGCCAGTCTGCACTCTGTCTCAACTTTTGCTTCTCTTTCAACCTCAGGAGCTTTCTCCTGATTGAAGCCTTTGATGACTGCTTTAATTTTGTCCTGTGTTATTGATCCCTCTCCTATTTCTTACTTAGCATTTGCATTTCTCTTGAACCTCTGCATGATCTTCAGCTCTGGACAGTTTAATATGGCATCGAAACATTATTTCTATCATTTGGCTTGTTCTTCATGTGTTTTAAACATCTGCCCTGATGTCAATCACCTGGTGATGGTTTGGTATATGCACCAAAAAACACAGCAGGTAACAGTGTAAAGGATAAATTCCATGAGCAGGTGCAATATGTAATGGATGACACACCTAATCATGACATCAAGTTGGTGATGTGTGACATTAGTGCACAAATTGACAATTCAACTGGCTAGGAAAGACTAATGGGCACAGCAGTGGAAGGTTTCCAAACTGATAATGGAGAAAAGTTCTTGAAACTCTGTGACATAATCACCCAAAAGGTAGGAGGTAGTTTCCTCATTCTGTAACCAGATAGATGATGTGTGTACATCTGGGAGGTGGGCATCTTCTTTGGGGGATGTCAGAGTCAGCAGAGGAACAGATGTTGGCTTAGATCATTATCTTTTAGAGGACACATTACAACTTAAGCTCAAAAAGATGACAAATATGGAGAAAAACAGTGTTATAGTAATAAAGAATGTTCAAGGACAAAGAAATGCAGACCAGATTCCAGATTGCAGTTAGCAAACATTCCAGTGTTTTGGAGGACCTGGCTGATGAAAGTCTGGAAGACTTTCAAACTGGAAGAAGATAGTAGTTGAGACAGAGGAAGTAGTTGGGCACCAAACATGATGGAAGAAGGTTGTATGGATTACATCTGGAACATGAGCAGCTATTGGCAAGCAGAAAACTCTGAAGGCAAAAAAGGAACAGTGCAAGAAACAGTCAAAACTGTTAGAAGTGCATTCCAGATACAGAGAAAAGAACAAAGAATAAAGGAGAGATTCAAACAAGACAGAAATGTCTGTGTTCAGGAGCAGGCTGACAAGGCAGAAACAGCAACACAGATGACAGACTTTAAATAGTTATATAGAATAGTGAAAGACCTTTCAGGAGAATCCTGACTATGTCTTCAAAACAGTTTAATCTATTAGAATAAAACAATAACAGAGGAAGATGACACAAGGAATAGATAGCCAGTCTAAAACAAGAGCAAAATCAATATTGCCCGTCCTACCTCTAAAATTGTGATGGACTTTCAGATAAGGTCCGGAATTGGTATACTAATGAAGTGCTGCACACATACTTCCGGATTTCATCTCTGTTTCAGTCGGCTGAGAGGTGATTTTCTTTTGTCCATGTTTTAGAACTTTAAAATCATGTAGCATGGTGAAGCATTTAGGCTTTTGAAGCATTTTCTTTAGCAGTGAAGCACAGCCACAAGAGCGTAAGAGTCTTCTCTAAGTGGTAACTTGATTCATTTTCAGTTTTTGTTAAAATTGCAAGTGAAGATGAATATCAGAACCCAGTCTTCATTTGTGCCCATCACAAAACCACCACAAACTTTATGCATAAAGTTGGGCGCACTGAGCGAACAGCAGTTGGATAGCTTCCAAAGTACAAGGGCAGGCACACTATGCTTGACTTAAGCCAATCTTTTCCCCCTCCTTTTCATCAGTACTACATTCACTCTGTTCAGGCATGGAGGATCACTCACAAGAAGACCACAATTATACTGTGCATTAGTACACTATCTCAGTCTCAAGAGACATAGGTATAATGCCAAGGAGCACATTTACTTCCTCTGTAGACAAGACTAGAAGATTTTGCACTTTAGGTGGCTTTGTGTTTTTGTCTATAAAAATATAACACCTTTCTTCCCAAAAGATCCTCTGACTCTAAATATCTTTACTAACACCATTTCCAAAAGCCCCGCTGGTGACATCTTGGCCCCAACGAAGTCATTGGGGGCTTCGACAGTTTCACGCCCTATGTTTTCCATGGAGGTGTCTATACAAATACTATCCAGTCTAACAAAGCCTATCTTGTGAGATATAAAAATGTCATAAATCTAAAGTGGTTTGTAATGCTACCAAGCGATATATTGCAAGTCAGAATAAACTCCAAAATTAAAATGCTTGAACTGAAGAAATTAAAAAGAAAAATTCTTTTTGCAAAAGTTTGTCAAGCATGGCAGCGAACAGAGCAGCTAAAGCACAAGGCAGCTGTCAAATGGATAAACGGCGAGCACTCATTTCTATGGCTGTCAGTTTAGCACCTTGCAGCACCACTGGCTACAGTTTAAATTTTTGAAAGATTTTGTTTAAAAAAACCCAAAGAACTGCAGCTTTTGATGCACAGGATAAGAAAATTCCAACTCTCTGGTCACATGCCATCGGTAAAACAACTGTTTACACATTAAATAAGAAATGCTAGGGGTTTTCTCCCCGGCCATAGAAATATGAAGAAAAAAGTATATTTAGGTATCGAATTTATCAGTCATTTTTATTTTGGTTGAATGAGTGCAAAGAAGTGTCATTTTACATATGCATCTATCCTTCTTTACTATAGTCCCTTCACTTCCAGCCACAAACAGGACTTGAGCTAATACCCAGGTTGGAAATGGGGGGGAAAGTCTTTAGATGATACTGTTCTGTCATTAGGGAGCTAGAATGTGTGCTTTCAATAACTCTTTATAATGTTATTCAGGCAGTGAAAAGGGACCTTTAAAAAATTCTCTGTACCTTCAAATATCTGGGAATAGAGAAGTGGACATACTGGTTAATTTTTCACATTGTGACCCATAACTATAATCCCTCTTTGGATAATTTTGAGAAAGAATAGTAACATTACTGTCATGGTTACAGGACTAGTTGTGCTTTAGACTTCTTTCAGTCTCTCAGGTGACAGAACTGGCTTCCTGCACCTACGTCAAGGGTAGTCCCACACAATTTGACCACTCTGGGACAGGATCGCTAGGTGTGAGATTCCTTGTTTTCGAACAGGCCTAGCTGCGTTTTGCTCCTGAAATCCATTTTCCTTCAGGAGCCTCTGACTGCATCTGATTAAAGGGACTCATAACCACTACTTCAACACAAAGCATTATTTATTCACCCACAGATACACAGCATGCAGGGCAATGGGTAAAAGCAGAACAGTCCCAGACACACAGTTCCCTTTATCTAGAACTTAATCTTCCCTTGAAAGCTTTGATTAGTGCCATTCTGCCAAGTTACCTCCATCTCTGGACTGGGAAAAGCAAATTGTACTGCTAAAGCACGCCCTCTGTTTCTCCGCAGAGACTCATCTCCAGCTGCTACTAACAAGTCACTCAGCCCTTGTTCCATTTCCTGGCCCAGAGTCCTTTACTGGTTTAAGATTCATTTTGATTTTAGTAAACTGACGGGCACATGATATTTATTTAAAAAATAAGACAACCCCCTCATCCTGCAGGGTTCTACAGGCCTATCCAATGAAACTGAATTCTTCAGTACTCTCTGGTCAGTCATGCTAAGGTGATAATACCAGTTAGTGGAGGTCAGATTCAGCATTTTGGGTTCTTGTGTGGGAGAACTGAGACACTGCAAAACAGCAAAGACTGGCTTCTGTAAATAGCTTGTTGAGGAAGTATTTATATTTTAATGCAAAGCAGCAATGCCACTCAGTAATGAGAGGTTGTAACTGCAACTGCCTTTCAGGCTGCCTACAAATCTGTTGAATGGAATTTTTTTAGTAGAGTATGGATATCACATGAAATACTGAGCTGTGAGCCAGTCTGATCCCTAGCCTAATGAAATAATTTTATCAGCAGTTAGCTACTCTAACAGAACCTCCCATTATCACCTTCAAATGTAGGAACTTGCAGAACGCTTTGTTTATTGAATCTATTATCAGAAAGTGTGTGTTTTTTAATCCAAGCAATAGATTTAATAGCAGAGGCAAAATTTTTGCTTGTAGGCAAAACATTTTTGCCTCAGTGTTCTGTAAGTGACAGCCACACACTCTCTAAATGGTAAGAAAATAATTAAAAAATTAGATTTAATTTACAATAACTCCCAGACAGCTCAGCAAAAGTAGCTTAGATTTAATTTCTCTCAACAAAAAAATAGAAAGTGATATTAAAGCTTTTTTCTATTAAATCTGGGTAAATATTGCATAAAAAGTCAGCAAATGTTCACCCAAATTAAAAATTGAATCATCTTTCAATTTGTTCATTCACTTTTAGTGAATTAATTTACTGGAAACAACATTTTTCAAGCATGTATTAGAGATTATCTGACAAAGGAAATGTTCAACTTTTTTTTGTTAAAATTACATGAAAGAAAACCCAAACCATTATCACATTTACAGTCAATTTTTTTAAATGAAGGTAAGTACAATACCATGCCTAGCTCACCATATAATATTATTTCACTTGTTCATTTGTTTTCATATCAGAAGAAAACAAAACATTTGATTTAATTCACATTTGGCTTGTGGCATTAATATTTTATCTGAATGAGTTTGCTCATCTCTATTCACTACTAAGTTTCTGTGGTTTTTTCTCCCTGCACTCTATTACATTTTGTGGTGATGGCTTATGAGACAACACTTAATATTGAGTCTTAGTCAAGTCCAAACCAGGGCAACATGCATGGCCACAAGTAATAAACTCAGTAGCAGCAAAATCTATCACTGAAAGAAAACAATAATTTTAATGAATGATTTAAAAAATCAGATCAATTTATCTATGCATGATAAGAAACCACAGGGGGAATAACAAATTATACACCACACCAGAATGATTCATGGCCCAGAGAAAATGCAAACAGTTTATAGCAGAGGAAACATAATACAAAACCACAAACTCATTAAAATAAAATGAGAGAAGAAAGACTATTCTAGATATCTATCATCTGAATCAAGGACAGACAAAACATATGAATGAAAATATATTTCAGGGGATGGAAGTTCCAAACATCACTGAAGATGATATATATGTGATGGGTTACATAAACCCCCACGCTGCAGCAGCCAGGAAGGGGTTAATCGATAGATCAGTTACTTCTCCAGCTGTGACTAAATGCCCAGGTAGCAAGAGCCAGGATAAAAGTCACAGCTCAGGCAATGCTACCTTGAGGAATGTCCTGGAATGGGAGGGCGCTGTTCAAGGATACAGCGTTCTAGGGAGCAAGGAATTCAGATAGAAGAGCAGCAAGGGATTGTAAGAAGCAGATGTTAGCTTCTTACCTAACACAGAGATTACCTAAAACAGGGACTCTGGGCTAGAACCCAGAAGAGGAAGTGTGCCGGGGATCCCGTATCATCCCTCCTGCAGGAAAGGCAGTTTAAATCTCATGAGTGAAGAGGAAAGGGCTAGTGAGCCCAGACTGGGGCTGAAACCTGGTATAAGATAACTAGACTCGGTTTTGTTTGGACTTCTGTATTATCCTGGAAACAAGTGACCTGGCTGGAGGGCTGAGTTGGAAAAGGGACAGGTCACTGAGTGAGTGGCCCAAACTGCTACCAGCAGGGGGTGTCAGAGACAGGGGGACTGCTATGTCTAGCCCATCCCCAAGGGGGCCCACTGAGCAGTGACTGTCCCTACTATAATAGATAATATTTACATCAGAGACGTTGGCCTCTAGTGTCTCAGCATCTTTATATAAGGAGTGCACACACAAGGGGTAATGAGTGTCAAAAGAAGTTATGTTGGATGTTTTCTGGTGAACCATTTACTTTAAAACACAAAATTAACATGTCAAGTTCCTTCTATGCTCCTTTTATCTTTAGCCTGATTAGTACAAATTAAATGTCACACTAATTAGCCCAGGCACTTAGTATGTAATATAGAAATCTGTGATTTCCACTGATTGTGCTTGCAATATTTGTCTATTGGCACATTATTTTTCACCACAGTTACTCTGAGTACACGATGAGACTTCAGACATTTCTTGAATGGTGCCTTATTCTTTTCTTATGTAACTGCTTTCTCAGAAAGTGTGTGCTTAGTTACAGTTATACACATGCTAAACGTCCCCACAGTTGTATTTACATACACTCTTAACAACTTCAACGTCAACTTTAAAAATATGAAACTACTGTATGCTTTCAAGAGAGATTCCGGGCCAGAGCTTGATCTGTACTATGGCACACAGGGTTCATAAAATTTGGCTAAAGTACTACTTAGTCTCTCAGTGTAAACCAATCTGCACATGGCACAGAGCCTACATGGCATCTTCTACTGCATCCCCCTTTGTAGTCTCCTCTGTAGAGGACATTGCAGAGTACTGCAATCTCTGGCCACTAAAACGGTCCTCTGGAGACTATCATCACAAGTTGAACAGCCCTAGGGCGAAGAGATTGGGAGATCTTAGAGACATGTGTGGTAGGAACTTTTCAGAACTGTCAGAGGTTGGCCTTTAACAGACCAAAAGGAAGAAGGAAGGCCAGGAGCACTAGTTGTAATGTGAGTAAGCAGGGAAATAAAACAGCTCCTTTCTACCCTCAATGTGTGAACTGATATGTCCACAGCACACACCCACACATGTTAGATAAAAGCATAAATAGCCTTGCTGGAAAGTTGCAATGTAACACAATTTTATTGAATTCTGAATGTTAACATACAAGAATCCTTAAATGCAGAGAGACAAAGCAGGCTGCTCCCGAAAACCAGAGAGGCTCAACTCACTCCACTTTAGATGACTGTGAACTGACTACTGATAACATGCTTCCCTACAGAGCCACCTAGCCTGAAAGCAGGACCCGACCTCTTTCCGCCCTGCCCCAAAGTGACAGCTTGCAGAATCGGCACAGTCCTCAATGCAAAACTTGAACTTAGGAAATCAAACCCTCCTGGCATCTCTCCTCAACTTTTGAGATCTTTGGGGCAGGAGTAGTCCCAGTATCTCCAGAGAACTGACCTGAGAAAAGCCCCACCCCAAAAGGAGAAGAGATGAGAACAGAAGTGCATCAGTGGCAGTGCGGCCTTTGTAGATCTAGGGGACTGGTGATGTCATCAGAAGTAATCTGGCCACTAATTTTGTCCCTGTTGGGTGGTTATTAGGAGGAAAGGAGGGCAATTGTTTTGGCACAAAGAGTTGGAGTATTAAGCTACATTTATGAAGAGCTGTGATCAATAGTGGTGACGCAAAGACTCAGCATGTGAAAGTTCAACCTATCACTAGTCCTGGATCAAAAATGCCTTCTACCACCTTCAGATTTCTAAAGAAAACCTTTGCTCTTTCACACCCATATGTGGGTCTGGCCACAGTGACTCATGCATTCACAACCTCATGATTTAATTGCTCGAAGTCATTGCCGCTGGGGGCTGAAAGCAGTGGCCTACGGGGGGACATGACCCTAAGCGCTGGTCTGGGGGTTGCTGGCCAGGCCCTTGTCAGAGGAGCCACCTCCCACTGACATCCCTGGTGGCTGCACCACATCCCGTCCTCCAGCCCCTTCACTCCTGCGCTGGGCTCAACGAGGGAATCTAGTGGGCCTTGGCTGCAAGGAGCATCCTGGGGGCATCTGTCCCATCACTCCCACTGCCTGCCACACCCACCACCCCTTGAGCAGGGGGGCAGGAGGGAAGAGCAAGAAACTGGCCTGCAGACCTCCCCTCTGAGGGGCACTGCAGCCAATTGCAGGTGGGGGGAGGGAGCGTAAATACCAGTATTGGCCTCTGGGAGCTGGGGACCCACAGTATGCTACTTGCTGAAAGTGGAAATATTGCAAAAGATTCATTGGAATTACACTGGTTTTAAACTGGAGTAAGGCAATGGTGAATCAGGCTCACAGTTTGAAACGTGTCTTGGGCCCCCATTTGTGCCAGGCTAGCTGCTGGCATATTCTGTATCCTTAATAGACAGCACATCTTCCTTTCACTGAAAACTACACCCTGCTTATGTCTCTCTGGAACTCAACTCGCCATGGAAAAAACATGTAAACTACGAGAGAAAAGGCTCAGCTTTCGCCTACTTGTTGAAGGAACGCTGGAACCAATTTGAGAAGTTCACGGCAGTCCAGAAATATTAACCAACTTATTTATAAAGCTTATAAAAAAGCAAATATCCAGTCATTCACTCACATTTGCAATATATGTTCACAGGCTAGGGTATGATCTGAATACAATTATGTTAATAACTGCAGTTTTAGGGAAAGGACATCATAAAAACTTTTCTGCTCTAATAGCTTTTAATATAAGTGTAATTTTCCTGAACAGCAAGCCATTATCTGTATGTGATACTTTAATTCCCATAATGTTGTATTTATTACAGCCATTTTTAAGTATTAAGCATTGCTGATATAGTTTTCATTGATGTTTTGAAGTAATTACTTATTTCATCTATTTTTACTTTAAATAATAGCACAGGGCTGAATCCTGCAGTCCTCTCTAATTCAAAATCCCAAGGGCTACTGAATTGGCCTCACAGTACTTTAATTCTTACTGCATGTTCACCTTTCATCAAAGAATCTCAAGTCACTGAAGGCTGGATTGGCACTTTGCAAGTAAGAGGGGAGCACTGCATAGCTGTGCTGCCCCAGGAGTAGAGTGGGGAGCAAATTGTGAGTCTGTGCCAGCCTTTTTCCTGGTGCAGCTTAATTTTCCCTCACACCAGCTCCACTGCACTGGAAGAGCTCTGGGGCTGTAGCCAAGGCTTTGTCCATTGCCTGCTAGCTCCCTGCCTACCTGAACAGGGAGTAACAGCCTGGATCCATTCATCCCCCTCTTTCCTGTGAGGAGGATAATCAGGATCAGGATCTGTCCCTTAATGGGCAGAAAGTAATTAAGTACCACCTGTCCTTTGTGAGATAAGTATTGTTAGACTCATTTTACACCTAGGTAAACTGAGCATAACAGGTAATGAGCCCTGCACAGATCTCCTTCACACCAGTTTTTTACCAGTGAAATTCCCAGTGACTACAGTGGAATAACTGCTGGTTTATGGTAGTGTGAGAGTAGGATTTCATTTTAACTGTCTCTGCTGAAGATTGTATGATCAGTCACTGTCAAAGCCAGTAAGAAGCCCTGCATATCTTAGCATAGATTTCCAAAGCTCCGTTTAGACATCCTATAATATATAAACAACAGCAACCAGAAATGTTAAAAGCCAAGCAAGGTTCTTTCCTGAAAGACCCTTAAAAGCAAGGAAATAATAGGCTACAGTACTTACATACTGTACACACAGTAGAGTATACAACATACTCTGACACCTAGCCCTCTCTGTCACCATTCTGACTGATTGGATTCTGGACCTCCATGAGGAACAGACTTGCCCAGCCCAAATATAATGAAACACAGAACATACCCACCAGTTCTTCCACCTTGCACTGTAACACAAAGCCTTAATTCCATCTTCTATTATAGTGACATGCATTTGCTGTGGATAGATAGGCACTGGCTACATTTGTGATCTGTTCTGTATTTTGGGTTGCGAGTGTGAGTTTTCACACCCCATATCAAACCTAATCCAGCCTTCGCCCTATCTCAGAACCTACTTACAGCACCATGCCCTCCTCAATTTCAAAGGTATCTTTACTTGAAATGGTTGTTTTAAAATAGTTAACTTTACTCAAAATATCTTCACTTGGAATAGATTATTAAGCTTGAAGTAATTAACAGAACTACCAGAAGAATAGTTACTATTTATTTTTCTCCAAGCATTAATATTATGCAAATTCATAATATTCATTAGCAGCATTCTATTTCTACCCCTCAGTGCCATTAGTTATTTCTGTATGGGTTTCAATATGCAATCTAGTCAACGTTTTGACAGAATTAGATGTAACAGCACTATGGGAAGTTTTCATATTCTATTGGTACATGTATTGTTTCAGAAGCTATATTTTGTTGATTTTTTTAATTAATACATTCTCCTTGAAGGAGTAAAAGAATATACCTTACCCCAGTACTTGTGGTTGCATTTTGGAGTAGCATTTTGTTTCAGGAATTCTGACTGCTGGAGGGCTAATCAAATAATGATATATGACAAGAAATAAAAATGAATTGTTTTGCCCATTGCAGTAGAACTAATAGCCTAGCATTCAATCTAAAGTATAATATAATCAATACAATCTTCAGAGTAAAGTAATATAATATGCAGTCTCTTTTATCAATATAAAAATGTCCTACATAATCAAGAAAAGTATCTTGTCACACATAAAAGCCTATTCTGCTTTGTTGATAAAATGTTAATTTGTTTGTCTACATACTGGGACATCCATCTCAGTCACCTAGCTCAGTTTATATTCACCTTGGTTTTTTAAGTTTTCATAAACAGGTTCAGTTTTCAGAAGAAAAAGAGAATATCCATACAAAACATCAACCAAAAAGTCTGTATTACTAATCAGTTCAGATATTACAATCTGAGACCCCAGTCTAGCAAAGCACTTGAGCTTAATTTTAAGCATTTGATTAGTCTAATTTCTTTTTCTTTCAGTTTAGGATAACTACACAGTTTCCAGAATAAGTGCTGACTTAATCAGGGTCTGTGAAGGGATGTAAACCCCACACTGGTATTGAAAGGGTTAACAGCAGCCTGAGCATGCAATTAACCCACCTTGCTGACACCTGGAGGGTTTTTAAGTAGGTCATTTAATTCCACCTGGAAAGGAGTGAGGTTTCCTTAAAAGGACTGAGAACACTCACTTAGGAAAAGAAAGCTAGCTAGCTCTCTTAAAATGGTCTGATGGAGGTCAGGCAAGAGGAGACCTGGGAAAAGCTAAAGAGAGGGGATAGCTCCTGTGGTGGGTCTCAAAACATGGGCAAAACTCCAAGGAGGAAGCTCTGGTGCTCAGCTAAGCAGAGTATTATAGAAGATTGATAAATGACTCAAAGTCAAGCTTGGGAAAGGTTGAAGTTTGTACTTTTGGGCTAGGATTTGTTAGAGAATTTTTGTGGGGGGGGGGGTTGGGGAAGAATCCTGAGACCCACAGCCTTGAAGGATGGGAGAAGCCTAAGAGGAATGTGGCTATAAAGTGAGCATGAAAAGTGGATTATGGAGAAAGCCCTACAGACAGGCTGAGATTGGGAGAAGGTAGAGGATCCAAACAGACAGAACTGGCCTGCTTATTACAGGGTCCTTGGGCTGGAACCCAAAGAAGTGGGAGAGGTTCCCTTACTGCCCCCTGAAAACCCTGTGGGTTCTTTGTACTCAAAGTTGTGCAATGGGCTGCCTGTAGCATTTCAGCTTTAAAAGACAGCAGCCAGAGGAGTAGGTAATGGCAGATCTGCTGAGGCTATGTATTACACTTCCTGGGAGATTTAGATTGTGTATTTCTCAGGTCAGCACTTTCTTTTCCTCATTATTTGTATAGTGCCTAACACACTGTGAGTGTTACAGGAAATAAATAACAATATGAGCAAAGGCAGGGGAACTGTAATGTATACCTGACCTTAGATCAGGACTGGGTAAAGGGAAGGAGTGGATGAGAGGCATCAGGACCTACACAGGGGAATCAACCAGAATTGGCTACACTGTGGGTAGCAGATGGAGGAAAAGCAAGTCCAAAGATCAGGTTATAGAAGAGAGGGGGATGGATGAATTGTATAAGGGAATGGGAGGGATAAATTGTGGAAGAGGTACATTCCGACTATCTGATATCTTAAACAAACCATAACTGCAAAAATTGAGTTAGACTGCCCATCTCTAAAGCTTCCCTCCTCTATTACACTTGCTACAGTCATCAAGGCTGTCACACAAATTCTTTTCCAGTAAAGACTATGTGGGTAAGTAACTATGTTTAAATGGTTGTTGGCACTAGAGCCAGAGAGAAATCAGTATTCTTTATAGCCTTCTTCTTAGGATTCAAAGTTTCTGCAGCAATGAAGAATGCGATTGAAAAATAATTAAATTAAATAATCAGGCTATTAACCAAGGATATTTGCTGCACATTATACAGAGACAAATTAAAAAGACTACAATAATTTCCAGAAAACATCTGTTAAACAATGTCAAATTCATGATAAAGAAAATTGAGATCCCTTTGCAGTTGAGTTTAATCCAGCTGTACCCAGCAATAAAAGAGCTATCAAAGACAACTATCCATTTGTTGTTCATTCAGAAATGCTATAGTTAGGAATCTTTAACTTTCTGCCAAATTTTTGCTCCCTTGAAGTTGTTGGTAAGAATCAAATGTATCAAATTTGGCTCCTTTGTCTGGAGGCCTGAATGATTAATTGTTACTCTGTCCTATCTAACCTAAGCATTTGGGAAGAAGTATGGTGCCAGTGGAAATTTCCAAACAAAGTAAATTTTCTTCTAGCTTCAAGAGAAGAAAAAAAGATATCTTTTGTTGATGATGCTGTTTTCTGAAATGTTAACCAGTTCAAATGGTCACTTCTACTATACTAGACCTTGAACTTACAGGAAGTTGTGCCCATTTTTCTGGCACTTCCTTTAAGGTCTGGTTCAATGCCCAGTGCAGTCAATGGAAAACTTCCCATTGGCTTTAATGGGCTTTGGATCAGGTCCATAGTATCTCAGAAACTACTCTACAATGATGATAGTAGTACTAATAAACATGTATTTTGGGACCTTTGGAAACTACCAGTCAAGATTGGGGTTCCATTGTGCTGGGCACTGTACAAACACAGTTCAAGAGACAGCTCTGTTCTTTCCAATCATTCCACATAGATGAGTGATTGTTATCATTGGGGGAAAAGAGGGGTTAACACACAAATCTTGAACTGTTCTGACATCTTCCCTGTCGTAGTCCTGGAGCTCATAAATGTGACTCTACTCATGGGCTGTAATCACCTTCATATGGTCCTATGAGGCTTTTCACAGAAGACTACAGCAATAAATGTTTGATTTGCATTCAAACTAACCTTCAAACACACTTTTGTCAGAGCAAGAGTTTCATATTATTGAATTTATAAAGCCAGCCTAAATGTTCTGTATCTCTCCTGGTCTAATAAACACTGACTATATAGTAATTTTTGCACAGCTTTTAGAAATTCTTTGAAGGAACTTTTTTCATTGCAGAAAACATTCTTTAACTGTTGCAGCACCATGTCCAGATTAGAAGACATTAAGGGGCACATTCTGATGCCTTGGCCCATATTGAATAGCTTTATTCCACAAATATTACTGTTGAAGTTAATGTGTCTATTTGTAAAGTACGATGTCCTTTAGTATTATTAGGGCATCACACGCTGGCCCTAGGTTTCTTAATATACCATTTTGAAGATATTTTTCCTGCTCTGGGTGCTGTTAGAAGTCATTTCTTCTGGGGTGTTTAGTTCTTTTTCTAGAACCTTGATCAACATGTTAATTTTAAGCACTTATACAATTCACTCCTTTGTGCAGTGTAGAGGAGGAGGCAGGGTCTGGAATAATGGATCCTATTTCTTGTACTACAATTCACATAGTGTATTTTGATTTAAATTCTTCCTGATCTTGCCTTCACTGAAATCTTATCAACTCTGGACTCAGGGCTGGGAGGAGTAAATTTTGATAAACACCTTCCACAATCCTGGTTTAGATTTTGGTTGAATATGATTACCTGTGTTCTGTTGTCCATTGGCTCTGCTTCATTGTGTTCAGAGTGGATTTTCTTTGTTATATGGTTTATTGTGCTATTTCCAGAAACACACGCTAGAAAGAAAAGGAATTAAGATAATGAAATAATTCCATATCCCAAATATAGGAAAATACTCTCTGTATATTTATTTTCTTTACTAATAAAGCAAGTAAGTTTGAAACCAAATTATTTACAAAAAAATTATTATGAGAGAAACCTGAATCGAAATAAGAACCTTCAGACAAGGATTGCACTTCCATACCACACAAAAGAAACCCAGCTTAATGGACTTAATTCCCCTAATACAAATTGCCTTATACACAGTAAACAAATCACAGCAGAAGCAGCAGCTGTGGCTCAAAATTACCATTGAACACCAAACCATTACTGAAAATAGTAATTAAGAGTGAAAGTCCATTGGCAGAGCTGACAAAGCACCTTACAATGCTAATACTGCCACCAAATGCAATGAAGAGTCAGTTGCTATACACAAACAGGATTACCATGACTGCAAAGTTTTGAAATGCACAGAAATTATTTCTTTAATTCAACGGACACGTCGTAGTATTTACAGAAAGATAGTGCTGTTCTATAAACAGAATTTCAGAGCAAGCATCTTGCAGTTGAGCCCTCATTCACCGTGGTACTTAAGCACATACTTAACTTTAAGCACAAAAGTAGCTTCCTTGGCTTAAGAGGAAACTAACTGTTCACACACTTAAAGTTCAAAGTGCTTAAGTGCCAAATTGAATTGGGTCCTCATTGAACTGCACCATTCAGACTCACAGAGATGGAATACTTTAGGGATGACAAAAGTAATCAGTTGTAAAAATATATAGCTTAATGCAAGGATATTCATATTTGTCACATGGGACACATATTAATAAAATTCACCTCATTGGCCTCTTCTCTTATGCATGACTACACAGAGGAACTCCCTTTTTATTGAGTGACATTAATGGCCAGGAGTCCAGATCCTTAAAGATCCTTCCATGGAAGTTATGTACCTTGATACATTTGAAGATTTGAACCCAGGTTCACAGCAGTCTCGGGATTCCTTTAAAAATTGGCTCAATTCCCCACCTAAAATTCTAACCATTTCTCGGCATTAGGAACTTTTAATTCCTTGGTTACCATTACAGGTGTTTTTTCCCCACTTGCAGGCACTTGGGAGTCCTGGAGAATATGAAGCCACAAATACCTTTTACGAGAGAAGACATAACCATGTAAAAGGTAGCTCTGGCAGACTTAATTTACATACATTTTAAGTTTCCCTCAGTGTTTTGCTGTGCAGCATACTATGTTGTATTGTGTAGAGTTTGTGTTTATTTTTGGAAATTAATATGGTGAATGTAAACAAACTTCTGAAAGGGTAGAGAAAATATGAAAGATTTAGCCTAGGGAAGGTGGGTCACCTTGGGCTGATAGGTAGTGGACACTGCCTACTTGCAAAAATAAAGCCAAAAAGAGAATAGCAAAGGCTCTGCCCAGTTGCTCTCTCTTTTCGTTGGGTTTCCCATCTAGAGATTCTGAACCCTGAATATAGCTTGCTCTGTGGGACTGAACCTGGCAGTGGAAAAATTGACATTGAATGATGGGTAGGAAATCCTGGAGCTGATTTTGCAGAGTCAAATTGGACAGTAACTGAGGTAGTGAAGCTGATTTAACAGGATGGGACCAAAGTAGGGGGCACAGTATTACAGCTACCTCCTGACACCCATTGGACCTCTAATGAATCTAAGTGGATTCATAGGTGAGACTGTAGCTAGATAGGCGTTGTTCTGTGAATAAGTGTTCTGAGATTAATAGCTGAGACTATGAAGCCCGCCATGGCCCTCAGACACTGCCTGGGTTTTGCTAATTTCATACTTTCACCACCCTTTCAGAAATTCACTTATATCCTCCTTACAATATAATTTTCAAAAACAGAACATGAACTCTGAACAAGACAAAACCCTGTGGCAAAATTATAATGTATACACATGAAGCCTCCCAGAGCTCCTGCTTATTCCTTTATCAGACAGGGGAACAGCTTGAAGTTTTCTAGCCCTGGGGCTTATAAATTTTGTTCCCTATTTTTGTAAAATCTGTATAGTTTAATATTAGGATGGACAAGAAGCACTTGGGGCAGCTATTGTAATACTATAGTTTACTTATTTTAGGATAGACGAAAATAGTCAAAGGGAGATACTTGGTCACCAGACAGCAGTGTTATGTGGTATTAATAAAATAGGATAGCAAGGGAGGTGGAACTTTATATTTTTCCTTGTGTCTGTCTGTCTAAGAATTAATATGGCCCTCATTGCCATAGTAATATGGCTTATCAGTAAATATTAAAGCTATTTACTTCAATTTGTTTGCAAGACTGCCCTCATCATCCCATAAAATGATTTACATCCATGCACATTTTCATTACACTTTTATTTTAGCCATTTAATTTCCATCCTCAAAGGTGCTCAAAGTACACATACAAATATGGCTCTCCTTGCTTCTTGGTAGAAGAGGATTCTTCCAAGAATTCTACCAGCATGAGGGAAGAGAGAAAATTTTCCTTCTTCCTCCTACTGTGACTACTGGAAGAAATTTCCATTCTCTCATTCATCAACTTGGGAGAAAGCTTTTCTCTCTACTCCACTTCCCAATAAAGATCATAGAAAGGAGCATCTCCTCTTTCTTACTCCTTGCTCCCACAGGAGGGTTTTGGCTTCTGTCTCGTAGCTAATGGGCAGTAGGGGGTGACAGCTCTCTCGTGTTTCCTGCTTTTCTATCACTATAAGAGAGCCTGGAAGCTCTCACACAAGGTCCATTTAATAACTCTCAATGTCAGAGCAGTTTATACTGCTTTGATGTGCTCCTGCCTTGATCCATCTATGTCAAGACTGAGTTTTGATCAGCACATTTACCTTGAAGCATATTCCGTTTCCAATATGGGAAAATTCAAGTCTTTTTCACACTGCTTGTATGCATAGGGGTTTACAGGGATCCTCATGGGTTTGTCATCTACATAACAGTTTACCAAAGGTTGGCCTTTGTGGACTCTAGCAACAACCAGTTATGCACTGGTCATCCTAATCATTGTATGTATATATGATATTTAAGGGGTTGCGTATCTATATTGAAAACTGCGTTCCGAAATTATGTAAGTTAAGACCGGTCACCAGAAGGTAATAAACAGGTTCTGATAAGGCAGATAGTAGGAGCCACTTATCTTTCCTTGGTGAGTTATTGTGCATTGTGTGTCTTACAATGTAAGTCTTTTTGCATACAGAGCCACCAGCTAATCAAGATCTACAGGAAAGAACACACAGCAGGAGGGTCCCCTGGTTATGACTAAGATCAAAGAATGAGTTTGTTAGATCAGCAAAATGCAAGGAGACATATGATATCCTTTATGTAGAAGACAAGCGTGCTTGTCTCATGAATGAAGGGTCACAGCCAGCCTTGCTATTAAATGTTAGGAGAAAAATTTTGGGTGAGCTAAACTTCATTAGACGGGAAATGTCATGTTAGTTAAGTCTAGGTCCTAGAAAGCCTGCTGTGATTTTATTTTACATATAACTATTTCTTTCCAGTATTTTAATTACAACTTATCAAACCTCTATTCTCTGTTAATTAAACTTCTACTTGTGTGAGTTAAGCAGAGCAGTGATCCCGTGAAGAAATGGGTAACCTGATGCATGCTGTTCCTCTGGGACCAGCGGAGCTGAAAATTCTGCGAGAGCCCAGTGGATCAGGGTACACTGGGAGAGCTCAAGGGTAGGAGTGTGACTGACTAACCTGAAGAGGGATAATGGAGGCTACATAGGCTAAGAGGAAAGGGTTTATGTTTGCTGTGGCTGGTGGAATCAGGGCACAGACAAAATTTCCTCACTCTAAAGGCAGGTGGTTGCAAGGTGTCTTGCAATCCTAGAAAGCATCACAAGCCCTCAAATAGATGTGACTTGCAATGCAAGAGGTCTGACAAGGCTGTGTAAAAGAGTGTGGGCTTAGTTCCACCATCCTTATTCACAGTGAGCACTACTTTAGTGTGAAGTAGTCCCATGGGGCTATTCCCAATATGAGTTACTACTCAGCCTGTGAAAGCTTGGCGAGAAGAGGCGCTGTATGGTTTTTCTTGAAGTGGCAGTGACTAAAACTAGAAATAAAGCCCATGCTCCTGCAAGCTGATGCAAAAAGAAAGAAAAATCTAGAAAACACAATCAAGCCAACCTTCCCCTGCTCCCCACTGCAATGTCTGCTGTACAACATTGCAAACAGAATAATGTGCATTATTACTTTGCTAAATTCACTGTCATATATGATACATTAGCAACTCAAATGTATGTATTTTTATTAAAAATGAAGTTATCCTGTCTTCCTGTTAATACAAGGCTTCCAAATATAGCTGGAAAATGTAATCCAACATATCTTCAGACAACTAACTGAGGGCTCGGTGATGACATCCTTAGTCATGGTGAATAGAACCTTACAATGCAAGTACTAGTAAGGTGCAATGATAGTAAATGTGTCGGAATTGGACACAGTTACAGACAGCATGATTAGTTTGCAAACTATTTGCAAACTGAGCAAAAAAGGGTGTCTTTTTCAACAAATATTATTCATCACAAATTTTTGGACCAACTATACTACAATAAATAAGTAATCAGCAGGGCCTCTCTATCCTTTATGCCAAACTATTAATACGTATATTTTTTCTTTCTACATTACAGCTAGTTTAAAATAAAAAAATATTATATATTTAGCGCTACCAGGCAGACTCAGAACTGCTTTATCATCTCCTGGATTTCATTTACCCTGCTCTCATCAGCTTTCTGTTGGCCTTTCATGTTCTGGTGCCAAGGGTTATAAAGTGACCTAGAAAGAGCCTGTATCATATGCTTAACAAAGCAATAACCCCCATGAGCCACAGCAGCACCAATTGTTCATTTATGTTTACAGAAGTAAAGGGCATACAAATATAAGCATCCGATATGTTTGAAGGAAGCACTTTGTAACATACCGTTCCCTTTTTAGATTTTCACTGCCTTTGAAGAAACAAAAAAGATTTGAATATAAATAAACTTAATGAGACTTTGGGGAGGTAATGGGCAAATATAAAGGGGGGGGGAAACAGGTTTTATAAAGAGGCAGTAAGCCAGATTCTGTTCCATGAAGTTTGCATGAGTTTGATCACTTCTTCAGTGGGAATCGTATCAGGCTCACTGGGTCCTAATGTGACCTATTTTTATTTTTTTATGTGTGTTTTCAAATTCTGTTCTTGGCTACCATAGACTTCAGTGGGAATCTCACATGTGACATAACGTGTTCTTTTAGGTGAATTTTTGTCAATGCCACGCTAGCACTCATGAGCAACCCTACAATAACAAACCAATGTGGTCAGGTAATAGAAAAAAGAATAAAATCAGATTGATCTCAGTTTCAACTATTAAAACAGCAAAGGGAAAAAGAGATGAGGAATTATTAAATATACCTATGTAGTGTCCTTTTATGTCTGCAAAAATTGCTTTCTCAATATAGCCCCCATTGAGACAAAAGGAATATTAAGAAATGATAAAAATATAACATTTTGCTGTAATTCCCCATATTTTAATAAACACGGTTATAACATGCCAAGCAAATTAAAATCCTTCATCTTTTTTTTTTCATTTTACCTGAAGACTGCACTGTGTTGTAGTATGAGGCTAATCATTCTAGAAATAAAATCACTAATCATCTTGGCATGCTGAAAAAGTGTGTGCTTTTTATTTCTGGTCACCCTCAAGGTACAGAATCTGAAGAAGAGATTGGTGTTTAATTCTGGTCCACTGATTTGGAGTTACCAGTTTCAGAGAGAAGTAAACCAGGATTTTGGGGGGAGGAGGAACCATCTTTCAGTGTTGCACAACAGGACTGAGGCCAGTGTTTGCACCTGTGTTTTTAAATAATTTGGAAAAGGTCCCATTCTCCCCTAGATGGGAATCAATAACCTACTGCCTGGAAATTTACATTCAGATATTTTTTTCTTTGGGGACTAGAGGGAGAATTCAGAGCAGCCCAACTGTCTTTTCTGCTCAATCCAGCTCCAGGAGAAGGATTTCTACAGGGCCGCTGGGAAATAGAAGCATGCTGTGAAAGATGAATTCCCCCTTCTGTGTTCTCAAGCTCCTTTCCACATGCAGATGCTGAGGGCTTCTAAGTTTTCTAAAGGCAAATAATACATTTCTAATGGCTAGTATTACTTTCTACTGACAGAGAAGGAATGTGCAGAGAAGACATACAGATTACTAAAGGGATAGTGGTATACATAAATCAGCCTTCACCTGTATTAGCAAGCTTCATCTTCTCTAACAAAAGACAAAGAATCTGCTGGGCCAGGTGGCTTTGAAACAGTCTTGGCAAATGCATGCTCACCTTAGAAAGCAACTGAACTCCTTATATTAATTACCATCATTGTACATAAAGATGTACACATTTGGACTGTTAGCTATATTAGATTTATTCTGTAACTTAGAAGTGGGAAACAGCAGCTGAAAAACAAAACAAGTTGTTTAACTTTCTCAGATGTTCAAGGTTTTGTGTTTTAAAAACGCTTGATTGTCCCCGTCCAATCAGGCTTGTCTTCATTCTGCAATTTAAAAAGCCAAAGCGAATGTAAAATATAAAGATAACTGTTGCACTTTCTATTTTCAGAATTATTTACATTGAGGGTTTTTTGCTCTTTAATAAATGAGTTGAGTTTTCCCTTGGTTTTTATCTCGGAGGCAAGAGGTATGTCATCCCACTGTCACTTTTTAATACAGGATCTCGTGCACTGCATCTCTCCAAAGCACTGGCAATTTGCAGTAATTCTGCAAAAGCTTGATGCTTTATGTTGTAAATCCAGCTTTCCTCACCTTTAGTGACTCCAACGACATATGGATGAATAGCTGATAAATGTATTGCTGAACTCAGAAAGAAGCAATATCATTTCCCTGTGTAGTTTTTTGGAATTTTCTCTCTAATCCTGGACAAGCTCAAGTGAATGTTTACTGTCTTCATATTGCTGCACAATCAGCTGAGTGTTGTGTAGCTGTTGATCTCTGCTTCTGACACCTTTGCTTATAGGTGAAGCCCTTGGTGTTACACTGCAGACTGGCTGGATTTTAAAATCAGGGTGGATGGAAGTATGAAGAAAAAAAGAATGAAATCCTGCCTCAAATACATAGGTATAGCTCTCATTGACTGTAATGGCCATCTAACTGTGTAAATGAGAATAAGTTCATACTCTTTCAAAACAAGTTGATAGTTTGGGGGATATCAAAATGTATGCCATTTCCAGCCACATACTTGAGATTATGGATATATAGAAAGTGAAGTACGACATACATTGGCAATTGGCTTTTTATGGATTATTTCCTATGATCAAGGAAAGATTGATTCTTCCCTCTCCTTCATCCTAATACAAATGTACAGCATGGACACAGGCCTGAACGCAGCATTCTTGAACAGTATGGTGAGGTCCTCCATGGTCACAATCTCTGTAAGAAAAGGGGAAGTTCTAACTTCTATATTATTAGATTTTTTACATTGACATTGCTAATAAGGAAACTTCTGTTAAAAAAAGTAGTGGAAAGAGAAGAGAAATATTATTTTAATGTTTTTAGGACTTGATGCCCCTTGACTTGAACTTTGTGCAGTCACTAACACCTGTGCAAACTGGGTGTAAAATGTTACCATGCTGATTTGGTAGATTTTTATAATCACTTTGCGAGATGTAAATAACCACAGTTCAAGGCAGCAGAAAGAACAGCCCTTAGATTCTGAATTTCATTTCTTAGGAAGATTCACTGGTTACCGTTATTTAGCAACTAGATATTGATATATTCCAAAGCACAGTCATCATGTTTACAGTCTACCTGCACTGTGGCCTCCTCATTGGGTCTTGTTGCGTACCTCCTTATTGGTGATGGGTCTCGAGTTGTCATTTTTCTTGAGGCTGGAATCTCACAATTTTCCCACTCTTGGACCAGAATCTGGGTTGCAGACCCCTGTGTACTAGCTGTGATTATTTCAGCAGACATAAAATAGGTCCAGTAGCTGCAGTTCTGCCCTCTGGGAGCTGCACCAGTTGTATATTCAGAGTGACCATACTGCCTCTTCAAAATAATTATTCTTTAAAAATAGGAATACCATATAGCAACATCAGAAGAGAACAAGGATTTTTAGAACAATAAAACATTCTAGAGAACAGCCTAGCTATCTACAGCTTGCCATCTCCTGTTGTTAGTTAGGTAGATGTGACCCTGGGAGGTCCTCAATGCCAATTGGCAAGGACTGCTGTATTGTAATTCATATGCAGCTTGACACACTCATTACCTTGAACATGCTGTTGTCATAATATGTATTTGAAAGGTGTCGTGTAAGGTATTATATGTAAACAGGTATGTTTACATATAATGTAATGTAAAATGTAAAAATCATTGCATATTCAGGTATGGGTTGTGTACAAAATTTTGTATGTGTGCTGGAAATATGTTTTTAATATGTTTTTGGGTGGCAATGCATAAACCCAGTCTACCCTAGACAAAGGAATGTGTATTTACCTATCTGACCAGCTTGCTAACATGCAGCAGATTAGTGAGAACACCAGAGGACAGAGTCTGTACCCCAGGAATCCTTTTTGGCTATTGAGGTAGAGACAATGGTCTTTGGCTAATATCAAGGGAGCAAGAAGACATTTTAGTTATCCATAATTTAGGGAAAAGGAACAATCCTCTTTGATTCTGTGAATGTTGGGTCCCCTGGCTTGAATGACTGGAGATGTTCGTAACTTAATAGGAGTAAGAAAACTAGTTAGGCAAAGATGATAACCTACCTAGTTTAAGTTTTAGTCATTAGAAAGTGTTTTATTTTGTTCTGTTTGTAACTGTACCTGTGTCTTTTTGTCTTGCATAGTATCACTTAAATCTCTGTTCTTTGTTAAATGATTCATTATTGTTTTATTACAAAACCATCTCAGCGCTGTGTATTCAAGTGAAGTGTGACTCTTCAGCTAACCTAAGAGGCTGATATATTCTGTCTCTTTGGGGGCAGTGAACTGAATCATTTCTATGAAAGGGATTGGACATTTTCCAAAGGATTGGACGCCTCTGGAGAACTCAAGAACCGGGGTTCACTGATTGTTACCTGAAAAACAAGGGCCATACTGGCAGAGTCTTGAAGAGTTTGCTTTGCTGGCAAGAAAGACCGGGGTGGTGTGTCAGGGAGCTGACACACAGCTTAGCAGTAGCAGAGATCTCACTCTTGCTAAAGCAGCGGGGTAACACAGTGGCTCGCTGTTCTGGATACTTTGAGCAGGCTGTCACAGTAGGACCACTTTCTTCACACTCTCTCCGTGGAGCTTTTCTCTCTGGCCTGTTCCTCCAACAAGCCTCTGACCCCCCTCCATCTCTATACAGTGAATTTTTAACTGCTTAGTGTCCTTTTGCTCTTAGCTTTCCAGCCTTGGCAACACAGCAGTGTGTAACCTGGCTGGAGAAAAGGCAGGTAGGCTCTTCCCAGTTAATAGTGCAGTCTTTGTTCTCTTAATAACCCTGAAGTAGTTCCCTCCCCCCCCCCATCCTCATCTTATCTTTAGTCATTGTTTCCTGCTTGTTTTTCCTAACATACTCTTTTGACTAAACTCACATAATGAAATAGAAAACATCCATTATTACAATCATATAGC
The DNA here is from genome assembly GCA_007922155.1 of Mesoclemmys tuberculata. Taxonomy (NCBI): domain Eukaryota; kingdom Metazoa; phylum Chordata; order Testudines; family Chelidae; genus Mesoclemmys; species Mesoclemmys tuberculata. Next base: position 61,407,479 of record ML675613.1, on the reverse strand, counting down.
TTATATAATATGCATAAATTAATATAGAGCTGCCCACATCCATTCCAACAGTCATCAGAGATCAGAGGACAGGTTCTCAGATGGCATAAATTGTCGACTTCAGTGAACCCAGTTAAAGACCTAGCTAGATGTCTGAAGAATAATGGAATGTTGAATGTTTAAACCGATAAATGATTCTGCCAACATTTTTAATTATTTGAATCAGAAATAAGGCTTAAAAAACTGCTTATGCAACTGTGCAAAAAATTGCAGTGGAGGAAATTAGAAAAAAGATATAGAGGAGAAACCCTATATTTTTAATCAAAGGGAATGGGGAATGCAAATGAAGAGAAACCCCATTTCTGTTCTGCACTGTACTGAATGTTCACGTGGCAAGAAATGGTTCACAACTGCAAATGGAATATAAAAAGCACTGTTTTAAATTAAAAATGGAGTTCTCAGCCTCCTGCTGCAGCTGAAGAGTGGCACTGCCAGTTTGGTGACCCAGTATCACAAAAGTGCGTGAAGCAATTTCCCCCTGGCTTTACCTTGATTTGACAATTGGAAGATGAATGTTAATGTTAAATGCTTCAGCAGTATAGTTCTTCCTCTTATGGTTAGACAAATTAACTCTTTTGGTAACCCTTTATTCATTATTTCATTATTTCTGTTTCAGATGCTCAGATATACAGGTAAGGCTTCAGAACCCAAAGATAGATACAAAGCCTGGGTGTCAGGCTCATTTGATGGAAATGGTCAAATTCCATATGAGCTTGTCTACACTACAGGTTATATCGATATAACTTATGTCACTCAGGAGTGTGAGTAAATCACCCCACTGAGCAACATAAGTTACACCGACCTAAGCGCCAATGCGGACAGCGCTATGTCAGTGGAGAGCTTCTCCCACAAACATAGCTAAAGTCTACCACAGAGGTGGTTTTATTATGCCGATGGGGGAACCCTCCCATTTGCGTAGAACATCTTCACTAAACATGCTATAGTGGCTCAACTGTACTGGTGCAGCTGCACTGCTGTAATGCTCCTAGCGTAGACTAGATGAGGTCCTTGGACTGGACTAGAAATTTAGGTCTACATGCTCCCATTCATCCAGAGTGGAACACTCACTGATTTCAATGGAAGGTTTGAAGAGGTAACAAATGCCTTTCATGTGATAACTAAGCTTTTAGTTATTATTTATGCACTACCCTATTTTCACATTCAGCATTGCTCACTTCACTACTCTTCTAATTGCTACAATGATTATCAGGAGATAGTTAATGTTGAAGTTGAAATTTCATGATTGTGCTTTAGAATCCCAAAGAGATTAATAGGTTATGGGGGTTAATCTCTCTGAATAAGTGTTTCAGGCTGTTTACAAATTAAAGCAGATGACAATGTATCACTTACACTCGTGTCAAGGAAGGTTTTCTTCCCAGCCATTAGGGTTAGAACCTTTATTTTTAAATGAAGGCTAACTCTGAATGTTACAAACCTGCATCAGTATGCTAAACATCACTGATTCAATCCATGGGATACATGTTTAGCATCTCTCCCACAGATGGATGGATAGACAGCAATAATAGCATCCAGCAGCAAGTTCTATAGAGACAACTATTATTTTCCATCATGGGAACTTTGAAGATGCTGTGCTGAGGAAAATGAACTTTCTTTCAATAACTTGGTTTCCAGTGCTACTGTTTAGCACCATCACTGTTCGTGTGAGTTTAAACCAAAGATTAGAAAAGTCAGCCCAATGGTCAATTAAATAATAGGAAGAGTTGTGGACAATAACGGACTTTGATCAAAACTACACTTTAAACTATTCTGTGCCAATCATTGAATATGTTTGTCAAGCATGTGCCCATCCTCAGAAACAAGTAACTGGACTTTTTTATTTTTGTTATGTAACACAAAATAATCTGAGAAACTGTCTATGTGAAGTGCTTGAAAACCTAGAAAAAAGTCTGAAGGGCTATTATTTATTGGCAACAAATAGAGAGAAGCTTAGAAGAAAGACAGCAGGTCATGTTACATACAGTCCAGCAAGAGAAATGTACCAAAATACTGGGAATGCTCTTGAATGAAAAATTACTATTATTGTGTGTTCTTTGATAAATACTACATAGGGTCTGAGAGAGAAACTTTTCTTGCTTTCTTTGCTATTTTCCAGACTTTTTTGGTGACTTCTTATGAAATTACTATCCAAAAATTCTTAGTACTATCTTGTAGCTTCAAAAACTACCTGAAAATAACTGCAAAATAGAGTAAATGTGCTGTTCCTGCTATAAATAGAATAAGTGGACGATTTTTTACCTGTTATTTCTTAGCACTATGTTACACCTATTAGCTGATTGTAAAAGCCAGTGTTCTTCTTAAAGGGTCCTTGCTGGAATCCTATACTGTGCCCAGATAAATTCAGTAGCATTTCCACAATTTTCTTTATATTTCATTTTTTGTTAATCTATATGGAGTCAAGTAAGATTATTCAACTCAGAGCTAACCAATAATTTGTCAACAAAATAGCAAATACTCTTCTACTCTAAATAACTTCTGGTAACAAATCTGATCACAAAGAGACACACTTATTTAAATGACAAATTATTTCAGCAGTACCTTGATTATGAGAAAATACTCTATTTAGCAATATAGAACTAGTATTGAAAATATTATGTAATCTTCTTTCCATGACTGTACAGATGTTCATGAAAGTCTTGAACCAATTAAAATGTTATGCAAGACTCAAAGCCCTTTCTCTTCAAATCACATGAATAAGATGTAATAGAAAGTCAAGCATGGTTTGATTGAGGGATCTTGTCAAGAACTGGTCTCCCATAGGTCAAAATAAGTGCAAAATTATGTGCATGAAATTGTCAATGACAGGTATTTGTCATTTACTCCTATTAACATAAAGCAAAGAATCCATAGTCCAAATTATACTTTACTACATTTTGGACATGACATAATATGATTTTATTGCATAAACTTTCTATATGTATATGTATTTTTTAAAATATTCAATACAAGTTTTTAGTTAAAATGTATTGTGAAACTGGACTCCATTTATTCAGTGAATGTAATTTCTATTTACAAATTATCCAAAACTAGATTTAATGAACTTGTTCATTATTTAAAATCATTTCAAACTAAACGCTGCATCAAGAATTCTCAGTAAACAATCACATTGAAAAGACTTACCCAGTGAAATGGTAAAATTACACTAACAGTGGATCTGATTCTGATCTCATTTCTACAACAGTGTATATTCCTTAGTTTAATTGAGGTCACTCCTTATTTTCAGCAATGTAAGTAAGCACAGAATCTGGCTGAGATGTGCTAATTTGTTCCACTTTCATAATGGACATAATGTACATGTACTGTAGAGGAGAGGACCAAGGTTTGTTCTGAGGACCTTAATTCCAAATTTCCTGTCCTTTGTGCCTAAGATGGTATGTTTACATATAATGGGGATAATGAAAATCACTTCAGTAGAGCCATGACAAGTTACACTGAGGATCTAGTTTGATGTATATAATTTGTTGAAGAACAGTTTCACAGAGTGGCTACTTCATCAGTAAAGATAATTTCCACAACATCCTTTTTCCCTTTCTTATATATCTCTTTCCCTTGATATTTCTTTAACATAACTTAATGAAAATCTGTGAGGAGCAAAAGTATTAATTGATGCCACTATATGTAATCTATAGGATAGAGTTGTAGACAACATGAGCAGCAGCTAAACAATATTTCATAGGAACTACTCTAGCTTTAAAGTTGGTCACTGGGGTATAATGTTTGTTGATTAAATACCTGGAAATAAATAACTGTTTTTTGTTTTTGTTTTATTGATTTTTATAGTAATAACTGCAATGTAGTATGGTAAGCTGCATTAGCTTCAAAGCAAGAGGTCCAGCTGTTTTCCATTTGAAAGCTATATTCCCTGCTTGCTCTTTTTGTTATCCTGGTGGGATCAGGTACACCAAAACTCATGTCCTTTTTACACACTGTCTTCAATCCAGTTAATGTGGGGAAAGTTTTTAAAAAAAACAGAAAGGAAAAATATTTTCATTGTCATAAGGAAATCAGTGGATGAAAAAATTCCAAAACATCATGTATCCTTTGATCTTTGTCTCTGACAGGCATCAGAATGACAGGGAAAGTTCTTCTTTTCTTAGACTTACTACTCTGCAATCCAAGAACATAATTTTATTAAATCTAGACTGCATCTAAGTGACTAAGAGAAAGAGCTGATTTTGGCAATTATGGCTTTCCCAGAGGCTCTGAAGTCTTTCTCCTTCTGAAGCATCAGAAATGAGTTCCTGCTAGAAGCAACATGCTGCATCTGATTGGACTGTTGGTCCAGTCCACTATAATAAATATTATGATCTCATTTCCCATTGAAGCCAAGCACTGTTTTACCTGTTTAATCAAATAAATGAATTTAACAATGAACCATTTCCAGGAACTAAAATGAGGAGCACTTATGACAAATGTTAAGGGATACGTTCATACAGGTGTATGTGGGTACAGTCCTCCAAAGTCAATAAGTCACACTTGTTCACACCTGAATCTGACCTGAATCAAATCCCTCTCCTCATTCCTCTCTTCTACAAACTAAACAAGATCAGTTTCCTCAGTCTCTCTCATAAGTCATGTGCTCCAGCCCCCTAATCATTTAGTTGCCCACCACTGGAATCTTTCCAATTTATCCACAACCTTTCTGTAGTGGGTGGCCCAAATGAGGTCTCACAAATAGAGGGGAATAATTATTTCCCTTGATCTGCTAGCAATGCTCTTACTAATGCTTTTAATTCAATTAGCTTGATAAGTTAGGTATTAATTGTGTTTTACTTTTATTTTCTTTTAACCAGTTCTCACTTTTATGCCTAATTACTTGCAGTCACATAAAAATCTATCTTTTGGAGTTAATAAACTTGTTTTATTGTTTTATTGAAACCAGTGTGCTTGGATTGAAGTGTTTGGTAAACTCTAGCTGGGATAACAGGATTTTTGCATACTATGTTCTATTAATAAAATCATGGACTTTATATGAACTTGTATTGTCATGGACAGTGCTAGACAGGGTAAGATATACATTTCTGGGACTGGGAATTTGCTGGTGATGCTCTGCAGCGTAATTCATGAGTGGCTGGTGATAGCAATCATACTTCTTAACTGGGAGCAACTTACATGCTGGAGGCTGGCTGTGAGCACACCAGGAGTGGTTGCTTACACAGAGAAGCAATGTAAAAGGCATCCAAGGTTGAGGAACTGAAGGAACACAGCTATTCATCAATCCTGATTGTACCCTGGGTAATGTCACAACTACTAACACGGTAGACCATGTTTTTCTTCTGTATACTGTATTGTTCAGTATCGCCTCTAAAATATAGGTCTTAGAGGCATAACTTCACAGAATCAGCCTTTCACTATTGGCCGCAATAGTGCATATGTTTTTTTCCATCTATTGCTCCTCAGGGTTGAATCTGCTTTGAATGATAGTCAAGAGCTGTTAAAAGTGTTTAGAATGTGTGAATATAGAATAACCTGGTGAACAGTATTCAAGTTTTAATAGCTTGGGGTGCAGAATTGCTGAAGGAAGTTATAAATGATGTATGAAATGAAAAATCCCTGTCCAGGGTACAGAAATACAGAGAATGCTGTGCAATCATTTACATACTGTAAAAGATGCAATAATATTCATTTAACTTTTTATGAGACTATTGCTTTCCAGCCTCCTTTGGGAAGTTTCCACAGGAAATCACCGTAGTGAGGAAGAAAAGATGTGAGAGAGACCTTTCTACTAAAAGTAGAGGGGTGGGAAAAATGTGAAGACTTAATTTCATTTCCTTTTTAAATAACAATTTTCAAAATGGCCTATTTCCATTATACCTTCCAAATAATTAAGTAAAACACAACATGTAGCACAGAAAATAAATATATTCCTGAAAATATTTGAATATTTTAAAAAGCATTCCTATGTTCTCAAAAACATTTGGATTTTGTGTGCACGGATACAGAGATCTATCTATAAATCTTCATGCACATCTAACAAGTTATTATCTGACAGTCTGGTGAAAGCTAGTGTCTTCAAGGGTTAAAACATATCCTTTCTACCTATTCTAATCTTCCAGAAGTGGCTAGTGCCAGCATAGTATTGTTTTCCAAAAGTTACATGTTCTCCTTAGGTTTATATTTGACCAGCCCATTAATAATTATGAACAAATTGTGAATGAAGAATGGTAGTTATCTTTCTGTTAAAATGTTATCTTGACCCACACTCCCAGCGATAGTGTTGTCTTTGTTTCATTCTGAGCACTCCATATTCACCTGTCTCAAGGTCAAGAGCTTCCAAAGATACAATAGTGAGAAAGCAGAACAAACTGTGGCTAATAGGAGTAGCATTTTATTGTGATGGTAATTCCACAGACAGCAAAGGAATGCAGCTTTTTAACAGAGCACTACCTGACAGTTTCAATAATCAGGGGAAAGCCTTAATTGATGACACTTCATTAGCATAATGAGTTGAAGCTGGGAAAAGAGAGTCCCTTATTAATTAATCAAGGAAAGCACGAACTGTTTCAGTCTCCTACACTCTGCCATTTTCCATTAATCAAGAGAATGTGTATTAAACTCATTTGAATTCACCATGTGTTGCATATCAGTCTGTGGGAAAAGTATTGGCAGTGTGGTATGCTCAGCTGCTCACACTTATGTGGCTACCATGCATGTCAGCAGTTCACATCTATGAGCCTAACTCCCAACACTCAGGACTCAATGATAATATTTCTTCAAAAATTCCAACCCTCAATGGTCTCTGGAAGACAAACAAAAACTGCCTAATCTCCATCTGACAACCTGTTGCCTTGCTGCAGGTGGTTTTATCCATCAGGTTGGCCAGACATTAGAAAATGAGTTTTAGGAAGCATTGTGTTGCTTGCTGTCAGAAGAAAACTTTTTACAGAGCAGCATTCCATGTGTGCGACATCTTTCCTTCTTTCTATAAGAGTCATTTGTATTATGTTGGCTTTGTATATCAAGCTTGAATCAAGCAGAAAACAAACTAGTATTCAAGGTTTTAGAAAAGCTACCCCTAATCAAGATGTACATTTTTACTTCTGTTGTATTTGTAAATGTGAAAGGGGGTCAATTTATGAATTTGTCAAGGTGCCACTTAAATTTAAAAGCTGAAATCTAACTAACTAGGTTTGCTAATACACAATAGAATCCAATAAGAGAACCCATTTTTATTGAGCCCAGGGACCATTAGTTTACTAGTTTAATGCCAGATTCTTTTCAGGTCAACTTTTAACTTGAACAGTATTTCTCAAATCAGGACACTTACTTATTCTCAATCAACCAATGATTGATTAATTCACCCACCACCACATTAATATATAATCAACAGTTCACCACTTAAATGTAGTGTAATGTGTGTACTGCACACATAATAGTCTTGCAAGCAATTAGCACAGAATAGTGTTGAGGCTCAGTAGTTATATCAAAGAACAATGCAAAGTACAATTCTCTGTTCTTTTGTACCTAACATATTCAGCACATTTCCAAGGGTGCCCTTGTCCTTAAGGCACTTTGAAGAGCGCGATTACTTCTCTTTGACTAAATTGGTCCAAAAGGGACAAGTTCAGAACATTAAAAGTAACTGCTTAAAATAATTCTTTTCAAACTTTCTTAGACCAATTTGCTTGAACTTATAAAATAATTAAAATTTAAATTCAGTTACTTGAGGTCTTACTAGAGAGTGTAGACTCAGCAAAATAATCTACAATTATTTCTATTTAAGAATAGAAGATGAATACAGCTTTTTAAATGAAATCTCACTTCTTATCCTCTTAAACCTGTGATAGAGGAAAGTCCTTTTTCTATGACTGGTCAGGGAGTTGGTTGCACTTATGATTCTGCAGCTTCTTGTGTTGGATTCAGACAACTCACTTGAGCATATGGTGATTTCCGTTTATATACACCAGTTTCAGCATTCATAGGAGGGGGCCATCCTCTTATTCCTAATGTGCCAAGTGAATGCTTAGGTTTTAGCTCTTTCAGTTTCTTTGCTGCTTCCATTGGTATCCAGTAGATGGTGATAGTATGTAACAAATTCCTTCAATCCTTTCCTTATCGGAGGATTTTTAAGTTTGACTCATTTCAAAGATTGTATATAATTATTAGTCCCTATTATCAATTGTGATCCCCCTTTTTTTAAAGCAATTTCTCTTAATATCCAAAATTTATACCCCGGTTTATCTCTTTTAACATTTCTTTTTCTTTGTGCCATTCTATTCCTATTACTTCTAGAATGTAACAATTATTTACAATGAAAACCAACAAAATCCTTTTAATCTTCTAAGTGTGGAGGGCATACTCCATATATTCTTTGGTTATACATAAGCATTTCACATTAGTTATGACTTACAAAAGAACAAGAGACATTTTCCACATCTAGAAGAATGTAGCTCCACCTGACAAGGCAAAGAAATGTGCAGATCCTAATTTGGGGTGAAAGATTATTCACAGTATATTTATTTTACAATGAAATAACGTATAGTTTATAACTTACTTTGAAAATATGTGGCTTGGATTTCTTGAAGTAACAGTTTGCCCAATTTGACCTTCAGTTTAACAGCCACATTTCTAGCTTGCAATTTTTCCTTCCCACCTCTTTTCTTAATCTCCTCAATGTGCAGTTGGCACCTCTGCATAGGAAAGCAAGGTGAGACTCTTGGTTGGTAACTTGCGGTCCTTTTTAGCTAGGTTAGGAAGGAGAGAGAGGTTTTATCCATACGCATATTATGAAAGATTCTTCCCTAGGTAATTAGCAATACTTTCATTTAGCCATTTAAGTTTCTATTCTTGCAGGACTGGGGAGTAGGGAATGCCCAGCCAATGACTGATTTATGAGTCTTGAGACAAAGTGTCTCACATGATGTGAGCCATTTTCTTAATGACTTTATAGGTGGCTCATCTTTGGGGATAAACAGAGATGGATGGCCTTTGTAATTTTTTTTAAGGGCCAGAAGGAATCTTTAGTTCTTAACCATTCAAGGCATATTTGTTCCTTATGTCCCTTACGCATTTCACATCTCCTCAATTATGTTTGTAAATTCGGATGAGATGAATTATTTCAGAAATATTTTGGTACCTTGGAAAATGGGGATAAATATAGAACTTTTCAGCTATGGACAGTTTATAGTTTTTTTTACCAAGTCCCTGTGGCTATGTCTACACTGATGGCAGCAAAGTCGCTGCCGTCAGATCGAATTATCTGAATCAACTGAGCAGACGGCGAAGACCGGCTCAGTCGATCCAGAAGTCAACACTGTTAATCCACCCCTGCAAGTGGAGTAGCACTGCATCGATGGGAACGCAGTTCCCGTCGGCGCAGTACACTGAAGATGGCACACAGAAGAGAAGCACAGCAGTCGATGGGAGTTATGCAAGTTTTCTGAGTAGTTTGCATAATTCCTGTCAACTGCTGCTGAATCACCGGGCTAATTGGAGACCAAGCCTGTGTCTCGTGGGCTGGGGAAGGCACTTCTTCTCTGTTCTTGCTTTACAAAATTTTATGACACTAAAAAGACTCACTTGATTTGGCATGATAGTAATTTCTGCAAAGCATTGGAACTAAAAGAATAAGTATGACACAAGCCCACAAAAGAAAGGAGTTCAGACTGTGATGAGATCTGTGACTCTTGCTATTGTGCTTGGTTATGACAATATCAGATAATGAACTCTGAGGACCGACTGATAAAGAAACACATTTCCTATTCTTCAGGACACTAACCTCTGTTAATTTGAATGGGATCAGCATAGTAGCAAGACAGGTTCAGCACTTAACTAGGTTTATTTTGCTGTGGTAAGGTTATTCCAGAGTTGATGCACTCTGCTAAAAAGCATTATAGATAACTGCAGTACTGCACATTTTCAGCAGTTAATTTTCAGGTTTCAGTATATAAGTATTTAATTTATTATTTTTTTAAAACTGAAATGATTCATATGTATTAAGGACTTCTGACTGATTACAAAATTGAATTTTTTCCCTCTCTACCAAAAAAACATTTTAGGCTACATTTTTAAGCGTGGTTCACTCTCACTCCAGATTTTGTGTCCATTTTGTGCCCATTTGCATGCATAAAACATAGGCCAATTTGCATACATAAATGGTATTGACACATGCAAAATAGTTCACATCAGTTTTTTCAAGTGCAATCACCCTCCACAGAGAGCATTCAAAACTGGAGACTGAGGCAGTAAATTTAACCCTTTGAACTCTGGATATATTCTGACCAAAAACCACTATGTAAAAATGCCTTTTTACTCAACAGATGTATCTTCTGTGTATATTCAGGGTGACAATCACCTGATGCAGAGAAGTAGCAAAATGCCTGTGCATCATTTAATTCCTATTTAAAGTTCTGTGCATAAAAATAGAGGTTTTGTGAACACAGCTGGATGCATACCCTCAAGTCTGTATTAGCTTACTTTAATGAAAAAAAAAGTAAACTCTTATTCCTGTTAGAACTACAATGTCAGCACATCTAAGAAAAAAAAACTAGATTCCATCTTCCTTGGGCATCAGCAATAGAATTTTTTACTATGTACCAATCAGATATACACTTGCGCAACTCCATGTGCTTCTTTGGGTTGCACAGGTGTAACTGCCTGGACTAATTGTTCTATACAATCTTTATTGCTAGACAGACTGCCTGGGGAGGAAAGACACTTGAGGTTTGCATCTTTAGGTGGAATCCATGAAGGGACTTGGGCATGGCAATGCTGAGAATCACAGCACCTAACTTTTAGCTGCGTAGCAAATGACAGGAAACATTGCAATGCACAAAGTGGAGTTAGACGCCTATACCATGAATGGGGCAAGATAGGCACTGTAGAATGCTATTCACAAAAGCCAGCATGCTAGGCGGTTTCCTGCTTAAGCTAGCCAATAGAAGATGCTGATGTGCTAAGCCCCAACCTTTTCTCAGAGAAAAAGTCACTGAGCCAGAGAGAGAGAATGACTCTGTTGTCCACTGGTTAGGACACCCACCTGGAGAGTCCCACTGCTCCAGTCATTCTTTATCTATTTATCCAGAGTGCAACAGTTTCAACAGAAGAGACCAAGGGAATCTCACATCAGAAAAGCCCATAGCTCAGTAGTTAGAGCATTGCTCCTGAGAGGTAGAAGACCCCAATTCAAATCCTTCCTTCCCCTCTGCCGGGCAGGGGGGAATTGAACCTTGATAACCCCAGGGCTAGCAGTGATAAAGGTGGAGGGCAGCACCACGTCTTCCTGTGGCTGACTTTGAATTGGGCCTGATCCAGTACATGTGCTCAGGGGATGCCTACAGAACCAATCCCCTTGGGCAAGTTAGGCAACTAAACACCTGTCTTTCCCTGGTTCATGAATCAGTCTGGGGCTGAGGTGGAAAATAGGCACCCAAATGCTGAGTGAGGCTGCAGTATGTATGCCAGAGGCAGGGTGACTTTAGCATCTACAGGGTTTGGTGGGAGATTTGTGGATCTCAGTGTGGGACTTAGGTGCCTCAGTCGGGGTTTAGGCACCTATGTACTTTTGTGGATCCCACCCTCTGAGCCTAGACTCAGTTTGCAGGACTGGAAGTTAAAAGTGGCATCTTTTTACTTGTAAACTAACCCCATCTTATGTGTAAATCATTGACAGACCACACAAGCCTCACTGTCATTTTTACAAAGTCACTTTTCAGAGCAGAACCAAACTGTTAAGTTTAGAGCTTTGCAAGCAATACATGTCTGGAAAAAAGACTTATTGTAGGCCAAATGAAGTATACATATAGCCACACAATCTGAATTCACACATTTCCATCTGTATGGACAATACAGGGTTTGGCAGATGTAACTGGTGCACATGCATTTTTCTGGTTGTCTGCCTTGCACCACAATTTGTCAGTCGGTCCACGTATGTTTTTAATTCCTATAATAACTTGATGAATTAAAGCAATTTTATAGAATAGATGTTTAGCACTGGAATAAACAATTAGTATATCAATATTCAACACATGATACATTGAAACCATGAAAACAGGGGTTTATGTGGAAAAGCTAAGACTCCTTAGTTACAGAATCTAGAGGTGTCATAATAAATAATTTGAATTGTATTAAAATGGAACTGACAGGAATGTGAGAATTTTTTCTGGATTGTAAAATACTTACTTGAACCTCATTCTGTAGGAAACTCTCAATTTTACAATACCAGAATCCAGTATTAGAGAGCCAGGTTCGCTAGTCAATGTAAGCTGACTTCCATGAATCTATGCCAATTTATACCAGTTGAGGATCTGGCCTTTCTTTCTTCCTTTTAAACAAGAATCTAAATTTACAGTGTACAGTTCCTAGAACGTTATGGTGAGCTCTGCTTGTTCTCTGTCTAGTTGTTTGGTACACACCTCCACAATTATAAAGCTAGCCAATCTTTTGCTAGTGTTACTGGGGAGAGACTGGCACCAAGACATATCTTCACTTTGGTAGGACTTGTCCTCATCTATGGTGGTGTTTCAGTTCAATAGCCAAGAGCCTTGTGCAGCTACTAAAATTTTATCCTGGGCTATCAGTGATAGGGTGCCAGATCAAATTGCAAATGGAGAGGGGTTCTCTTTGGAGGTGGGTCATCCCACACCGTAAAGTATATTTGCACAGGATTCTTAGCAGCTGAATATAATAGGCACATCAGATGACTACATTATAAACACACACATAACATTCATCACACTCTTAGCCACAAACATATTTTGTTTTACATGCTCCTGTGAAATAGTGTATACCAGTGGTTTGTTTGCAGTGTGCGATGTTGCAGTGAAAGAGATTCATAAGTCCAGATGTAACCTTATATTTTGTTTTTCCTTAGGTGAACTGTTGTAGATTAATCTTTTTTCAGTATATCTGTGGGGTCTTGTGGCAATACCATCTGTACAATTGGCTTTTCTACTAAATATAAATATAGAAACAAAAATATTATATTGTATTGTTAAAAAGCAATATATAGTTAAAAAGCAGTGTACTATGGAGGTGTGAAACTGCATAAGAAAGTAATACAGTGAATGAATCTCTTGCCAATATCTGCATGTTCCACAATAAAGTCCAAGTTACATAACCTGGGTTACCACAATTAATGTAAAATATTAGAAGTGGGAGGGTTACTGAACACTTTGCGCTTCTTAATAGATCAGATCAAAGTTATTGGGTACAAAAGCTTTTAATAACTGTGATACTTCAGAAATATTACTGTGTTCAATGCTGTGAGGATTGATGAAACAACATAAATGTGCAGCGCTCTCAGATTTCAACATTAGGCAGTATCATCATATCTGACTCCAATGGCATGTTTTTTACATTAGGAGCTATTCTTTTATCTCGGTCCACCTCACAGGTTCCATATTTATGTTTAGGCAATATTCAGAAGCAAGAGAATCTTTCTGGTTGTTCCTGAAGCAGGTATACAAGAATAAAGAAAAGCATTTGCTTGAATAATTTCATTCCTTTTAGCAAACAATGAATTTTAAATGCTAAGAATTGCCAAATGAAAGGCTTAAACCTCAAGATAAGTATGAATTTATTTTCCAACTCACCATTTCAACCTCTTCTAATAATAAAAATGATTATAATAAATTAGGCTGGAGCATTTGGTCTAGTGATAGAAAATGAGCTTTCTGGAACATGCTATTTAAAATATGTCTTCCTGACAGATTGTCTAATTCTTTATTGTACAATTTTAGATTATGTATTGCTGTTTCAAAATGGGTTTACATCATACATTTTCTTCACTTTTTATGAGTGATCAAATTAGTTTGAGTAGAACTTTTAGAAACAAAACTATTTTAAATGATTAACTCTTCTTAGTATTGGTGCATGCCTGAATTTGAATTTTAAAAAAGATTAATTCAATTAATTCTTTAACTATTTAGAACAGTGCTAAATTTACATTTTCAGTTGGGACATACATATGAAAGGAATAATAAACATACAAAATAAAGAAAGATAATATAATGATCTTTTCATAAAGTAAATGAAAACAATTCCTGTGTAGTTTATTGACTAACACAATCTGGTCTTGATTCATCAAAGCAAGGAAATGCTTATCTTGAAGCACATGCTTAAATGCTTTACTGAATTGGACCTCTATTACAAAAACAACTCAAGCATCTAAATTGAAGTCACATTTTCATGCTGTTATTTGTTTCATGCAAAATAAGGAAATCTCCCTGAAAACTCGTATGTGGTTCTTGCATTTGACCCTTCATCGTGAGATACTGTGGGTTCATCTGACATAGATCTTTCTCTAGTTTTCTGCAAATACGTTATAGGGTGTTCAGTGGTTCTACATAACTTTTAAAATTGTTTGGCAGTCGAGGTATGGAAGCTATTATTAAAATAAAAAACCATAATTTCCCTGGTACGTTACTGAAAATTAAATTAAAAATTTTTTTCAAAGTGCCTAGAAAATCCTACTTTTATATGAAAAGAAAGGGGTATGCCTCCTTGTATCAGGCTATGTCTGATATGAATACAAGATGGCAGCTATGTCCAGTAGACTCTTACAAATTTAAAGTTGTAATGAACAGAAAACAAACCTGTAACAATTATATAGCAACACATACAGCACACTTTTAATGCTTATCTTTTACACATTGTCCACAATACAGGTTTTGTAGAATCTGAAATTATGTGAACACAGATGACAATACACTGCATGGGGACAACGTTGAGATTTCCCTTGGGGGCAGCTTACTGCAATGAGAATACATTATTTTGTCACCAAGGGAAAAGCAGGACAGAGAAAGGCAGATGACATTACTCTGCACGATGCCTATATCTCCTGCCCTGCCTGCCATATCTAGCAGATTTGGTAACCATGAGGACTGTTTGATATGTACCTTTATAAAAAGGAATGGTGAATAGTTTTTGGTTACTAGACTGAGGCCCAAAAGTCATGTCCAATTTGTGACATGACTGATTTCCGCCTCAAACCTATATGGTTTGTCAATACCTTTTCTACTACCACATCTGCCTGCTCCACCCAGTGCTTGTTTTGCTGAGCAGGGAATTGCACTGGAGAAATTTCCTCCTAGTAAAAATACTTTTTTTCAATGCAAATTCAGCATTATGTGATTTTCTTTTTGGAACTTACTGGGGTTGTCAATTCTCAGGGTTTTGTTTGTTGTGGGATTTTGTGTTTTTATTAATCTGCTTCTGGGCTCTTTACCACCTTGCTACATTGTTGATACCAGTGCTCAACTCAGTTGCATTCCTGCAACTCCAGGAAAAAATTATCCCGGCTAAATGAAATGATTCTAAATGTTTATGAGCACACAGTTTGTTGGCAACTGACAAATGTATTGGTAGTCTTTGTCTAACACGTTTATCACATCATTATATCAGTATAGGTTTGCCAATCAGGTAGAAGTGTTTTGATACTATTTAAGTTTTTATTAAGTAAATGTTTCTAGACCGTGAAGGAAACATTTCAAACCACCATAGATCAAAATACATTGCAAGAAACTGATGAAGCTGACTAGCATTACACACAAAAAAGAGCGAGAAGGAAATTTCACTATAGACATGACATACTGTGAGAGGATAACTGATAAAGCTCCTGACTACAGAGAGGTTCAATATATTTAGAGCAATTTATATGAGGCATTTGATCAGAATTGCACTATCCAGAATCATGGCAGTACATCAACAATGAAATTAAGTAAAGGCAAATATTCTCTAGTACTTAGAGTCCCGGGTGGGGTGCAAAGAGAAGGAGGGGGAGCTGGTGTCTCAAATACCTTATTGGGTCCTCAGGCACTTTGACCACCTGAAAAAGCTCACTGAAAAAGTGCAAATAATAAATTATAGATGGATGAATTCCATCCTTGGCTGATGCTCAGCCTTAGAGTTGCTGACTGTAACTGTATAACTCCTTAGGGTCAGTTTCACACCATCTGCATTTATAAGGGCAGCAGTTAACAATCTCATGCTGCTACAGTGGGCAAGTGCTGTACGTTATAAAGATGCCAAATGTGGTTGTTCTACACCTGGCCATGTTCAGCATAACATTAGCTGACCTTTCTTAGATGATCATGATCTCACTCTTGGAACTCACTTCTTGGAACTCACTCTCACTTCTTGGAACTTGCTCACCCTAGTGTGGCTGGGCAACTGTCTGAAAATTAGTGATGTCTGCCTGGAAACAAACTGAATTATCACAACTGGTTTAACACCATTTTCTAAATTAGCAGGAACTGTTTAATAGTATTCCTTCTTGCTACAGCTCATGGGGAAAACCTTTAAAAAAGACTGGGTCTATTTGCTCTTTCTTCTCTCTTTCCACTTAAATATAGCAAGCTGTTAGAAGTTTGTACTACACTAGGTCTTTCTTGAGCCATTGTCACATTTTCATTCAGGCTCATTACCTAGCTTCCACACATGAATGAAATAAGGGATGTGTCTTGTAAAGTGCCCTTTGAATGTATGGTTGAATATAAAAAATTTTTAATAAATACATTAATAACCAAACAAAGATGGCCTTCTTTTCCATCTGTGATGTTGGTGTTGGATGCCAAGTCCAATTCAAAAGCTTTTGTTTCTCATTAAAAGTTAATCTGTGAGATTGGTTTTATAATTAAGGCATAAGACTAGAAGTCAGGACACTAGGATTGTTCTCCCAGCAATGTCACAGACTTCCTGTTTGACTCGGAGCAAGCTGTTCAACCTGGCTTTATCTCAGTACGTTGTGAGCTTCAAGTAACTCTTCCTCTGTCTTTAATTCTGAGCAAGTGTGTTCCACTGGTTTGGTGCATGTCACTTTTCTATTGCTGATTCTTCACCTCTGACATATCAATAGTGGATATTTTATATTGGCTTTGCTGAGTACGCATTCCCTTATTTTTAAAATGCAAAATGAAATCGCTCCAACACTCACCCCTTCTTAGACAACGTGGTGACCCTGGGCTGCCCCGGGATCCCCATATTGATGCCGAACTTAGCGCGGACACCCGAGCGGCATAGCGTACTGCAGCCCAGAACTCCTGAGCTCAAGCGATCCGCCAGCCTCAGGAATTGTCGTAAAGTATAGTGATTTAGGAAAAGGAAAAGGTCGTAAAGTATAGTGATTTAGATTTTTCTTAAGAAAGCTTGACTTTCATGTGTTCATTAATATTCAGAATCCTTTGCTCATGGAGACTTCATTGTTCAACAACCCTGAGTAAGAAAAGAGTGAAATTTCTGTTTTCCTGTGTACTGTAATCTCTCACGTGATCAGTTTTAGAAGCCTTTGTTTTTAATAAATACGTTATAAGCAACCATACACACATCTAGGGCCAGATCCTCTATCACTCTCGAGCAGCACTCAACACAGGATGGGAACTGAGGTCATGTCAAGACACTTTTGTATCTCAGCAGGTCTGGGGCTGCCTTGCACATGGCCCTGCATAAAGCAGGACAGCCCCTGGGCTCCTGTCAGTATCTCTGGTTGCCAGCAGCCCTCCAATGGATTGTTTGAGCATCCAGAAATCAATGAAGCATACGGATGTCTTTTCCCGGGACACATCTTCTATGCCAGAAACAAGAAATAAGGGTGTTACAGAAGCTGCCTACAGTGCCATATGTCACCAGAAGGTTCACGTCAAGTGAAGAAACCCCATTTGGTAGTTCAGGCATGTTTACTCTGGAGTAGTTTAAAGCTACCTTTATAGGACCAAGAATCTATTCCTAAGAATTATTAGCAGAAAATAGCTGATAAATTAAAAAGAAAAAAAGAAAAAAAAAATTCAAGAAAATCATGATCTGTTCCCAGACTGACCAGTACTCTGTATTTCAGATTACTAATTCTAGGCATTTAAAAACGCATCTAAGTGATTTATGACCACAAATCCATTGAAAGGCTATTGGTTGAATTATGACCTAAAGCATGAACAGTTAGAGCCCTTGTGCATTTTTAACCTGTCTAACATAGCTGCACATGTCCTTGTTATTTGAATAAATGCCTACTTTAAAAAATAATTTACTGTTTGCTTCAATAATATCTTGCAGCAGCAAGTTCAATAAATTAATTATGCATCACCTGTAAATGTGTATTTTGTTTTAGCATGTTAAAATTTTGTTAATTTTAATTTTATTGGGTGTTCCCCCACTCATATTGTATCAAAGAGGTCAAATATCTATACCATTCATTTATATTTTAAGATACGTGTATTATGTCACTTTTTATTCCTCTCCTCTTGATACTAAATACTTCTAATCTTTACCACTTTTCCTGATATGGAAGTATTTCCATGTCTTTTTTCATTCTAGTTGTCCTTCTTGGGATTCTTTTTTCTAGTTCAGCTACATCTGGTTTGAGATGGGGATGGCTAGACTGGAACACCATATACCAGTTGAGTCTGTATATTGCTTTATTTAATAGCTTCACCATAATATTTTCAGTATTATTCTCTATCCCTTTTGAAAATGCACTTTAAGATCCTGTTTGCTTTTTTGACCACTCCTGTGATTTGATCAGATGTTTTAACTGAGCAGTTTACAATGATGCCTATGTCTTGTTCCTGAAGAACCCAAGAATGTGTGCAAATCAGAATGTGGTTAAGTGTAGCCAGAGCAGTATGAGGGAGACAGCTGACACTCACTGCGTAAATACTAAACATCCACAGTCTAGTTATTACCCAGTAGGGGCCTGACCGGTGTAAGTTCCAGTGCTTTCAATGTTGTTACTCCTGATTTACCCCAGTGTGAGATGAGAATCAATTTGCAGACGTCTGATACAGTATTGTGTTAGTTGTCTAGACTGACATTAGTATAATTCCACTTTTGTGAGAAGGCCAGACTGCCTCTCAGTTCAATGGAGCTATGTTGATTTACACCAGCAGAGAATCTGGCCTGGGTGGTTCATTGTCATGAAACTAGAACAATGTAGTGATGACTCAGAAGTTTTGCTGATGTAATTGTTCATTTAGTTAATAATGCCATGCATCTGTCAGCTGATCTTAAATGTACGATTAATCCAAACATGATTACTCCACTACGCACAGCAATGACATGTGACCTTATTGATCAGGAACTGTCTTTTTTGGAAAGCATTTTTTACTTTGCTTTATAAGAAGAATGAAAGGGTTGCTTGAATTACAATCTCACTTTGACAACTTCTGTGGACTGTGTGTTCCCTAAGGTTATACTGTATTTAGATGTTTCTCCTTGGTTCAGTTCACTTGCAACATAACCTTAGTTGCTACTGCTGTGCAGATAATAGCAGATCTGTTTAGAATTTCTTCACTAATCAGAAGCTTATTTTCATTCTTACTGATTGTTTTGATTCTTTCTATTCTTGGATATAACAGTCTTGTGAGGCTAAAAATGAAAATGAAAGCTTTGTTCACTGAACTTTCAAGTTGACACTAATTATATTCCTTTCCTTCTTATACAGGTCAGATGAGCCAATGAAGCCTGACTCCCTTGTCCAAAATCTTAGGTTTTAACACTGCAAGTATCACTAAGGGTGTGCGTCTGTGTATGTTTGTGTGTGTGTTTATCCAGTGTCCAACACAGTTGATATGTCTGCAAGATATTTCTTTCACAACTTAATAATATATCAACTCTGGTTGTGCATCCACATTTACCATTCCTGTTTGTATAAGTGCATTCTGGGAAAAATCTGGATTGCTCTCCCATAATGACTCAGCATATTTGGACTGCCTGGAAGTCATGAATACAAAGTATCACTAGAAACAGCTGGGAAGGCAATACACACTGACAATGTAGAGAGAAAACTGGAAAGAACTAAGGCCTGCTTACAAACCAATTAAATAGTTCTGGTTAGGAATCCCATCTACATTAAAAAAAATAGGATTACAAACTGGAAAAAAAAAAAAGAAAAACACGTACCAGCCTAGGAAAGTGGCAGGGAAAAAGCATTGTCAGTTTCCATGGTTACTGACGGCGTATTAACCAAAACAAGCTATGTTGCAGAGGTAACCTGTTTTAGGTATTTGTGTAGCACTGTTATATCTAACTGCTAGTTACTAAACAGTTCCAAAGTTGGTCTAAAGTTGTAATGTAAACAGGGCATCATTTTAGCTTTAGGGAATCTGAATAATATTATTCAGATTGAATTTGTCATCTTAAAAACACAGATTTAAGTCTACACTCTCCAAATTAGATTTGAAGGCACATATTTTTGATTTTCTAGCCCCTAGGATTATCAGTGTGTTGTTCAGCTCCTTCAGATAAATTGCTTTTTAGATTGCAACTGAACCCAAATGTACAAGTGGGTGGTCTGACTAATACTCAATGGAATTAATATGTTACACTGATTCATAAGTCCTTCCACTGGCTTCCTATGCGGCCTTAAATTAATGTTAAGGATTTATCCTTCAGCCCAGTGCACTTATCTGAATTTCCTGTTCCTTATATTCCCATCCATGGCATGCATTTTCTTACAGTTGGTATCCTAGAACTCAGCATCAGTTAAGCTTTGATTTGAGCACATCCATGATAAATGATGATCATCTTAATGAAAGTCATTCAGTCTCCTAGAAATCTCATGGAAGACTGAAATCATCCTTGCCAGAGCAAGCTGTTGATGGTCACTTCTCAGCATGTTCCCCTGATCTGCAATAAATCTTTGAAATAACTAACCCCTTTTGCTTAGCAGCTCTTCTTTATTTTCAAGGTTCATGACAACATTACTGGCTTATTAATTGGAATGCAGTGCATTTAATGACAAAATATTACATTATTTGACTGTGACTTTCTTAATGGTTCAGAGGTTTAAAAACGTGACCTCTTTGTTATACTAAAAAGTAAAAAAAAAAAAAACCAAAAACAAGTGTCTCTCCATCTTTGCCTCTCCATCCTATTAATATTGCATGAGGCTATTAAAGCATCTTACCAAGAAGTGCAGTGGTGCCTCTTGCAGGCTCAAGAATTTCTGTCTTTATTGATATTCTTGAGTTGTTCAGATCAGAATACATTAGCTGATCTGAGGTATTTCAGGCTAGAACACTATTAGCTTCAACAGCTGCATCCCACTCATAAAAATACAAACTCTGCCACTAAAAGCAGTATTTTGCAGATAGCCTGGCCAAAGATTACAGTAGTGCTCCTGTTTACAGTGACCTATCCTTTACTGTATCTTTCCTCCCTACAGGAGGCACCCTAGTACTGTTCCATACAGTGAGTACTACTGGCAAAGGCAAGCAGTAGAACAGATGCCAACTCTTCCATAGCCAATGCCTGTCAATGCCTTTGCTGGCTTCACTCTCCACTATAATTCACCCTGTTATGGAAGAAAACAGCTGTCCTGTGATCAGGGGCTGGAAGCATGCCATAGTAACACACTGAGTTAAAATCCCAACTTGATTGCTAGTACTAGGGTTCAGTCTCATGACTATTGGTGAATGAATTGTATCAAAATCTTAAGGGGATAGAGTATAATTGATTAATTTTTTAATGCTAATACATGTCTGGAAAGTGTTCTGTGCCTGAAAACCTTTATTAAATGCACAGTTAATGCAGTACTGACATTTTGCCTATACAAAAGCCAGAAAACTGAAACTTAAGATTCCTGCTGCAACTCCAGTTCACATCCCATCAACACATATACTGTATTCCTATGCATGGTGTTAGGATTTAGTGTCCGGCAATCATAGATAGCCCTTCATCTATTAATGCTAGTCCTATTGATGGCAGTACATAATTCTTAACCAGCTATGCCACGTTTGCTTTAAGAACTATACATTTCTATTTCTTGACTAGTCTGTACATATGTTGCTTTCAGGGTTGTTGTAGCCATGTTGGTCCCAGGATATTACAGCGACTTGCTGAGTGAGGTAATATCTTTTACTGGCCCAATTTCTGCTGGTGAAAATCAGAAGCTTTCGAGCTACACAGAGCTCTTCTTCAGGACCAAACTGTCTCTTCTCTCTTTTGCCAACAGAAGTTGGTCCTATAAAAGATATTACTTCACCCACCATGTTTCTCTAATCTGTACATAGATTCTCAGCCATAATGTTTTACTGACAAATATTGTTTGCAGGTGCTGGAGAATTTTACGTTGTGATTGCACAGTCAGAAACACTTTGAACACACCTGGACCTGGATTAAGGCATATGCACTGTAGACCAGTTCCTAGGACTCCAGCACCTGAAATAATTTATCTACATCGGTATTTCAGCTTTCATTTACAGAAAAAATGTACATTTCTAGCCCTCATGATTGGGGTGAAAAGTGATTCAAAGGCAACTGATGCAGTGACGTCTGCCGGTATCTGCTGCTAACAGTCTGAGACAATAGCTCAGAGAGGTGTAAATGATGCCATGCATTTCAATGGAGGAATTAATCCCAAACCCTATTGTCTGGGATTACTTCTGTCTGTCTACTGTCAAACTCTACTAACACACCCCAACAAAGGACGCTGTATTGCAGGAGGGGAAGAGAGTGCAACAGAACCAGCCCACTCATCCATGTTTCTTCAGGACAAGAACCCCTGTTATTATTGCTCAGTGGAGAAGAATGCCTCATGCTGTTCCTTACTGGGAGGTGGCCCCATCTGCCATTGCCATGCCAACTGGAAGGGCGATGTTGGGGGGAGAGCAGGGCTATAGGGACCGAACCATGAGGGAGTCCCATATCATTTGCCTAGGACCCCTAATTGAATGTGTGTTCAGAGCCAGATTCAGGAAATCAAGATTTGTTTATCCTGCAGCTGTGACTATCAGGATAGACACGCCCCACAGATTGCAAAATTTGAAACAATAAATACAAGAAGCAGCAGAAGGGCAGCTAACACTGCTGAGCCCCACTCCTGCCATCTTCAATATAGCGAGGGAGAACAGTTACTCTCATTATGGATTTCACATTTTGTATTGTCAAGAAGGTACTCACAGGTAGAGAGCCCAGGAGCACAACACTTCAGCTGAAGGGAGGAACGTAATAATCACCTGGTCAAAAAAACATACTAGGTTGGAATTTGGAGGGATGTGTAAGGGAAGGACTGGAAAAATTACAAGGAATGAAATGACTGTTAATTTACATGGTGTTTCAGTTTAGAGTTTTCCAGTTGCACACACATTCAAACATGCAAATATATGAGCATCACTTGCGTTGTTGAAAGATTAGTAAAACATAAAATAGCTTCAGTCACTTAAAATGGTCAGCAGTCCAAAATAGTCACCACTATGAACAACTCCCTGGCTAGCATAAAGCTAGCATAGTGGAGCTCTGGTGTTCCTGAGGATCCGGACCACCATGTTTATCTGTTTGAGCATTTATCTGTATTATCCAGGTACATGTCAGTGCCATTAATAGAATGTTTACTGTCCAATAATTGTAAAAGGAGCTATAGGTTGTCTTAGTAAGATCCAAATGTGTTGGTGGTTTTTTCCTCTTTCAAATATCAGTTACTGTTGTTTGATCATATTTCTTTCAGAGTGGAAGGCTGAGTGGAATTGTTTTATAAAAATTGCTGGGCATATAGCTAATTAGTAGGAGAAACAAACATATTAGAGCTACATTGCAATATCCTTACTCAAAATCATCAGGACTACCGGCATACTAATGTACTTCTCACCATGATTAAGAATTGTAGATGACGACCCTCAGTAGCATTACTTAATAGGGAAATTTTTGTTTATATAGTGCCATGTGTTTGAAAATATATGTTTCAAAATATACATTTGTATGTGACTCATAATGAAAATCATTTGAAAGCAAAAAAAAATTGATACAAAGACAGGATGCAACTATAAAAAAAAGTATTAAAACTAATTATATGAAGTTTTATGCTGATAGTTAACTGACAGTGTCTGCCATCATTCTTAAACATACAATTGAGTATCTTTTTCCAAATAGCAATCGCACCACAAGAACATACCAGGTCTCTTTAGCTTACATTATTGCTAACATAAACATGCATGTTGTTGATGAAGAAAAACGGCAATGAAGTTTCGCACTGGAAAAGCATTTTATGATATATTAGACTAGAACATGAGTTTTTTTAATAACACGTTTCATACTTAGATTATTCTGTAATACTTTACAAAGGGATTAGTTAGATATTGGTAATGCAAAGCATGTGAGGGCAAACACAACAGCTATTAAGCACTCAGGAATAGCTCACACACGGCCTTGGAAATGTATTCTGTAAGGGGCTGAGAACCAGATCTAAGGTGCTGAGCCTTTTCAATTCCCATAGTGGTGAATGGGAGTTGATGCTGTACAGGACCATACTAAGCAGTAGGAAGGATCAGACCCCATGGACATCAGAACCTGTTTCACTGAAAGAGGGAATGTTGATTCAATTATCAAGCAATTTAATAGCATAATTAGAATCCCTCTGAGTCTGGTAATTTTTACAGATCATCAAGAAATATAACATAGCGCCATAAAAATAACTAACCCCCACAAAATCCTCCTGGTATTCCCTTTTATATTTTATGCTTTTATTATTTTAAAGTAGATCCTGTAATAGGTCATTTTTGAATCATGAAATTTATTTATTTTTTAAATACCCATACAAATAAATTGTGCATTTTCAATAGGACTGTATATGGTACACAAACAAGGGGAGGCATCAGTTTTACAGTGTACTTTCCTTAGATTTGTTTAATCTCGGTTTCTAGGATGAAAACACACAAATCTCTTCATTAATAAGAACTATTTATATACATCTATAGAAAGGATCACTAAGTAATATTTCTGCCTGAAGACCTTTAGCTTTTGAATTCAAGTCAAACGGTCTGGACACCATCAAAAGGTGCAGCACACACAATGGGTGAGTGAGCTGGGAGAGATCAACAGGCTGTTATACACATATTTGAGATCTATAGCGGTAGCTTCTTGGAGACAGTTGATGGGAAGATGACCATGTGTAGGGGCTTCTTGGTCACAGATGTGTTGCGTCTCAGTCAACCTGGAGTCCCCAGTCTGCCCCCAGCATCTGGGAAAGGCAAGTCAGGCGGCAGGGGAACAGTGCCAGGATCAACTTCACCGGAGTTGCTTTCAGGCGCACCCGGCGCCAGGGGCACCTTCAAGTCATCTCCAGCGAAGAACTCTCGCGCTCCAACCGGCAACACACAAGGCGCTTTAGACTTCGTCTGGAAGATCTCACTCAGCACCGCTTGCACCGCCGCCTCAGCCACAAGCGTTTCCACAATCCCCTTCGTTTTACACCAGACCGGGCTCAACTGTACGGCCTCCTTATTGCCGTGTGTCACTGAATCCCATAAATCAGAACCTAATTGTTCCCAGAAGATCTTGTTAAAAACCATGTTGAGCTTAACAAAAAACCAGCGTCTTTGTCCCCATCGTAGTAAACGGGACATAGTGTCCGGGGTAAGCTTCTCCCCCTGCTTCTTCGTGATCCGGATCAAAAACTCATGCACCATTTTTTCTTCAGCTGATACAGCGGTACTCATTATAATTCGTGCAGCCGCTCACCTGTGAGCTCACTTCGCCTCTCTTGGACGACCTCGCCTCTCTCGGGCGACCAGGAGCCGTAACCCAAAGAACGGTACCTCCTGAAACAACTCGCCTCTCTCGGACGACCAGGAGCCGCGGTGCAACGGTACCTCCTGCAGCGACTGCACTCCCCGCCTTTTCGTTGACGGATCGATCAGTTCCTGCTGAATCAGATCACGTCGGGGTCACCATTTGTTGCGTCTCAGTCAACCTGGAGTCCCCAGTCTGCCCCCGGCTTCACTTAATCCACCAGGGACATCATTCATTTTGGGTTCCTGCGGGCCGAACAAAGCACAGCGACCAATATGATTGCAAGCCAAGTCGTTTATTCCAGGGCAAAAGCCATCTTATATAATACTTCATGCACTGCTCACATCCTCCTCTTGCAGTTACTGATTGGTTAAAAGTTACAAGCATACACACAGCACAAGCACGAGCTGATTCTCATGGATAGCTTAACCTTTCCCACAGCTGCCTAATATTATTCTGTTTACCTCCTGGACACTGAGCTAAGAAAGAAGAAAGGGAGGTGTCCGTCGTCCTTGGCCGGCTTCCACCTGCCTAGGCAACCTTATCTAACTCTCACGTCCTTGGGGCCTAGCACTGCAACTTCCCATCCCAGGCCTCAGGGCCACGTAAGGATTGTAGATCCCCACATCGATGATTTCTTTTTCTTTCTTTCTTTCTGAAGTCACATTCCCAACAGTTTTGGAAGGTACCAAGTCACTTGAACACACTGACAAAAACTTTGAACTTTTTGCCCTATGCATTCCTAAATTTGAGGAGAAAAATATAGTAACTGAAAAGTCCTATCAATCTGTTAATACCAAATGTACTAATTTAACTATAGCTAAAACAATTATCTGTACTTCAATACACGATATTTCTTTACATAAAGAAAAACAGAATATATGGGAAACTAGCTCAGAGGTAGATATTAGAGAACTTTTTCCATTAAGTAGGGCATCCTAGGGATGAAACAATATAGAGAATTAATTATTTGTAAGCTACTGTTGTGGAAATTTACTTTGATAAGCTAATGTATCTCCATGTTTGACTTCCCCTGGAAATGTTTGTTGCACTGTTCTAGTACCTTTCTTTTGTGAGAACTGACACTGGCAGACAGGTGTCAGCTCTTGCCAAGGCTTTAAGCCTCATCCAAGCACTGACAAATTCATTGCTGTAAACCAGTCTGATTTTCCTGTGTATCATTATGGTTAAGATGGGTATTGAACTTGTAACAACATGTTAAGTGTTTAGACTGTATGAAATGCTTGTAAATTGCTGCATGCATTAATCTCACTTATAATATCTGTATCATATGCTATGAAGTAATATTCAAGTTTTTGCCTTATAACTGTAAAACATTGTTTGCTCTGAAACTGGGAACTCAGTCAGGAAGGATGTCTCTTGCTCATCAAAAACACCTATCAAAAGTTCACAGGCCATTGTGGGACACCACAATACAAAGTCTGCTAATGGCCTCTTCACACCCATGAAAAGGCTACGTGAAAAAGGGTTTGCCCCATCGTCTTGAATTTTAGAAGAAGGAAATAAAAATAGCTGACAGAAAATTTTTCTTCTCTTTTGCTGTTTGGACTCTCACAGGGCTTGAGCTATTGGGTCACCTTTTAAAATCATAGCCCTTAATTCATTTGTGTATATGTTTTCCTGATTTAACCATGTAATAGCTCTCTCATTGTTCTTTCTAGTTAACAAATCTTTAGTTAGTTTATTATAGGATTGACTACAAGATTTGTCTTTGGTGAGAGATCTAAGGTACAAATTGACCTGGGATAAGTAACTGGTCACTTGAAACTGGGAACAACCTGAATATTTTGTGAACTTTGGTATATAGCAGCCAACTAACACTAAGTCTAGCTTACAGGGTGGCAGGGTAAACTGGAATGCCCAGTGGAACTGTCTGGAACTCCATGATAAAACTATTCTTAGGAGTTCACACTTGT
Source organism: Mesoclemmys tuberculata (assembly GCA_007922155.1). Classification (NCBI taxonomy): domain Eukaryota; kingdom Metazoa; phylum Chordata; order Testudines; family Chelidae; genus Mesoclemmys; species Mesoclemmys tuberculata. Next base: position 61,380,054 of record ML675613.1, on the reverse strand, counting down.
TACTGGGATGGTGAAATCTAATTATAGAACACACTTCCAGTTTCTGTGCTCTGCTTCTTTATAGTGTGTCCTGAGGTTGGCACTCACAGTCATGAGCCACTCCAGACAGTGTGACAAGTAGGTCAGATGCTAAGCATTTATTGCAGAAATAAATAAGTTTAGCATTATGTAAATAAATAAATATTTACTTATTTATTTGCATATGCTAAATTTATTTATGTCTGCAATATATGTGTGTGTGTGTGTTCGTATTTGGGAGTTTCTCAGTAAACAGATTCTTCAGCATAAAATCTGGTTAAAAATCTGAATTTACTCAGATTTAGACACAAAATATAGTTTCTTCATTTGAGCAAATTATGAATAATCCTAAAGGAACATAGGCCTAGATTGCCCCTTCAGAGGCAAAAGCCATGAGAGGAATATACTATAAGGATCCATGGGTCATGGTTCCTCTTCAAATTCCAGGGGTTCCGCAGGAGACAAAAACTCTGCACATTATTCAAGAACTCCTGGCCAAACTGCCTAGGCTTCCTCTACCAGCTTCACAGAACACTTCTTATAGGAGGGCTTTGCTGGCAAAATGAGGCTACTGAATACGTAGAAGAGCCTGGGGCTCTACTGCCTCTTATGAAGTTTCTCTGCAGGAGTATGAAATGAAGGATGGTTCCATGGAGCCAGTTGACTTTTTCTCTCCTCCCTACCACCACTCTCATACCTATGCTAGGCAGGAGATATCCACACATGGATCTTGGGCATATAGGACATAAATACTATGTTATGACCTGATCCTCTGAGATACAACTTAGCAGTTTCAGTTCCCACTGAGTGGAAACTAGTCATCATCTAACAGGACTCAACCTTAACTTTCTATGAGCAAAAAAAAAAAACATTTACTTGATTCTAGAGTGATTCCAACAAATTCTTTGGTAGAATAAGACTCAGTTTCCTTGGGAGGCAAGAATAATGATGCCTAAGAGGATATTTAAATAATATTTTACTAAGATACATTGTATCTACAACCTGGGTGAGGGGAAGAAATAGGCCTAGATTGATATTTATGTATATTAAAACTGAAATAATTTACCCGATTAATGTATCTCTTTTTACTGTTTGCCAATTATTTGTGACCAGATCTCGATTTCTACTAATCTCTTTGTTATTCACTTAATTTATTAGTCTTCTTCAAAATTTCCTAATCCTGCATTCTTTTCATATTATGCTACAGTTTGCATGTCTCCAAAAAGATATCAAAACCCAACACCTCATATTTTGATTGAATAAGTTGCATTTGCAGTTACAGATCTATGACTGGGCTTTTAAGTTTAGTTTTCAAAACAGCTCTGTAGTACAGTGCTCATCAGGGGGTCAAGGTTAACTGAGCTATTCAGAGTTTTATGTATTGGAGCCATGCTCCACCCCCTCTTACTTCTAGTTTAGACAGAGGGAGTTTCCCCACTCTGTTTTGATGCAGTTAAATGAAGCAGCAAGGTCCTAGTCTTCAGCCCTGTGAGTAGATTTGTATTTGTTGCACTGAATGGCCTCTTTTCAAGGAACACAGCTCTTATTTAAGTACCAAAATAAGTGGAGGTACTGAGCATTTTTGAAACTTTAACCCTGTAGTACAACTGTGTTAATTAAATAAATGCCACTGAAGATTGACTAAGCATGGAAAAATTCAGCTAACGATGAGCAAAGAGTTTCCTTTAAAATAGGAATCCCTGGAATCTCTGTGCATTCATTGAACCAAACATTGAACTTTCTTTGAGTTTTGAGAAAATTCATTTAACCTAGCTGACCTCACCACTCAACTTTTGGTGACAGGCACTGTACCACTTCAGGATTTTTTGCACCTTCCTCCGAACAATATACTACTGAGACAAAAATACTGAACGAGAAGAACAAGGACCTTCTCTTTTGACCAAAATGGCAGTTCCTATGTTCTCGACTCTGCTGGCCTAGAGAGCAACTAATGCTAGATGAAGAGGCTACAGAGTCTCCCACAGAGACAGTAAATATAGATTTTAACTGTGCAGCACAGGTCAGTCTCTGATATAATAGCAGAAAAAGCACATAGTTTACTGAAATCTGAAACGTTCTCCTACATGAATACAATATTATTCAGAGACTGACCTGTGCTGCACAGTGAAAATCTATATTTACTGTCTCTGTGGGAGACTCTACAGCCTCTTCATCCAGCATTAGCTGCTGTCTAGGCCAAATAGTAACATCATAGTGGCTATTCACTGGAATTCATGAATAAATTCTTGAAATATGTGAATTTATGGAAATATGTGGTAAACCCTCTCCAATTTCTATCTCCACTTCCATTCACACTCTTGAATGTACTCTGTGCTGACCTGTACCAGTGCCCTGTCAAGTTTAAATAACCACTACTTTCCAAGAAAGATAAGTGACAGTATCTTCACACTTCCTCCTGACCCTTCATTCATCAATTTAATCTTTGATCTGAATAAAAAGTTATACCCTTCATCTGTGAGATTGAAGCAAAATTATGCTATATTTTTTATTTTCTTCCTTCTTGTTTAGAAAAGTAAAAAAAAAAATCTGCTTCTCCTTTTTGGGATACTTGGGTTGCCTGCAAATAACTTTTGTTGTTCATTCTGTTGTTTCTAGTGCTTATTTGTTAAGATTTCATTAAACATTATTAAACATATCTTCATCTGGTTACATGTAACTCCGTTGGATATAGTGATGCTACTCCAGTGTACACCAGAGGAAGATCTTCTCCAGAGTATTTCATCATAACAAAAAGACACATTAAAGAAACAATAATGTCTTTTGTATTTATAACATCTTTCATTTGAGGATCACAAAGTGCTCTGTAAACATTAATTAAATAAGCTTTCAAGCCCTCTGCCAATGGGAGGGTAGATAAGTACTGTTCCATACTGAAATCTTCATTTTGATGCAGTTAAAGCTGTATATATTGTGGAAAAAATAAGGGAAAATTGTAGTTTTTAAAAAAAATCACAAAGTCTGGAAGCCCTTAAAATAAAAAATAAAACACTAGAAAATATGAAAATGAACAGATAAGATCACTCAACCTTAATTCTGTCCCCATCCTGCACCAAACTTCTATCTGCTACACTGTATGTATGAGATGAAGACATTTTAATGATGTACATTCGGATAAGGAATGTGAGATATTCACAGCTAACAGCTGTTGACATCCTGGACCAATCCTTTGGTCTTGCCTAGCTGCATTCAGACCCTCTTCAGGCACAGCTGCAGAGAAAGGCTACTAAGATGATCCAGGGAATGAAGAGCCTATCTTGTGAGAGGAGACTAAAAGAGCTTGGCTTGTTTAGCTTAGCAAAATGGTGCTGAGAGGAATATAATTGCTCCCTATAAAAGACATAGTGGAACGGAACACCAGGAAGGGAGAAGAGCTTTTTAAGCTAAAGTACAATGTTGCCCCAAGAAGAAATGGGTTTAAATTGGTGAGGAATAAATGTAGGCTGGAAATTAGAAGATTTCTAATTATTAGAGGAGCAAAGCTCTGGAACAGTCTTCCAATAGGAGTTGTGGGGACAAAGAAGCTACAGTAACGACTTTGAAGATGGAGCTTGTGACCCCTCCATACCTAGGGTAGCCACCTGAAAATGCCAAGGTCAGGGCAGGCTGCAAAAGGGGAGCAGATTCTCCCAACACTGGTGGGTGACACTGAAGTCAGACTTCCCAACGAGCCACAAACAATGCTTCTGGTTCTCCACACTGGTTATCAAGAAGCTAACATAAAAATATACACAACCCCCTTTACTGCATTTCAGTCTCTGGCTCTCAATTGGCCATTAGTCAAGTAAAGAGACCTGTTATTTAAAACTGTATGCTCTTTACCAAAAAGGTTTCTCCTGACTCCAAAAGGTCAGCCACAGTACCAGATCAATATAAGTTTGGATCTTACCCAAAATAGCACACTACCAGCCAATCCTTTAAAACTAAAACTAAAGGTTTATTATAAAAGGAAACAAATAAACCATAAGAAAAATGTTAAATGATTAAAGCAATCAGACACATACAATTGATTTGAAAGTCCATATATATCAGTTTTCGAGTAGAATTGTGGCATTTGCAGGCTTGTATAGTCCCTCTGGTGTACATTCAGTACCTGGATGGGTCTCAGTCTTTTGTTTCACAGCTTCAGTTCAGTTCATTTCAGATGTAGATGAGTTGATCCAGAGGTAGGTAGGTGACTGAAGACTGACTGAATACTGGTGACTGAAGACAAAATTGATGTGGTGCAGCTGTCTTTTATGTCCCTTGGCCTTTGCCATGCTGCTTGTGGAAATTTACAGGAATAAGATGGAGTCCCGGGTCACATGAGTAAGTCCTGCTGACGCATCAGGTACATCCCTGGCTTCTCCCCCTGGGTCCATTGTACCTGTGAATTTCCTTAATGGCCCATTAAGCAGGATAGTGCGGCAGCCATCCTGTCTGGGGTGTCGCCCAAAAACACAGCACAATATGAAATATAGATACAAACATATCCATAACTTCCATTACACATATAACACATTAACATAAACGTTATCATCTTACTTAGCACATTATAGCCCTTCTAACGGTACCTGAAATGGCATAGCTCACAGACAGGAAAGATTTGGTAGGGGAAGTAGAAGTGGGTGACAACCTAGGCAGCAGTGACCATGAGATGGTCGAGTTCAGGATCCTGACAAAAGGAAGAAAGGAGAACAGCAGGATATGGACCATGGACTTCAGAAAAGCAGATTTTGACTCCCTCAGGGAGCTGACGGGCAGGATCCCTTGGGAGGCTAATATGAGGGGGAAAAGAATCCAAGAGGGCTGGCTGTATTTTAAAGAAACCTTATTGAGGGCACAGGAAAAAACCATCCCATGTGCAGAAAGAATAGCAAGTGTGGCAGGCAATCAGCTTGGCTTAACAAAGAAGTCATTGGTGAGCTTAAACACAAAAAAGAAGCTTACAGGAAGTGGATGCTTGGTCAGATGACTAGGGAGGATTATAAAAATACTGCTCGAACATGCAGGAATGAAATCAGGAAGGCCAAAGAGCAACTGGAGTTGCAGCTAGCAAGAGATGTGAAGGGGAACAAGAAGGGTTTCTACAGGTATGTTAGCAACAAAAGGAATATTAAGGAAAGTGTGGGCCCCTTACAGAATTAATGTGCCTCTTTTACATTTATAAAGTGTACCAAACTATGAATATATGATTTTTTCCTCCATGTCAGGTGAGATTTCAGTAGGCAAATCTCACTTTTGAGGATTTCAATAACTCAGTCATGGGTTAGGGGTTGTTATAAATGTGTATGGGTAGGGTTTTGTGGCCTGCCTTGTGCAGGAGGTCAGACTAGATGATCATATTGGTCCCTTCTGACCTATGAGTCTATGAGAATGGGGGAAGCAACCTAGTGACAGAGGATGTGGAGAAAGCTGAGGTACTCAATGCCTTTTTTTCCTTTGTCTTCACAGACCAGGTCAGCTCCCAGACTACTGCACTGGGCGGCACAGAATGGGGAGGAGGTGAACATCCCGCAGTGCTGCAGGAACAGGTCCAGGACTATTTAGAAAAATTGGACATACACAAGTCTATGGGGCCAGATGCAATACACTCAAGGGTGCTGAGGGAGTTAGCTGATGTGATTTCAGATCCATTGGCTATTAACTTTGAAAGCTCGTGGCAAAAGGGGGAGGTCCCAGATGACTGGAAAAAGGCAAATATAGTGCCCATCTTCAAGAAAGGGAAGAAAGAGGATCCAGGGAACTATAGGCCTGTCAGCCTCACCTCAATCCCTGGAAAAACATGGAGCAGGTCCTCAAGGAATCCATTTTAAGGCACTTAAAAGAGAGGAAGTGATCAGGAGCAGTCAACATGGATTCACCAAGGGCAAGTCATGCCTGGCCACTGCTTTCTATGAAGCATAGATTGCTTTCTATGAAGAGGTGACTGGTTCTGTGGATGAGGGGAAAGCGGTGGACGTGATATACCTTGACTTTAGCAAAACTTTTGATACGGTCTCCCACAGTTTTCTTATCAGCAAGTTATAAAAGTATGGGTTGGATGAATTGACTATAAAATGGATAGAGAATTGGCTAGAGCAAAGGGCTCAATGAGTAGTGATCAATGGCTCCATGTCTAGCTGGCAGCTGGTCACAAGGGAGTGGCCCAGGAGTTGGTCCTGGGGCCGATTTTAGTCAACATCTTCATTAATGATCTGGAAGAGGGGGTAGATTGCACCCTTAGCAAGTTTGCAGATGACACTAAGCTAGGGGGAGTGGTAGATACCCTGGAAGGAAGGGATAGGATACAGAAAGACATAAACAAATTGGAGGATTGGGCCAAAAGAAATCTGATGAGGTTCAACAAGGACAAGTGCAGAGTCCTGCACTTAGGATGGAAGAATCCCATAAACAGCTAAAGACTGGAGACCGACAAGCTAGGCAGCAATTCTGCAAAAAAGGACCTGGGCATTACAGTGGATAAGAAGCTGGATATGAGTCAGCAGTGTGCCCTGGTTGCCAAGAAGGCTAATGGCATAATGGGCTGCATTAGTAAGAGCATTGCCAGCAGATCACGGGAAGTGATTATTCTCCTGTATTCGGCATTGGTGAGGCCACATTTGGAGTATTGTGTCCAGTTTTGGGATCCCCACTACAAAAAAGATGTGGACAAGTTGGAAAGAGTCCAGTGGAGGGCAAGAAAATGATTAGGGGGCTGGAGCGCAAGACTTATGAAGAGAGTCTGAAAGAACTAGGCCTGTTTAGTTTGCCAAAGAGAAGAATGAGGGGCGATTGGATAGCAGCCTTTAGCTACCTGAAATGGGGTTCCAGGGAGCATGGAGCTAGGCTGTTCTCAGTGGTGGCAGATGACAGAACAAGGCGCGATGGTCTCAAGTTGCAGTGGGGGAGGTCTAGGTTGGACATTAGGAAAAAGTTTTTCACTAGGAGGGTGGTGAAGCATTGGAATGGGTTACCTAGGGAGGTGGTGGCATCTCCATCCTTAGAGGTTTTTAAGCTGCGGCTTGACAAAACCCTCGCCGGGATGATTTAGCTGCGGTTAGTCCTGCTTTGAGCAGGGGGTTGGACTAGATGACCTCCTGAGGTTCCTTCCAACTCTAATATTCTATGATTCTATGAATTATTATGAGTCTGATGTATTGATGTCAAATGATATAATAAATGCCTCCCCCCATCCAGCCAGCATCACAGAGCTTGATAAGTTTATAAATGGGGTCATATGAAAAAGTTGCCTGGGATAGCGAGGGACTAGTCTCAAAGACCCAACCAATTCATTCCAGTCCCATGTTTCATAAGGGGAGTGAGAATTGTTAATCTTGAATTGTTGATTAGTTGAGAAGTCACTTGACTTATTTGACAAAGTTCGTGATTCTTTTTAAGACATCCATAAAGAACGATTTATAGATGCATATTTTAAAATTAAAATGAATACACCCAGGAAAGTCTCTGACCATTATGACAATTTCACACACGAGGAGGAAAATAAGAGATTTGCATCATCTCTAGAAATACGCCACTTTCTTAGGAGCCTTTCTACTGTTATCGCAGGAGTTGTCAGAGTAAGTTATATCTCCTAAGTTCTTAGGCCTCTTTTATCATCAAACACATTTTCTTTATCTACATTTTAAGGTTGCTTTGAAGATCAGTTTTCTATCGATCTCTCTATCTGTGCCTGCCTGACTTCCTATCATTTTTGCATGTACAATATTTATTTCTACCCAAACAATCTCTGTTATGCTAACTCTACGCAAAGAGTTTTATTTTATTCTTTCTGATACCCACATCAAAAACCTTCTGTTATAAAAGTTAGCTGGTCCTATCTAAAATAAATGTTGTTCATTTAATGGCCCCAACTAGTGTCATGTTTGCCCAAATTATATTGCCTTCAATTCAATACTGGCAGCTGTTCAATCTTGTTCTGTTTGTGTCTTGCATCTGAGTAGAAAACAAATATGGTAACTTTTATTTCCATCCTTTATGGCTCTTTTATATAAAGAATTACACACCCTCTCTATCTTTCTCACTCTCTAGACTTTCATTTGTATAATTTTTGTAGGTAGCATTCCTTTAGCTGACTTTTTCTTTGTCTGAATTTTTAATCTTTCCATCCTGACCACTATTGTTTAAAATTAGATAACATTTTCCACCAGTTTTATTTATCCTTTCTTGTTCAAATGTCTTGCTTTTATTTCTGGGCTGCTTCTTTGTTACCCTCATAACGGATCCTGTTTGTTCCTGTAGCCTATGCTTTTTAATCTTTAACATAAAAACTGTAAGGCAGACTATCTGGTTTTCTGCCTTAATGTAATAAAATTACTCTACACTGAAATGCTTATCCTCTGTCCCCATGTTATTTTATTATTTAACTTGGCAGATTCAGCTTTGAGCATATGAGTATCATTCTCAGAAAAAGAAAATTAGCAATTTGAGGTAATACTGTATTGCATTCAGTGTGTGGAGCAGGCGGAATATATTTTTAGGCACTGCATGTTTATAACCTAATTTTCACTCATTACTTTACAGAGGTGACCTTGTTCTAATACCTTTGGTACCTGATGTTATAAAAGTGAAATTCTGTTCAAATCTACTCTGTTAATGTGCTCCTGCTCTGAAACAAATGCAAGATAACATTAACATTCTTTCCACAAAATACCTGCTAATTTGCTTGCAGTGAAGATAGAAAGCTTTTCATCACATATCACAAACTTCATTTATGTGGAATGAGTCACCAGGCCTTCTGAGAAGCCAAATGAGTACCTAATCTCTAATGTTGCCTTCAGCTATAACATCAATCCTCCCTGGTTTGACTCATCTTTTATCAGCTATTCAGTTTTTTAAATTTTCCATCCTATTACAAAATTGTGTTGTTCATCTGTCAAAACAGGTTTGATTTATGCTTTTTTTAAAAAAAGCCATATTATAGCTTCAGAGAAAAAACCCACAGAAATACACTATTTTGATTGTAGAGCCAGAATCAAATCAATGTAACATAAAATGAGCAACTTTGTTTGGAACAATTGTTGACAATACTAACTCAATAAAAGTTGCCATACTGATGGTAAACTCTGTTGATATCTATTATTCATACCTTTTTTTAATTTGACTGTTTAGCGGAGAATAGCATGCTGGTAGATACCTGTTTTGCATGTGTATATGAGTGTGATATATAGTATACACACACTACATATGTCGTTTGATCAGTAATTTTTTACCTGTACTATAGTATACACTAACATTCGTAAGCATTGTACAAGTGAAGATGCAGATACTTGAGACATCTGACTGGAAAGCTCAGAAGAGATCATGAGGAAATTGTGATAGCTAGCTTCAGCTGGTCTGTTTATCTGTCTGTTAGTGGCATCTGGAAGTTGTATGTTATGACTTGGTCATCACTTGCATCATTTCTAACTAGAAAACGTTAATGCTATATTTTTTAGCATTGATAGTAAAAAACCAGGCCTTAAACTTATAAACTTCCCTTTTAACTCCTCAGCTGTAGTACATCCAATGTGTTGCCTCATTCTGAAATAAGTATTGTACCAAATGAGTAGTCCTGAAGTATAGTCAGATGAATGTCCATCACTTTCTTTGTGGGCAGTGGGAGGGAAGGTATGCTTTAAATTTCATTTGGCAGGTTCTCTAAGAAGAGACTGCCCACTTCCCCCTAGCTAGGGGGATTTTCTAGCCCAGTGGGCACAGAGCTGGTGTAGCTGGCTCTTGCACCATTTTTTAAGGTGAGCTGGCAAGGCCCCATTTGCCAGACCTTGAGATGGCACGGGGCATATTGGGATGGAAGGGGTGTTTTGGGGAGGAGTGCTCTGGTTATGCTCAGATAGTGAATGGTCTCTTTGGGATTATTCTCAGATAGCATAAGTTACAGCAGCCTTAAGGTGTGCCAAAACCGGGGACCGGACAGGGAATCAAGAAGATATAATTGCTTCCTGGGGATCTACCAATTCACTCCACTGAGCACAATATTGGCAAACCATGGACTCTGGCTTGTAGTCCTTAAGTGGTTACTTTAGCAGCCCTTCGCACAAGTCCTGAATAGTGTTTCCACATAGATGAAAAGAGACCCGATTCAGCTGTAACAAATGCAAAGGTAACTTTTTAGTCAAACTTTCTGTACAGAGACTGCAAATCTTTACTTTTCTCTGACTCTTTAGCTCCCAGAATGTAACCCTGGCAACCTCAAAGGTCATTGTCTGGACTGGTGAAGAAAAAAGTGGAAAAAAAAAAGACTGGTGGCTCCTTTAAGTGTCCCCCATGCCCACCTTGGAGGCTGAGAGGGGAGGAAGGAAGGCATCACCTGAGTGGATGGGTGGGCTGGGAAGTCATTGGCTCCTGAGCATCTTGGGGTGGGTATATAAACTCTGTACTTCCAACCTGAACCCCCTCTCGTGCTCAGATTTGGTGGTGGGGGAGGCAGCCAAACTAATTGCTGATATCCAGAATAGATATTTCTTTAATAGGGGGTCCAGTTTTCTGAAGAACCAGAAATGGAAGTGGATTTAGGGAAAGATACCCCCTAAAGAAGCTGGGGAATGGGGTTGTGGCTCTTAATGTCTAGTAGAGAAAGGAGACACTCCTTTTTCCCCAGCCCTTAATCTTCATAAAAGGGAAGCGTAGTGGGGGTTGCAGCACTGGACTGAGGGCTGTTTCTGGAGGAATGGAAGACTGACTGCAGCCCTCCTCCAGGGGGAATAATTAAGGAAGGAATCATGGCCTGGACTGTACGAATTATTGATGGTTCGTCCCCAGATAAGCTAAATTAATAAAGTTGTAGACTAATTAAACAATCCCCCTTGCATCTCTTCTTTCTTCCTGCGTTTCCAGGACAATGATTGATACAGCCTTTGATGTCTGCTGTGGTTTCTCTAAATTCTAGCTTGAACTATACACTCCTGGAATGAACCGATTACTGTGCTACCGTCTCTATAGTCCTGTGATTTCATTTGCCTAGATTGTTTAGGAACGTGTTAAGCAACCTGTCTGCAGTTTGTATAGTAACTGCATAATGGGTTTGTTAATTCTGAAGCTCATCAAACCATTAGACTATAACGAATGCTTGCACACATTCTTTCACCTTAATCATAGAAGGCCCGATCCTCCCATTGACTACAACAAGCACTGGATGCGGACCGTGGGTGTACTCAGGGACTTCACTGAGAGGTCAGCCAGAATAAAGACTGCAAGGTGTGACTCTAATCAAGGTTAAAGATGAAGAACAGTTCAAGGCTTAATGTTTTGACTTTGATTTTAAATGACACATTTCTTTACAAACCAGTGAGAAAGAAATACCTTAAGGGAAGGGTTAGCTACACAATGTTTGTATTTTGATTGCACCTCCTATGTGCTTGTGAGAGCATATAGCTATGACCTATCATCAGTAAGTAAAATATGGTAGAATATACATAAACCAGAAGTTAAATCTCTATAGCATTGTTAGTGTTCAAGCTAATAGGACAATGAGACTTAACACTTTTGATGAATGTGCCAGGTAGTAGTGTACAGTACAGGAATATAAATCATATTCAAACTACAGATGTTCTATAGCATAGAAGATGTGAGAAGCTTCACCAGGAATCATCATAAGTGCTGTTTTTACTGCCATGTCCAACATTAAGTCCATAGAGTTGCATGGCTAAATCCCTATGCATCACACTAAAATGTATCCCTAGTGGTCACTGTAATTCTAGATGAAACCACATAATAACAGAATTATCCGGCAGTAAAAAACCTGACCCTTAAAAAAGCAGCTTAGAAATGGAATTTCTGGGTAATTTAGCACAGTGGTAATTCTATAAGCATGGGTTACTGCTTACAGTACATGCTGTTTCCAAATGACTTGATTACTGTTCAGATTTATATAAGGATTTACACTTTTGACAGGTAATTAGGGATCTTAGAGCCCATGTGAGGGGAAAAAACACATTTCAGGTAATTCAGAAAGTTCTTTACCACCTGCACATCTCATGTTAAACTTTAGTTCTGGGTTGACAAAATATTTTCCTGTGTTACTCACAATGCATAAACCAAAACCCTTAGACTTCCTGGACCTAATTAAACATTTGTATGAGAGATATTCATTTAGAAATGACTTTGTCTCATTTGTGAAACTTTCTGCTCAGATGCTGCTTTGGTTTCTGAGTCTAATTATTGCAAGTGTTTCAATATACCATCTAAAAAATTGTGTGGCATCAAATTGAGTGTGGCCTTCTGGCAGCCAGTACAAAAAATCTGTCCTTTGAATCCCTCTGGTATTTGGTCATATCTTCCAATCCCAGAGAGCTGCCTCTTATAGATTCTGCTTTCTTTATTATAAAAGAAATATCATACTTAAACTATTAGTTTGGAGTCTCTAAGTTCAGTTTAGAAGAATTGTAATGCTGATCTGTGAGACTTTTAATAACAGGTAGATGGAAAAAAAAGTATAATGCCATGTGTGGAGAAGCTATACGAAAAAGAAGCTTTCAATTTCTTCGAACATCATTCAGTTGTGGTATTGAGCCTCAATTACATGTACAGTACATAGAAAAACAGAGAGTGGGAATATTCGAAGGTCTGCTTACAAAAGTTTTCCACAAGGTTCTGGATGGCATAGTCTTGTGAGAAAGTTGCCATGAGTAATTTTACAGAAATAAATAATTATGTATTTTTACTCTGTACAGAACAGGTAGTAGTATGTATGAGATTTTATATATATTTTATAGTGAAGTTTTACTTGAAAAGCTTCTGCATTGCATAGTATATGATTTCATAGATCAGGCTGCAAGAGTCACTTGAACAGTGCTTCAAAAATTCACATTTCAGAAATCTCATTCTTTTGGACTTTCACGAGGAAGTACCATAACTTTTACATGTGGCGATTGCAATTGTGGAGAGAAGATGGAGAGAACAAAGACAGATACATATCACATTTATTACATATTATAGAGATACACATGCCATGTCAGGAGGGTAGGAGCAACTCTGATTCCAACTCTAGAAGTGACATAGGTCTCTATATTGGACCTTCACCTTCAAAAATCTCCATCTCATGGACTGGGGCCAAGCTAAAGTACCAAGCTATTATATGTGCAAGTAAGGCAACTGTACCTGCTTTCATCTGATTGGGAGCAAGCTGAAGTCCACATGAAATTGGGCTCCTGTTGCTTCGGGCCTACTTTCACTCACTGTAACCAGGCAATGCACAGTGAGGAGTGGGTCCTCAACCTACCAGGAACTCTACCTGATTTTCAGAAGATACAGGTCTAATCCATATGTTGTAGCCAAAGGACAACGTCTGAAGCTCGTGATGCTGGCAGCCTGGGTTCCCAAAGAGTTAGTTGCAATACAAGTAGGTACATCTTTTCTTGTATCATCGGTAGTGATCTCCTCTTTCTTTCTTATCACTACAATCCCTCTTATATATAATGATGAAGAAACCCCTGTAACATTCACATGGGTCTGCTGTTGAACCTATTAAATCTCACAGATTGGCAGGCAGGAAACAATGGCTTTGAACAGAACAGAACTGCCAGATCTAATGGTTTTATTTTGACTATAAAAATGTTAAGAGTTTTTAAAAAGTTTTTCATGATTGCTGGCATCAATCTCATATATTTCCATATGCAACCTAGTTGCTAATTCCGATTTCTGTAGGACTCAAACAATGGTCCGACCTGAGTCCCTAGGCTACTGTCACACCATCTGCAGGGTCTTACAACCATGAATGCCAGCCTGAGGGCAGACTGTCAAAAAGCAGGGCAGAACCCCAAACTGTTTGTATGTTCTATAATTAGATTTCACCAACCCTGCAACAAATGAGAACTTCTACAGCGTTATCACAGTCTTAGCATGGAGTCACAGAGAGTTCCCTTGGGCATCCCAGTCTGTCTTGTCACCCAGACAAGCTGGACTACGTGATAGATGGTCAATTTACACCAAAAATCACAACAGAATTCAAGTTTCTCCCAGTACCAAAGAACCAGTTATTTACCCCATACCAATTTGCACCTTAGATCTCACACCAAAGACAATGCTTGTAGCCAATCCCGTAACAAACTAAGTAAAGATTTATTAACTAGAAAAAGAAATGAGAGTTATGTACAAGGTCAAAACCAGAAACATACAGACAAATGAGTTTCAGCCTTATATTTAAAAAAGTAATATAAACTGCTATCATAAGAAGCTCAATATGTCTTTAGGGCTCACCCATGCCAAACAGCATTGAGATCTGTTGCTTATGTTTGAGAATCTTTGCTCCTCAGAGTTCAGGTGGAATAAAGAGACAAAGATTCTTCTTATCAGGGATTTTTTATCCCCCTTCATCCAGATTCCAAGCTGATGGAATGAGTTCATGCACTGGCCTTCCTTTCCTGGAAGGAGTTAAGAATGCAATCAACAAGGTCTCTGTCCTTTGATGCTACACAATACCTCATTTTCCTTCAGTGGGCTATCTTGTGGGAAGGTGGAACACTTTACCTTAATTCATGCTGCTTTTCTTGTTTGGTGAGCTACACAATCACAGAGGTTTAATACATGCAGCATTTTACAAGCATTCTAAAAATGTCTAAACACTAAACACAGTCTTTGGGTATGTCTTCACTGCGGAAACCCACGCAATTGATCCTGGAAGGCCACTCCAGTCAAGGCATTAAATCCACCCTATGAAAAGAATAATGCTGTGCTGACTGAAGGGCATCTGCCATTGACACAGCACAGTGGAGACTCCGCAGCATGGAAATGTAAGTAAGTCAACGGAAGAAACGTAAGCTACATTAGGTAGTTTGGGAATCTCCTGTTGATGGCTGGCAGTAGTGTGGACCAGGCCTTATAACATTGATACCTATTTTAACTATACTAATTCCCAGGTAAGATGGACTGGTTTCCAACTATGAATTTGTGAGTCTTCAACAAGACCCTGGGCCTTGGCACAAGCTGGCACCTGGCCTGAGAGCATCGCAGCTGTCTCTATGAAAAATGACTAATATATCCCATTGTTTTCAATGGTATTGAAGTCAGGCTGCCTCAGGGAAGATGGTAGGTGTTGTGGTTAGGAGACTGGATGAAATATGAAGAGGGTGCAGAGGAATGTGCAGAACATGTAGGAAGATTGATTAGGTGCAGTTAAATGTAAGGTCTGGGAAGATAAAACTCATGCCCCTCTAAACTTCTCTGAGGGGATTTCTCAGTCTTTAATAGTGACCATAGTATGTAGCATGTGTCACTTGGATTCTTTGGAACCTGAGAAATTGCAGCCTCCCTGTCCTTTGAAACACTTCAGAGCCTTATCAGCAAACAGTCTGGGGCTCTCCACAGCTAGCAGCACTCCAACCCTCGGGTGAATGGATAGTGGATCCTCTCTGTTGCTGGTGAAACAGAAGTCTGTATCCTCTTTCAGAATGCTACAGGGTTAGAGACCCTGCCCTCCTAGCAGATACATCTCTTGATCCTGTGTCAACCGGCCGCTGAGTCTGCACGGATGTCTATAACACCAGCCACAATTACTCTATGACTGGCTCAGCTCTCAGTGGCTGACTAGAGCGTGACCTGCCAGATGGGTTGCCGACAACAGTAAACTTCCTACACAGCCCCAGAAAACAGCTACTGAGCATGTCTAATAACAGTTCTGGATGTTTCTGCGTTCTCCTAGCTGAGGTGCCTGGTCTTGCTTTCTGCATGTGTGCAGAGACACAGACTATCCAAATAAGCTCCATGTCTACTCCCCGCTGCTTCTCTTCCGCTCCTCAAAAGAAACAAAGTCATATGCTGCAGCATAAAGCGGGTTACATAGGCGGGGGGAATAAATAGGAATAGAGGACTGTGGAGGATTGGAGGAGTAGGAGACTAAGGGGGAGACAGAGAAATAGGGGAGAGAGGAATGAGACCAAAGAGTTGCAGGAAGAGATGGAGGGCGTGCAAGGCAATAGAGGTGACAGAGGGAAAACATGAAGGATGGGAGAGTATAAGGAGATGGAGAAGTAAAATATGGAGGACAAGTGCAAATAGAGGCCCAGTGGGGAACAGAGACATTTAAAGAGCATGAAGGCAGCATGTGAGGGGGGCTAGAGACTGCCTGGGACATGGAAAGAGACATGATATGTTAAGAGAGAGGGATGAAAGGTGATTTAAAAAAAAGGCAGCTCCCAGACCTCAGGGAATAGGAGATGGTAAATGGAGTCTGCTTGTGAGCAGTCAGCTGCAAGGCCTGCATATAAAGTTGAATATTTGATCCTGAAATGATTCTACTCACACTGGGGAAGGCCTCTCCCCTAATGACTCAAAAACCAGAAGGCAGATAATTAACAAACAACCTTTTAAAGCCAAACATGTTTTTGTGGGGCCTGACTTACCATTTTTCAAAGGTTGGCAATACGGCAGAGAGCAAGGAAGAAAATGTAAAGGATTTTATAGTATGGATTATTTTATAGTAAGGATCTTATGCAAATTAAGATATTTTCTCATTTACATTAAAACCTCAAGCCTTCCAAACCTACAGCCTTGGCAGGTATATTATGCTCCATCTGAGGGGGTATTCCTTCACTCCAGTCAAGAGGAGACTAATTAGCTCTTCTGGGCTCAGCCAGCACTAATCAGACACACCTGTAAGACTTGTGTTGCCTGAAGAGAGAAGCTTTAGCAGGGAAACTCTGCCATAGGAAGGGGATGGTGACTGGGGAAAAGACTTCTATACCACAGAGACTGCTGGCTACACAGATAAATCAGCAAAGAGGAAGGCTGTCACAGACATTGCTGTCCCTGAGACTGCGTAGCCCAGGTATAAAGTGGGGGTGCCTAAAAGGAGGGGCTGGAGGCAAACCCTAACCCTGACTAAAAAACTATACCTGCAGATAGGCAGTCCTTTGGGGTGCAGCTTAAGAGACTGACCACTTTTGTCTCTTTTTCCTGCCTTCAGAGGAAGGAGAGGGAAAAGAACCTTTTTAGTTAGAACAATGAGAGTCCTCAAAGACTAACAAATTTCTGCAGGCATAAGCTTCCGTGGGCTGCAGCCCACTTCGTCAGATGGATGAAGTGGAAATCATAGATAAGAGGTATAGATATACATCCAAGGGTAAGAAACATACATTGGGGAGGGCAA